>CM026400.1:40540922-40675623 GCA_014843695.1 Archivesica marissinica
GGACATACATACATAGGAAGGCGATCTGGACATACATACATAGGAAGGTGATCTGGACATACATACATAGGAAGGTGATCTGGACATACATACATAGGAAGGCGATCTGGACATACATACATAGGAAGGTGATCTGGACATACATACATACATACATAGGTAGGCGATCTGGACATACATATATACATACATAGGAAGGTGATCTGGACATTCATACACACGGATGTGATCTGGACATACATACATAGGAAGGTGATCTGGACATACATACATAGGTAGGCGATCTGAACATACATATATACATACATAGGAAGGTGATCTGGACATTCATACACACGGATGTGATCTGGACATACATACATAGGAAGGTGATCTGGACATACATACATAGGAAGGTGATCTGGACATACATACATAGGAAGGTGATCTGGACATACATACATAGGAAGGTGATCTGGACATACATACATAGGAAGGTGATCTGGACATACATACATAGGAAGGTGATCTGGACATACATACATAGGAAGGTGATCTGGACATACATACATAGGAAGGTGATCTGGACATACATACATAGGAAGGTGATCTGGACATTCATACACACGGATGTGATCTGGACACACATACATAGGAAGGTGATCTGGACATACATATATAGGAAGGTGATCTGGACATACATACATAGGTAGGCGATCTGGACATACATACATAGGAAGGTGATCTGGACATACATACATAGGAAGGTGATCTGGACATACATACATAGGAAGGTGATCTGGACATACATACATAGGTAGGCGATCTGGACATACATATATACATACATAGGAAGGTGATCTGGACATATATACATAGGTAGGCGATCTGGACATACAGACAATAGTAGGCGATCTGGACACAAGTACATAGGAAAGTGAAGGCGATAGTGGTTTAAATAAGATGACCGTAACTACGTAACGAACACAGGAGGTAGATCTGGATTGACGAACAATGGGGGACGATCAGGATTGACGAACAATGGAGGATGATCTGGATTGACGAACAATGGAGGGCGATCTGGATTGACGAACAATGGAGGACGATCTGGAGTGGCACACAATGGCAGACGATCTGGATAGTGTGCAATGGAGGACGATCTTGACTGATGGACAATGTAGGAGGATCTGGATTGACGAACATTGGAAGTTGATAGGTATCGATGGAGTATTGGAGGACGATATAATAATGGAGAACACGATGGATATATGTGCAATGGAGGACGACCTGAACTGAAGGGCAACGGATGATAATCTAGATTATCAGGCAATTGAGGAAGCTTTGGAATGATGAACAAAGGAGGATGATATGGTTTGGCTGACAATGGAAGATGACCTGGATTGACGGGCAATAGAGGATATGGATTGACGGGACATTGAGGAAGATATGGACTGACGGGCAAGAAAGGACGATATGATTGACGAGAAATTGATGGACGATATGGATTGATGGGCAATGGATGACGGTATGGATTGACGGTCAATGGATGACGGTATGGATTGACGGGCAATGGAGGACCATATGGATTGGCGGGTAATGGAGGATGATATGGATTGACGGACAATGGGGGACGATATGGATTGACGGTCAATGGAGGACGGTGTGGATTGGCGGGCAATAGAGGACGATATGGATTGACGGTCAATGGAGGACGGTATGGATGGATGGCCAATAGTAGACGGTATGGATTGGCGGGCAATAGAGGACGATATGGATTGACGGGAAATAGAGGACGGTATGGATAGATGGGCAATGGATAACGGTATGGATTGGCGGGAAATTGAGGACGATATGGATTGACGGTCAATGGAGGAAGATGTGGATTGACGGGAAATAGAGGACGATATGGATTGATGGGCAATGGATAACGGCATGGATTGACTGGCAATGGAGGACGGTATGGATTGGCGGGCAATTGAGGATGATATGGATTGGCAGGCAATGGATAACGGTATGGATTGACGGCAATGGAGGATGATATGGATTGGTGGGCAATGGAGGACGATATGGATTGACGGGCAATAGAGGACGATATGGATTGACGGGCAATAGAGGACGATATGGATTGACGGGCAATAGAGGACGATATGGATTGACGGGCAATAGATGGCGATATGGATTGACGGGCAATAGAGGACGATATGGATTGACGGGTAATAGAGGACGATATGGATTGACGGGCAATAGAGGACGATATGGAATGACGCGCAATAGAGGACGGTATGGATAGATGGGCAATGGATAACGGTATGGATTGGCGGGAAATTGAGGACGATATGGATTGACGGTCAATGGAGGAAGATGTGGATTGACGGGAAATAGAGGACGGTATGGATTGATGGCCAATAGAGGACGGTATGGATTGGCGGGCACTAGAGGACGATATGGATTGACGGGCAATAGAGGACGATATGGATTGACGGGCAATAGAGGACGGTATGGATAGATGGGCAATGGATAACGGTATGGATTGGCGGGAAATTGACGACGATATGGATTGACGGTCAATGGAGGAAGATGTGGATTGACGGGAAATAGAGGACGATATGGATTGATGGGCAATGGATAACGGCATGGATTGACTGGCAATGGAGGACGGTATGGATTGGCGGGCAATTGAGGATGATATGGATTGGCGGGCAATGGATAACGGTATGGATTGACGGCAATGGAGGACGGTATGGATTGGTGGTAAATGGAGGACGATATGGATTGACGGGCCATGGAGGATGATATGGATTGGTGGGCAATGGAGGACGATATGGATTGACGGGCAATAGAGGACGATATGGATTGACGGGCAATAGAGGACGATATGGATTGACGGGCAATAGAGGACGATATGGATTGACGGGCAATGGAGGACGATATGGATTGACGGGCAATAGAGGACGATATGGATTGACGGGCAATAGATGGCGATATGGATTGACGGTCAATGGTGGTGGACTGTCGCCCAATAGAGGACGATCTTGATCAACGGGCGCTACAGGACATTGAAGTAAATGCCATGAGTTGAGCAGTATAGGTCGTGGTTATATATGGAAGGAAATATCATTAACAATGATGAGTCAACGGAGCGCAGAAGGAGAAATATAATAGAATTTGTTTGAACTATTTCATAGTTTAATTTATTTTTCATAATATGATTAACAAAAGTGATACATACATATACATGCAACATATAATACTCTATACAACAAATCTACTAATATCTTCTTAGCCCAACAATTAACGCACCCAATGTACCCAGTGTACCACATGTAAAACAACTCACTGTCCGTGCGGTACGTGAATGTATTACATTTAGCATGTCCCCTTGTATGCTAATCAACCGGCATTTTAGATATTTCTCAAGCTAAGAATTGTCTATTTATTTTATTCGACAAACACTGATAGGAGTGCAATAACAAATTCACAATTCATATTTTGTAACTATTGTTGCCAGATATTTTGAGCTCCGTTTTATGCTTTAGTCTTCAGTATATAAGGCACGAGATTTTCGTGCAGAGATACATCATTATATCCTAGAATAACTGTGCCACATATTTCGCTCAATCGCTAATGTACCGCAGAGTTCCAAGCAATTGACGGGCCATATATATAACCGTGTACACTATTGCCGTCCATTCCAGCATTTCTATATATTGTTCTCATAAGTTCGTTTCCTAATATCACTGTTTTAGTCTGTCAGAGGAACACACATAGTTCTAATAATATCACTAATTGTTCTGTATGATGAACCGTCTTGTCGTATCCGTGGGAGTGCATCTCCAAGGTGATCTAAGCATACTAATGCAACATGTGCTTAAACAATATCATTAGTATCCATGTCAGTGGCAACTATATCCGCCCTCAATTGCACAGATTCATTTCAACATGGATGTTGAAGACATACTGCACACCTACAATACATTTATACTGACATCAGATTTGGCTTCTGGTACCCTGTTTGTAGATGTCTATAATATCACTTCAGCAATCCGCAATATCGTCCTCCTGCTCGGAACCATCGTCCATGGACTCTGCGAATTCCTGTTTCTTTTTTGCTGTTGCCATTTCCGCTGCGTGCTTCTTTCGCCATTTCGTTCGTCTATTTTGGAACCATACCTTAAAATGCAAACACGACATGTTAACTTTCTTTACTGCAGTGTGGTAATTAATAACTAATTGTGCTACTTAAATTAATGACAAACATTCGTATATGCATAATGATGCATAGCATTAAGTGACATAGTGCTGCAGGAACGGCACATCAAACATCAAACCCCACAATCCCTTTAATAATGCTCTCGATATGAAATGCAACAAGTTCAGCTTTCTTTTCTTGCAATCGAGCTCAAATAAATTTGTATAAACTATAATGAGCAGCCACACTAACGTTTTCCGCATTAATTAAACATAATATTACAAGCAATGATGTTCTTCAACTACACCGGGAATCAACCATTTCCGACTTCCGGTTGACATGTGCACAATTAAGTTGAGCTAAGATATGAACTGTCATTTTAAGTATCGAGGATTAAACGAAATATCGTCATTTTAAAAGAAATGGAAATTACGTTGACTGTTCAGAAAGTATATCCTTTGTGTTTGCCCGCATTTAAATACAAATTATTCCAATGTATAAAACATAAAGCGTATATAGAGTGCATAATACGGTTTTATGTAGATTTTATGCTTTAAATCCGGAGTAACACTCGCGTCGTGGAAAATAATAACAGCAAACGGCTTAAATAATACAGCATTAGTACAGGCTTATTGCCTGGAAATACGTTGCTCATCAACGAACAGATATAAAACAGCAATTTCCTCATGTATCAATGGTAAAGTTTCACAATAAACACATGTGTTACAGTAGCTGCTATTTTATAGCTGCATAAGTTAGATACAATATTTGTCGTTTTAATAAGCACACGAAAAAGGCCAGATGAGATAAAATATAGGAATTGATGATCAACGGAAAGTTGTTTTCTTGTGTTTCTATCATAAATAGGTAAACGTGATAAAAAAAGCTTATGTCAAATTATTATATAAATAATTTATTAGCTCGTAAATATTAATTATCACTAAAATGCACTCGCGAATGAGCCAGTTTTATTTACCGTCGGACACCCATGGGTGGTCGGATACCCATTGGAGATCGGATAACCATGGGAGGTCGGATACCCACGGGAGGTCGGACACCCACTGTAGGTCGGATACCCACTGGAGGTCGGATACCGCGACGCACGGTCGGATACCGACGCACGGTCGGTGGTTACCCACTGGAGGTCGGATACCGACGCACGGTCGGATACCCACGGGAGGTGGATACCCACTGGAGGTCGGATACCGACGCACGGTCGGATACCGACGCACGGTCGGATACCCACGGGAGGTGGATACCCACGGGAGGTCGGATACCCACGGGAGGTCGGATACCGACGCACGGTGGATACCCACGTTGTATAAATTGGTGGTATATCTGGATGTAATTATACTGACAAAATGTATCATTTTGTATGTATATTATGTTTGACGTCTCCGCCTCCGTGGTCGAGTGGTTAAGGTCGCTGACTTGTATACCACTGTAACCTATCATCACTGATGATCACGGGTTCGAGCCCCGCTCAGGCCGTGTCTCATTTATATGAAAAAGTTGGCAGTTTCTTACGGAGGTTGGTGCACCCAAGTACTGGTTAACCGCTGGAGCCTGCCCAGGAAAGGTGTTGTTAGGTAAACTGCCCGCCGGCGATATAGCCCAAAATGGTGCTGATGCAGGCGTAAAACCCGAATCATAACATAACATAACATTATGTTTGAATAGTATGCATAACATTTACCAATATATGCATGGAAGAGCATTATACGGAAGCGTGTATAATTTTTAATTAATTTAATCATCTTAATATCATTAATTACTTTTAGCTATTTAAATGATTGCTTAAGCCATTGTCTTAAGTCTTACCAAGTATCAATTGTAGCTACCCATAGTATCTCATAACTTTGTTGCTTTGTATTTGATTTGATAATACATGTATATGATGTTTGTCATCAGACAACATTGAAATGAGAAGGTTTCGTGCTTTACAGAATGATACGACAATACGACTATGGGGGAACTGATATACAGATACGACTATGGGGGAGCTGGTGCTCGAATCAGCCATTGTGCCAACGGTCAGTCTGGTGTGAAAACTGCTATCTGTGTAGGCGTTTCTTAATACGCTACGGAGCAACATATAGATGAAAGTCTGTCATTTAGAGAGTCAGTCCATTAATCTCCACTGAATGCATTCGGTCTGTTTTATTATAACGCGTGTAAGCCCCCGTATCTACATCAACACTCCGCTATAGACCACGTGGTCACACATATTGTAATTTCTGTAAATCTGTGATATAATACTGGCGTACAATACCAGTAATCGGAATCAATGTGGATAAATGTACATATCTATATAGCCGTATCTATATACCCGTATCTCCCGCTAGTTAATTCTGTCCAATATTTCATAAATACTTTTAATAAGAAAGTGAAAAGAGGATTTCCGGGGATTTCGGGTGTAATACATCAAAGTGGATGTGAAATCCTGGATATAGCAAACTGATAATAGAATGGTTAGCAATCTACAGCTGGGCAGGTTCATGTCACTTTACCCCTTTCAACACTACATACCTCTAAATAGGCTTACACAAAGTGTATATCCAGATGAGCCGGCTCGTGACGAGCCGTCTCATCATGATCTGCACTTTTTGCCAGTAATATTACTATTTTAGACAAAATTACCCATTTTGATAAATGAACTTGTTCAAATGTAATTTTCTTATTCATTTATTGGTCTAAAAATATCATCATCACCAGTCTATCTATGTCAGTTACTTGGTGGTGTTGAATGGGTTAAAGTGTACACTTTATGGTATGCTTCATGTCTAGCTTGCATCTACTGACCGAGCAGAATAATTCATGTCTAGCTTGCATCTACTGACCGGGCAGAATAATTCATGTCTAGCTTGCATCTACTGACCGAGCAGAATAATTCATGTCTAGCTTGCATCTACTGACCGAGCAGAATAATTCATGTCTAGCTTGCATATATTGACCGGGCAGAATAATTCATGTCTAGCTTGCATCTATTGACCGGGCAGACTAATTCATGTCTAGCTTGCATCTATTGACCGGGCAGAATAATTCATGTCTAGCTTGCATCTATTGACCGGGCAGAATAATTCATGTCTAGCTTGCATCTATTGACCGGGCAGAATAATTCATGTCTAGCTTGCATCTATTGACCGGGCAGAATATTCATTCTAGCCACTATCCGGGCAGAGGGAACACTGTTGGTGTTTAGCATTATTTTGGATCGAATTATTTGATGACTTTATTGAAGTTCTGGTGACCATTTTTAATTAAATCTTGTTATCTTTCATACATCTGTTCAAATATCAGAGTATTTATAGCATCTGTAAAGCGCACTTTGTGAATGACAGTGCATTGAAACTGTATGCTAGAATGAAGCAGTCATGGTGAGGCAGTTACATATATTATCTATTTTAAAATTTGCCCTTTAATAATAGCAAAACTGACAACAAAATAAGGGAGAACATACAGAATTTCTAGTCAAAATGTTTTGCGAAAAGAATAGAACAACATTTTATTATCAGACTTGTACATAGTACATACTCATATAATACATAATATATAATATATTGATTTGCGTTGTAAGATGTATTGTTATTTGGAACAGACGGATCTGTAGTCCAGACGAGTGGTAACACGCTGGATGGTAATCCAGGGATCGCAGGTTCGATCCCCCGTCTGACCCTAATAACAGATGGGACGTTAAACCAAGGTCTCGTGTCGGTGCTTTACATCGTGCACGTAAAGGAACCTGAGGAGACTCTGCAATGCGTCTCTGTCTGTATCATTGCACTATCCACCAACATCTAAAATGACTAATCTCTTCAGGAGGCATCGCTCATATGGGCAACCAGTAGCGACGATCAATAAACGTAAGCACACAAAGGCGGGTGGAATGGCTGGCTGCATGTATTTGTTAGAGTGCTTTCGTTTATTTAATGCCATTGTTTGTGATTTTTCTTTTTCAATGTTGGTAAAACTTTTTTCTTTTTCGATGTTGTTAAGAGTTTATTTAGACGTTTGCATATAGTACATAGTCTTAATTATATATATATTATACACACTATTTACACGTGATCAATGTAATACATATAGTACATAGTCTTAATTATATATATATTATACACACTATTTACACGTGATCAATGTAATACATATAGTACATAGTCTTAATTATATATATATTATACACACTATTTACACGTGATCAATGTAATACATATAGTACATAGTCTTAATTATATATATATTATACACACTATTTACACGTGATCAATGTAACTAATACAAGCACATTAAATAATCATGTTGTTTCGAGTATCTTAGA
This sequence comes from Archivesica marissinica, assembly GCA_014843695.1. Taxonomy (NCBI): domain Eukaryota; kingdom Metazoa; phylum Mollusca; class Bivalvia; order Venerida; family Vesicomyidae; genus Archivesica; species Archivesica marissinica. The sequence goes on from CM026400.1 coordinate 40,549,409, forward strand.
ATAGAATTAGAATGGATATATATTGTTTTTAATGATCATAAACATTAAATTTACAAATTGCTTATTTAATATTTATGCATATGTGCATGCGCATGTCTACGTGTTTATTCTGATAACACGTGTAGCCCAAACAATTTGTACTGTCATGCTATATTGTTGTAAGTTGTATGTCATGCCATGATCATGATGCAATGAACTATGACTAAACTAACTGTTAGTTTATACACATTTATTTTAGCTCGATTGCGAAACAAGTTCTTACAACTTATATTAATCACTCTCGAGTCCTCATTCCTGATGGAATATATCGCCACGAGGGAGAGAGAAGAGGCAACGTGGAATTTAAATGCACAATCGTAACGGCTCCAGCGGGGCTCGAACTCCGGACCTTTTGCACCCGAAGCGAACGCTCATCCACTACGCTATCACGACTTCCACTGTGTTAAAACATACTTTGCTTAGAAATACATTTCCAGTTGTCATGTGTACTTCATCTTGCTAGAACATTTATAGACGTTGTTAAATAGTTTAAAACATCTATCTGTTGTAAACACCAGTATTTTATCAATCTTTAATATAATGCTTAACAATAATAAAACTTAATAAATTATCACCATTCTTTTACAATAATTACAACTGTTTGCAATATCGCGATTCTGATTGGCTGATTCAGCCCATGTGATCGCCGTTCATAACCCAATGAGTTGCAATATTATTCTATTCTCATTAATATTCATAGCGGACTACTTTCTTTTATGCAAATAGGTGTAGAAATGACATTTTTTACCTTGATGAACTGCAGATAAAGAATGTTCAATTATTGAATATGGTACTAAGTTATTATATTAATAGCTTTTTATTCTTTTTATTCAATTAATAATTAATTATGCCTATTTTAATGCTTCGATAAACTGCATATTGCTTATAGATTCAATAAATATATTTATTCTAGATTCAATATGTATGATTATTCAAGATTCATATATATTTATTCAATACTTAATAGCTATAGTTATTCGTGTTGCAATAATATATATATAAATAAATAAATAAATATATAAATTATATTTATCTAAGATTCATGATTTATATTTAACTATTTATATAAGATTCAATAGGGTTTATTTGGCATAAGCATACGGCCTATGTTCATAGCCAACATCACAGCATTGCGATATCAATCAATCATAATAAGTCATACTAATTATGTGGCCATGCATTAGTTTATACACATTTATTTTATCTCGATTGCGAAACAAGTTATTACAGCATTAGGGTAATCGCTCTCGAGACCTCATTCATGATGGAATCCATCGCCGTGAGAGAAAGAGAAGAGACAATGTGGGTTTTGGAGAATTGTCTAAGGACGTCACAACAATGGTTCTGGCGGGGTTCGAACTAACACACTCTCGGTTGCATGGCAGACATCGTGTCCAGTACACCACGGTACGTACTAGTTTATTAAGTCCAAGCATTTATTGAACCTAGCTATTAATTAAAGATTCTATAAACAATTTTATTTTTGAACAGTATATATATAAACTACACGTTTATAGCGAGTGTTACATTTTCGCTACACATTTTAGAATTATGGATAATAACAAAATAATCCTTCACACATTATACTAATTTACCCAATATTTCGCACATATTGATACCAACTTTCAAAATTATCCCTCATACATTATACTAATTTACCCAATATTTCGCACATATTGATACCAACTTTCAAAATTATCCCTCATACATTATACTAATTTACCCAATATTTCGCACATATTGATACCAACTTTCAAAATTATCCCTCATACATTATACTAATTTACCCAATATTTCGCACATATTGATACCAACTTTCAAAATTATCCCTCATACATTATACTAATTTACCCAATATTTCGCACATATTGATACCAACTTTCAACTTTATTCAACAACTTAGGTTCATACACATAATGAACTGCAAAAGCATCATATACTATAGCACATAATACATAATATCAGCATAATATCAATGGCGACTCACAATATGGTTATAAATTCACATCATTTCCAGGAAACGGCACTACCAGTTTTAAAGGATTTTACGTTTCTTGATAGTATACAATGATACACAATATACTTCTATAAATTACGTTTTAGAAAACAGGTATTTGTTAATTTTTGAAACGAAGAGAATTTTGTTTTCCAAGCATTGTTATGATTCGTGTACCTTGGATTCATGTACCTTGGATTCATGTACCTTGGATTCATGTACCTTGGATTCATGTACCTTGGATTCATGTACCTTGGATTCATGTACCTTGGATTCATGCACCTTGGATTCATGCACCTTGGATTCATGTACCTTGGATATATGCACCTTGGATTCATGTACCTTGGATATATGCACCTTGGATTCATGTACCTTGGATTCATGTACCTTGGATTCATGTACCTTGGATTCATGTACCTTGGATTCATGCACCTTGGATTCATGTACCTTGGATACATGTACCTTGGATTCATGTACCTTGGATTCATGTACCTTGGATTCATGTACCTTGGATTCATGCACCTTGGATTCATGTACCTTGGATATATGCACCTTGGATTCATGTACCTTGGATTCATGCACCTTGGATTCATGCACCTTGGATTCATGCACCTTGGATTCATGTACCTTGGATATATGCACCTTGGATTCATGTACCTTGGATATATGCACCTTGGATTCATGTACCTTGGATTCATGCACCTTGGATTCATGTACCTTGGATTCATGTACCTTGGATTCATGTACCTTGGATATATGCACCTTGGATTCATGTACCTTGGATATATGCACCTTGGATTCATGTACCTTGGATATATGTACCTTGGATACATGTACCTTGGATTCATGTACCTTGGATATATGCACCTTGGATTCATGTACCTTGGATTCATGTACCTTGGATTCATGTACCTTGGATTCATGTACCTTGGATTCATGCACCTTGGATTCATGTACCTTGGATTCATGTACCTTGGATTCATGTACCTTGGATATATGCACCTTGGATTCATGTACCTTGGATATATGCACCTTGGATTCATGTACCTTGGATATATGTACCTTGGATACATGTACCTTGGATTCATGTACCTTGGATATATGCACCTTGGATTCATGTACCTTGGATATATGTACCTTGGATACATGTACCTTGGATTCATGTACCTTGGATTCATGTACCTTGGATTTATGTACCTTGGATACATGTACCTTGGATACATGTACTTTGGATTCATGCACCTTGGATACATGTACCTTGGATTTATGTACCTTGGATTCATGTACCTTCATGTACCTTGGATACATGTACATTGGATACATGTACCTTGGATACATGCACCTTGGATACATGTACCTTGGATGCATGTACCTTGTACCTTGGATACATGTACATTGGATACATGTACATTGGATACATGTACCTTGGATACATGTACCTTGGATACATGTACATTGGATACATGTACCTTGGATACATGTACCTTGGATACATGTACCTTGGATGCATGTACCTTGGATACATGTACCTTGGATACATGTACCTTGTACCTTGGATACATGTACCTTGGATACCTGTACCTTGGATTCATGTACCTTGGATACATGTACCTTGGATTCATGTACCTTGGATACCTGTACCTTGGATACATGTACCTTGGATACATGTACCTTGGATACATGCACCTTGGATATATGTACCTTGGATTCATGTACCTTCATGTACCTTGGATTCATGTACCTTGGATTCATGTACCTTCATGTACCTTGGATTCATGTACCTTGGATACATGTACCTTGGATACATGTACCTTGGATTCATGTACCTTGGATTCATGTACCTTCATGTACCTTGGATGCATGTACCTTGGATTCATGTACCTTGGATACATGTACCTTGGATACATGTACCTTGGATACATGTACCTTGGATACATGCACCTTGGATATATGTACCTTGGATTCATGTACCTTCATGTACCTTGGATTCATGTACCTTGGATTCATGTACCTTCATGTACCTTGGATTCATGTACCTTGGATACATGTACCTTGGATACATGTACCTTGGATTCATGTACCTTGGATTCATGTACCTTCATGTACCTTGGATGCATGTACCTTGGATTCATGTACCTTGGATACATGTACCTTGGATACATGTACCTTGGATACATGTACCTTGGATACATGCACCTTGGATATATGTACCTTGGATTCATGTACCTTCATGTACCTTGGATTCATGTACCTTGGATTCATGTACCTTCATGCACCTTGGATTCATGTACCTTGTGTTCATGTACCTTGGATTCATGTACCTTGGATTCATGTACCTTGGATACATGTACCTTGGATATATGTACCTTGGATTCATGTACCTTCATGTACCTTGGATTCATGTACCTTCATGTACCTTGGATTCATGTACCTTGGGTTCATGTACCTTCATGTACCTTGGATTCATGTACCTTGGATTCATGTACCTTGGATACATGTACCTTGGATACATGTACCTTGGATACATGTACCTTGGATACATTCACCGTGGATACATGTACCTTGGATACATGTACCTTGGATTCATGTACCTTGGATACATTCACCGTGGATACGTGTACCTTGGATTCATGTACCTTGGATACGTGTACCTTGGATTCATGTACCTTGGATTCATGTACCTTGGATTCATGTACCTTGGATACATGTACCTTGGATTCATGTACCTTCATGTACCTTGGATTCATGTACCTTCATGTACCTTGGATACATGTACCTTGGATACATGTACCTTGGATTCATGTACCTTGGATACATGTACCTTGGATTCATGTACCTTGGATACATGTACCTTGGATTCATGTACCTTGGGCTTAGTAAGAAATACAATACAATTCATTTCAGTATGTACTGACCTGAATTCAAACATACTTTCCTCTATTTGGGAGATTTCAAACATATAGCAAACTTTGCATATATTTTACAAGCTCACATACAAAGTTCATGACAAATATAATATGCTGTGAAACGTCCAAATGTGCCGAGAACAAATTAGCTAATACTTTTTTTCTAAAAGGTTGTACATTTTACCTCTAGGTTGTATATACGTAAATAGGCAGAAGTGCACCCGCGTAGTCCCAATAACTAATATAGTTAATTTTTCTTTTTGGTAAAAATGCATTTTCATGACAGGCAGTATATAGTTTTTGTGTTTTTTGAGAAATTATTTGACTTGAGAAGACTTCAGACTAGTTGACGTGTAGAAAAGATGTGGTATAAGAATTCAGGCCATTGCAAACTGAAGGTTGGTATACAAGTGCAGGTTTCCTTTTGGTGTCAGCATATATTGCTACTGCACACGTGTCTTTGGAAGATTGGTAAGCTGAGATTGTGTAACAATGCAACTATTATAATATAATGAATGGTGTACCCACCATTGTATCAAATCATCGTTTATATCGTCTTCGCTTTGTCAACAACACGTATATAATTGGATATTCAAATTTCAAATTTATCAAACGCGGTGCTATTTATTTATGATGTTTATATATTATACCGTATCAACACTTGACAAATACAATTAGTTTATACAAATTTATTTTAGCTCGATTGCGAAACAAGTTCTATCAACTTATATCTATCGAGACCTCATTCCTGATGGAATCCATCACCACGATGGAGAGAGAAGAGGCAATGTGGAATTTAAATGCCTTGCCTAAGGTCACAATCGTAACGGCTCCAGCGGGGGCTCGAACTCGGGGTATTTCGCACCTGAAGCGAACGCGCATCCACTGCGCTATCACGACTTCCATGCTATTATGTTATTTATTTATAATGTTTATATATTATACCGTATCAACACTGGACACATACAGTGAATGAGTCCCATGACGACTACCGTATACGATGTAATGTCACATCAGGTAGAGAGAAGCTAGTGGAACAAGATGAAATAAGTGATCAATTTCTATCGATTATTAAATACTCTGTCATTATTAAATGTAATCGCATCACAGTGATATATGCTGTCACGGTGTTAGTTTACACCGTACAGTCGTTTTACCGGTCATCATACTGAGTATTACAAGGGATTCTAAACTAGACCCTGGCATCGTCCAGCGATCTGTTTTCATAATATCTCCTGACAGCAACTTAGAGTTGTACGTCACACAGGACTTGAGATTAGATGACTGACTCTTAGAGATAGCTCGACCACGAACCCTTGTAGGATCGGGAGGTAAACTGCGGTTGTATTTTGCCAGATTCTAGTTTATTTATCATCATTGAACAATGTATGCTCAAACAATATTTCCGGTTATTCATGCGCAGTTTGACTTCGTAGATCAGACCAATAAGACGGTGCTCACACTGGAATGTCAGATCACACCTTCTAAGTTCTTATTTTGTATCAATAATTTCTCCTATTCCCATAGTTAGACAATACCGTTTTCACCAATACCCACATATCTCAATAACTATTATACGACTGACAAAACCTCGTCTTCTCTTACAAAACTACACTTATATATAGCTATTACAAGTTCATAAACAACATAGTATACTGACCTTCACTTGACTTTCTGACATGCCCAGTGCGTAGGCCAGTCTAGCTCTTTCCGGTCCCGCCAAATATTTTGTCTGCTCAAAGGTCTTTTCGAGGGCAAAAATCTGTTGCCCGGAAAACGTAGGTCTCGTGTGTTTCTTCTTTCCATCCTTGTCTATTATCACATTCCCTGCTGAGGAAAGAACACAATTGTATGTTCATAAGGTCACAATACAGACGTAAATGTACTTACGATATAGGTATATATAGATTATACAAGCATAATGTTATGAAAGCAAACTAGCACAATTCTTTGAAAATTCACAGACTAACTATATTAAATCTTGTAAAATGCATTATGTACATGTTTTCAGCACTAACTACGTCACTTACATTCTGTTGTTCTTAATTTATTTTATGGGGAGGGCCAATCACTAATGTTGTTAGAACTTGTGGCTCAACCCATTTGCTAAATGTCTATTGGCACACCGATTGTGATTGTTATATACATGCATATAATATTATATTATACAATATTATCAAATCAATGTTATGAAAACGGCATTAATTTCTCAATCAGACATATATGTTCTTAACCACTGCAACATCATTATGTTGCTACTAAAATTATGCGAGACATATTATACTTAATATTATATTATAACTCGCATTGTGTGGCAATATTTAAAATCAACTGACGTGTTTTTGAGACGTCATGTCGACGCTTATACGTCATTCTCGATGTGTAAGAACATTCATGTATGGCCAATACATGTTTCTTTTTATAAACAGTACTATCATTTATTTTATAAACACATTACAACAAAATATTTCTAAAAAAACAATACAATTGATTTTTTATACTGTAAAGATAGTTTAATATTATTTTTCCCGGGAGTGAAAACGGTTACATTTATTTAAACTTTATTTTAATTTGATGAACGCTGCTTAAACATTGGAAGCAGATAGACCTCAAATCGGAGTACAAAATGAAGTAGACGTTAATATTAAATGGCATTATTATTTTTGGCTTCATTTCTAAACATATATTCATTTCAGTTGATATAATACTACACTATAAATGTGTGTATTTTCTTTTAATCATTTGTGTTAATAATTTAAACATATTTAAAGTTTTATGCTTTTTGCAATATTTATTACGTACTTTCCATTAGCGCTGTGTGCAGTGTAGTTACTAATACATGTGTTACTATACTAGATATACAGACGGATCTGTAGTCTAGTGGTAACACGCTGTACTGGTAATCCTGGGATCGCAGGTTCGATCCTCCGTCTGACCCTAACAAAATTAACAGTCTTTCAGATGGGACTTTAAACCGAGGTCTCGTGTCGGTCTTTACACCGTGCACGTAAAAGAACCAGAGGAGACTCTGTATCATTGTACTATCCTCCAAAAATATAAAATGACTAATCTCTTATGAAGTGTCGCTCATATGGGCAACCGGTAGCGACGATAAATAAACGTAAAACACACACATACTCTACTAGATACGGAATCATGTCTCCTATCCATGCATAACTATAAAGACTGCCAACTAATCACGGAGAACGTTAAATGCAGCAATTAATGAACCTGTATAAACAAGCGCCTTATCTTCTGTCACATCCACGGAAACATGAACTTCACGATTGCAGAATGATTAGCGGCTAATAGTATTTAATAGCTACCAAATTGTTTCTGGGATTAGCCCCCTGTAGTCCGACAGCGGTCCCTGTGGATACTGGACTTGTCGGCGGTATCTTGAAGAACTGCGATGTCAGAAATATGTATTCTCCAACGGTGTATTCACTAACACCTCTAGATCTAACTAACGAGTAGACGATGGCAGTGGTTTGCTCAATGTCTATAATGTGGCAAGGCTAGATCCCACGTCTGACCAGAATAAAATTAACAGTCTTTCAAATTCGACTTTAAACCGATGTCTCGTGTCGGTGCTGTACACCGTGCACGTACACGAACCAGAGGAGACTCTGGAATGTGTCTCTGTCTGTATCATTGCACTATCCTCCAAACATTATTATAATTATATATTCATACACATATTAATGTATCGTTACTAATATTTGTTATGGAGAAACGGAGCTACTATATATACGGACAAAGCGTAATGAAAGAACGACATTCCCGGTCATAAGTGTGTGTGTTTTACGTTTATTTATCGTCGCTACCGGTTGCCCATATGAGCAACGCCTCCTGAAGAGATTAGTAATTTTAGAGTTTGGAGGATAGTGCAATGATACAGACAGAGACCCATTACAGAGTCTCCTCTGGTTCTTTTACGTGCACGGTGTAAAGCACCGACACGAGACCTCGGTTTAACGTCCCATCTGAAAGACTGTTAATTTTAGTAGGGTCAGACGGGGGATCGCATTAGATAAGCGTCTTGCAAATTCCATTTGTTTCTGATTTTGCACACTTTATAACTAGTTTGAGTTGTAGGTATACACATCTCCCGGTAGAGAGGAGGAAATAAAGTAGTGAGTGTAATTTTCAACGTGAATATATGTATTTAATGAGAATATATAAGACACAGGTATGTGTTTGCATTATGTGTATGTATGGCGCAGTTATTGTGAGTACAGTTGTTATCTACTATATGATACGTAACGTAAATGTCACGTATATGTAACGTGTATGTATCGTATATTTAAAATGTATGCAACGTATATGTAACGTGTATGTAACGTGTATGTAACGTATATGGAACGTGTATGTAACATGTATGTAACGTATATGGAACGTATATGGAACGTATATGTAACGTATATGTAACGTGTATGTAACGTGTATGTAACGTGTATGTAACGTATATGTAACGTATATGTAACGTGTATGTAACGTATATGTAACGTGTATGTAACGTGTATGTAACGTATATGTAACGTATATGTAACGTGTATGTAACGTATATTTAACGTATATGTAACGTGTATGTAACGTATATGTAACGTATCAGCTGAATGCACATAATAATTGTACGTTCATTTGTGTAAACATTATATCGTTATTTCTCATCTAATAATGAGTATGTACAGTACATACATTTCAATGAATATTATAACACATACATTGCACATAGCCATTCTACAAATGAGAATTATAAGAGACAATAGCATATTACAATAACGTTAAACATGTTTTACTTTCTAAAAGCTATGTAAAAGTCGCTAATCGTGACACTAACAATATATTAAAAATACTGTATGTAGGAAAATAGCTAAGCGTGTTATAGTATATGAAGATGAAGGAATAGGTTGTCATGGAACAATGGTAGTGTCTCTTACAAACTGACACCAATGCGCATCTGGGTAATTATATGCAATTAGTAAGTTGCAATAAATCTCCCATCACCCCTGTTATCAGTATCGTTATCGATAACTATCAATCAATCAATGATGAGACAGGAATAAAGATTGAGAATAAATATATCAATCAGTCAATTACTCCATCAATCAATCAATCAATCACTCATTAATATTATTAATGAGGGCTGGTCATAATTACACGGAACGTTGTCAGACTGCAACACCTACACATTCAAAAGCGGATACTGACCCAACTTATATATAATATACCGAAATATGCAGTTATATGAATGCGAATTTAATGAATATGTAATGTATATTGCATTCTGTTATGTTAATGATTTGATTTATCGGAATCATCGACTAAGATATAGAGATATTGTTTATTATAATTCTGTATAATTTATTATGAAACATATTTGCATACTGTATTGTTACGTTTGTTTTCATTGGCTGTTGTAAATATTACTTATCATGTTTTGTACTGAAATACAGTATATCCCAGGCAGCCTATATCTCATATATGGCGGACATATAGATATAAACTACATATATATGATAGCAGAACATGTATAGTTTAATAATTGTTGGACGTCGTGATAGCGCAGTGGTTGCGCGTTCGCTTCATGTGCGAAAGGCCCGGAGTTCGAGCCACACTGGAGCCGTTACGATTGTGCCCTTAGACAAGGCATTTAAATTCCACATGCCTCTTCTCTCTCCCTCGTGGCGATGGATTCCATCAGGAATGAGGTGGTCTCGAGAGTGATTAATATACGTTATAAGAACTTGTTTCGCAATCGAGCTAAATAAATTTGTATGAACTAATAATTGTTTATAAATTATTGATTTCATAATGGTATTTGTAAATATATTTGTTATTTCTAGTATAAGTTCACTGGTCGTATTTGTGTGTGAAATGTAAACGGCTTAGCGCAAAATATTTGCATTTGCCAAACTTAAAATAAAAATATATTCTAACCTGATTATTACAATCTGAAATGTTTATTAAAACACCCGAAATAGATACTCTCCACTAACGTTTAGTAAAATTATTTAAATAATTGTACATTCTTATACTGTTGTTATATAACTGTACTGTAAATGTGATGACACTACCTGTTTTACCATGTATATAATGCTTTGATTGTATGTAATGATATCGATAACTGTCATAAAGATTCTCTTGTAATTCTATATATTATATCTTTATTTCTGTCTCATCTATGTACAGTACATACATTTCAGTTTATATTATAACACATACCCTGAACATAGCCATTCTACAAATGAGAATTATATTAAATAGACAATAGCATATTACAATAACGTTAAGCATGTTTTACTTTCTAAAAGGTATGTAAAAGTCGCTAATCATGACACTAAAAAATATTTAAAATACTGTTTTTTAAGATTCTGACAGGGAAAAAAGAGCACTATCGCACAAATTAGAATATGTTTTAAGAAATCAGAACCACCTCTGATCATATCAGCTATTACACAGTTCACATAAAAATGTGTTCACAAATAAAATAATGTACACATTATTTACATAGATAAGAACTACGACGCTGTAAAATATTAAAGCAGGTTTTGGCACATATACGTATTAATGCCGGATTAGTGAATACCGTGATCAATTTATTTGTTTTAGACAATGTAAGAAAATTATCACAAATACTGGAAACAAATAATATATCCCTGATACCCTCATACATACAACAATCTAATATGGCATGCATTTCATCCTCAACTGTATTACAAAATGGACAAGTGCGATTCTGTATAGTCATTTGTTCGTATTCTATTTATTGAATGGCTATGTACGTTGTTAATTTGATATATGCTGCAATGTACATATATGAAACTGAAATAAAGATGAACACCAAACTACCATCAAGAGCAACACGGATACATTTACTATGTTATAGATTTGATTGGTCAATTTTCATACTTAATATATCTATGGCATTATTCAAAACTTTTGAAAACATGAAAATAATATTGTACAACACACTCCTAATGCTATTTATTATGTTTTTGCCGGTTGCGTTATGTTACAATTTTTAAGGGAAACGTTTTTATAAAAGCTACTTTTAGCTTCCTACTCTATCCTTTGCATTATAGTTTATGTATTATGTATATGTTAGTATAATATTATGTTACATGTTTATAATCTACCTGTACATGTAGCCGTTTTTCTTGATTTGTCTTCTCTTATAATTTGTATATTACTATGAACATTGTAATAATGTTTTATGTGGAAAATGTTTTGCAGTGGAAGTCGTGATAGCGCAGTGGATGCGCGTTCGCTTCAGGTGCGAAAGGTCCGGAGTTCGAGCCCCACTGGAGCCGTTACGATTGTGCCCTTAGGCAAGGCATTTAAATTCTACATTGCCTCTTCTCTCTCCCTCGTGGCGATGGATTACATCAGGAATGAGGTCTCGAGAGTGATTTATATAAGTTGAACTAACTTGTTTCGCAATCGAGCTAAAATTAATTTGTATAAATAAATGTTTTGCAATTTGCAATACATAGTGTTTAAACCAACACGGATACAGTGTGTTTCCAAAATATGATGTGCATGCACCAGACTGGTCAGTACAAATTATTTAAAATTAATACTTTATAGTTATTGTACAATTTATGTATAATATAGCATGGGTTAAGTCGTGGCAATTAAGGGTGTACAATTTATGTATAATATAGCATGCGTTAAGTCGTGGCAATTAAGAGTGTACAATTTATGTATAATATAGTATGCGTTAAGTCGTGGCAATTAAGGTTGAACAATTTTGAAATTAATATTTCTTATATTAAGATATAAAGAACATATCTGTTATATACTTCATGTTGACGTGAACTATTTGCCAAACTTGTATGTATTATTGTTAATTAAAAAAATGGACATAAACGGGGTTACTATGCAATGAGGGCCTCAAAAATATGTGTTTCTTATATTGCAACACTGAATAGCATCTCCCATACCAGGGACCTAGATAGCCAATCAAATACACCCTCCCCATACGTAATTGTAATTGGTTGTTTAAATGTCGTACAGGCTACATTTGGATATACATTTACATTTGGATATACATTTAAAGGGATTCAGTAAATCATTTCATAATCAAGCTTCTTCGGAAGCAGAAATATAATATATCACATGTACTCATATAGTTACATAACTGCAAATAGTACGCTAACACAAGACCACTCTATGCAATGTTAATGTAAAACTAAAATTAAATAATAATCTTTGGCAACGCCAACGTCCAAATGTCGAGCATTTACATTGATATATATACAAGTATTTATATAATTTACATCTCTAGTTGCCATATATCATGGTTTATCATAGTATATCAACATAATTAACTAATCATTAAACAAACATATGTGGTTAGTTACACTAAAGTGGAACTTCGTGTAAGTCGTGATAGCGAAAGGTCTCGAGAGTGTTAATATAAGTTGTAAGAACTTGTTTCGCAATCGAGCTAAAAAAATAAATTTGCATAAACTAAATAGTTACACCCAGTCATCCTCAACTTAATTCTGCTACTTACAGGAAGGTCTCCATGTAGGTCCGCCGCCCATCATACCAGGCCAGTAGATTGGAGGTCGTCCCGGAAGTTCTGCCAGTTTAAGCCCTGCTTGAGAGTTGAGGTACATGCTTGCATTTAGCTGAGGAAGGCCTAGAGGATTTTGCACAAGTGGACGATTCAAAATGTCTGATATACGGTGTGATGTTCCTGACTGAGACATCGCTATACTTAACTGCTTTAGCGACGCTTGTGAATAGTTAGAGTAGGGACTTTGTAAATTTGGAGGACTCGAACACGACCTCGGAGTCTTCATTTCTGTCATATTATGTAAAGCTGCAAGTTGCGGGCTGCTTAGCACAAATGCTGACTGTCTTTGGCTTTCTACAGCAGCCATATTGGCAGCCATGTTTGCTGACGACATCATTTCGGCCATATTATACGGAAGTGACGTCATCGTTGGACTAGGCGACTGATATCGCGGAGAAGAGCTGGAACTCGAGCAGTAGTCTAACATAATGTTTCAGATATATAACTATCAACAATTTAATTAAGAAAGAGTTGTTTCTAAAGAAAAACACAGATATATCCGCATAAGCGTCCGGTGTCTTCCATCAATATGCGATTCTAAACTCACATAGAAGACTCGGATAACGACGGCAATGTAGTCTATATGCCAGAGTCTAGTAGATTATCTTCAAAATTCCAAACATAATCAAAATATGTCATCGCAATATTATAAATGTCTCGAATTAACTGTTTAACGCGCACAGAATGAAACTCATCTCATACTTCCGACGCCCATTTACACAAAAGCTTTATATCAATGTTCACTTTATTGTACTATAATTTCCAATCCGTCCGACACAGCAGAAGACACTTTGTCATGAATTTAAACGTTCGTCTGCAACACTGTCGCAAAATATCCGAATCGTTTGGCAATCGAAGTATGAAGCTGGTTTTCGGAGAATCAATGATAAATTAGTTGTATAAATCGCCGTTTAATGTGTGCCTGCTAAATGATCTGATAAAATGATGGGATGTGTCAAATGATTTGATTGGACGCTGGGGGATTATAGTGAGGCGGAGCGTGTTATCGACCAATCACTGTGCATCTTGATAATTGAGACAGCGCTCTGGTTTGTATTGATACTGGATATTTATATTGGAGCTGGCAACGTCTTTTGAGCGTATATCATAGTATAATATTATAGTATATTTAACCCATTCAACACCAAGTAACTCACATGGACTGGTCCATGATATTTTTAGACCAATAGATTAATAACAAAATTACATTTGGATCAGTTCATTTATCAAAATGGGTAATTGTTTTTCTAAAAATAGTTATATTACTTGAAAAAAGTGCAGATCCTGATGAGACGGCTCGTCACGAGCCGGCTCATCTGGATCTACACTTTTTTGTAAGCCAATTTAGAGGCTTGTGGTGTTGAAAGGGTCAAGTATGATCTGTATAGATGCTAAAACAAAGTCTGCATTATTCGATGGGAATGTACAATGGTATAAAAGTAGAATGTTTTCACTAGCCATTGTTTTTACAGACGGATCTGTAGTCCAGTGGTAAAACACTGGACTGGTAATCCAGGGATCGCAGGTTCGATCCCCCGTCTGACCCTAATAAAATTAACAGTCTTTCAGATGGGACGTTAAACCGAGGTCTCGTGTCGGTGCTTTACAACGTGCACGTAAAAGAACCAGAGGAGACTCTGGAATGGGTCTCTGTCTGTATCATTGCACTATCCTCCAAAGTCTAAAATGACTAATCTCTTCAGGAGGCGTCGCTCATATGGGCAACCGGTAGCGACGATAAATAAACGTAAAACACTAGCCATTGTTTAATAATTATATCAAACTATTACTAACGTGTTTTCTATACGAATTCTACGGTTCATCCCCCTCTGACAATAATTGAAATTAAACTTCGCAATAGCACATAGTTTCTACGTTATATACTAGAGGACATAGAAAACGTACACCTACATTATATACTAGAGGACATAGAAAACGCACACCTACATTATATACTAGAGGACACAGAAAACGCACATCTACATGATATGATTATTATTACATGAAAACGAAATACGAAGGATTCCATCAAAGATATATCACAGCTTTATTACAAAACACAAACTGAACTACTAAAAATATTCCAAAATGTTTAAAGCTATGTATTTATATAGTTATTGTTTTTCATGTGAAACACATACTTATCCGAAGTGTGCGTTTTCTATGTCCTCTAGTATACTTGTATAATGGATCAACATAGGGTATAACGATCAGTTCTTGGCATCATCTTATATATATATATAAGTGTGGAAATGAATTTGCTATTATATTTGATAAGGGGGAGAAGTCCACAAGTTGAATCGTTAATGCAACACCAGCAACGTGTATTTAGCAACTCGACAGAGTTTTAGATAATGAACAGTAAATACATACATATAACACATGCATGAGCATTCTTTAACAAGTCAAAATATATTTCAAATGGTAATACTTCATTTATGTAAATTATTGACGGGAGCCGCTTATCGCATGCTGACTCGAAACGTAAATGCTTAAAAACATACACTCATACTAATGACTGAACAAATAGAAACACAAAAATATATACATGAATATATGTATGTGTGTACGTGTGCATGTGTATATGTGTGTATATAAACCGATTTCCCAAATTAATAACCATTGTTTTACTTATCTACACACACAGCTAATACTGAGTACAGCATGTGACATTATTAAATACCCAGTTTGTCTTATCTTCACCTCGGTTGGGTATATTAGTAGTCCGTTACAGGCTTTAATCAGCTTCCTGGTGCACCCGGGGTATATCACAAATAACTTGATTAACACGTACTTGATGCAACCGACAGCGTCGCCGACAATGAGTTTATACATTATAAGATAGCCTGGATACAATTAAACTAATATGCAGCAGTCCATTATTCCTTTCTACCACATTATTGTCAAGTAAGTGCAAATTGGATGCAACCTACAATTAATGGGTCCTCTTTACAAACTTCAGTGTTACAAACGGCAATTTAATCTCAACAAAGTTAAAGCCAATTTGCTGCTTCGATGGCACATACAATACTCTTTAGCCTGTTTTGACGCTTCAAATAAGACCATATAAAAGTTTGCTTTTGAGTATTTATTGGTGAGAGGGTAACAGTTCACATGCTTTAAACAGACAGACAGACACACATATAGTTTACGTGTTTAAGTGTTTTACGTTTATTTATCGTCGCTACCGGTTGCCCATATGAACGACGCCTCCTGAAGAGATTAATCATTTTAGATTGTTGGAGGATAGTGTAATGATACAGACAGAGTCCCATTCCAGAGTCTCCTCTGGTTCTTTTACGTGCGCGGTGTACAGCACCGACACGAAACCTCGGTTTAAAGTCCCATCTGAAAGACTGTTAATTTTATTAGGGTCAGACGGGGGGATCGAACCTGCCATCTCTGGATTACCAGTCCAGCGTTTTACCACTGGACTACAGATCCGTCTGTTTAACACTACAGCATAAATCATATATATACAGGGTAACAGCAGCAGTACTAGTAGCACAGGGGCGACCAATCATCGAATACATAGTGATAGTAGATGTGTATGTACATTTTGTAGTGAGTGAATACAATCTTATTTCAATATATTTATCAGACACTTTTGGCAGTCCGATTAGCACAATGGTTAACACGCTCGTTCTCACCAATGCCACCCGGGTTCGATCCTCGAACAGGGAAGTATGTGAGATGGTACGGTGGTCGCCAGATCGGACAGGTGGGGTTTCTCCGGGTACTCCGGTTTCCTCCCGCATGAATGACCATATTTAAGCTTTCATCCGCTCCAACGAGAGAGGTTAATATAAGTTGTTAAAAGTTGCTTCTCAATCGTTGTAAAATAAATAAAACTTAAACTTTTTTTAGACAAGTTTGGTTTAAGCTGTGGTTTTGAACTGGGATAGCAAATTATGGTTGATTAAAAGACAAGAAACGAACACATGTGTCGTTAACAGTAATCTCTTCATTTCTTTCTTATACTATAGTGTGCATAATTGTGTCAGCATAGTTACCACTGTAGCATACTCCTTCATGATCACATGACTAGATCATATTCACACGCAACATGCACCACACCAGCTGATACGACACATGAAACATACACCACACCAGCTGATACGACCACCCAATACAACAAGCATCAACTGAATTATTGAGACTAAACAAAGTGTGTGTTTTACGTTTATTTATCGTCGCTACCGGTTGCCCATATGAGCGACGCCTCCTGAAGAGATTAGTCATTTTAGATTTTTGGAGGATAGTGCAATGATACAGACAGAGACCCATTCCAGAGTCTCCTCTGGTTCTTTTACGTGCACGGTGTAAAGCACCGACACGAGACCTCGGTTTAACGTCCCATCTGAAAGACTGTTAAATGTATTAGGGTCAGACGGGGGATCGAACCTGCGATCTCTGGATTACCAGTCCAGCGTGTTACCACTGGACTACAGATCCGTCTGTGACTAAGCAACAAACAATCGGATAAACAGTTATACATGGAAGTAGTACAAGAAAACAACACATTATATCGATACCCAGGTAATGATCCACGACAAATTACCGAGAAAATTCAGCGAATAAATGTTTTTATTTGAGAAATTGCAGTACATTTCGGCATAGCAATAAATTCGTTCTATGTATTGGTAGGCTGTCAGTAAGTTATTCGATAACCGAGGAAGCGTAACAGCGGTTTTATACGGACCCTAAATCTTCCAGGCTTATCAGCCCCATGTTACCACAGCACATCTCGGAATCTACATAACTAATTCTCCGTGGAGGTGTACACATGCGTGTTCTGACGCAACCTGTTATGTGGCACTTGCGTGGAATATGTATAACAAAGATGTACAGCTGGTTGGCTTATAATGTCTTTGTTTACATTCCGGTTCATACTGTGCTATTGTACAAAAATATACATGTGAACAATTGTTTTAATTCGTTGACGGTCCATTGACATATTAAGCTTATTGTCCATGAGTTCTGCTGCTAAATGCATTATTTATTATTGTTATTAGTTTAGTTTAATCATATTTTATTGCATTTATAACTGACGTGTGTAATACATCAACTGGTGCTACATGAAGAAGAAGAAGAATGCTTTATTAAGACTTAAACTTTACAGTTTTACATGTAAATTTATAAACCAAATGGTTTGGGTAACAACAATTAATGTTGCCAACAATATCTTTACTGTTCTTGAATTAGCAAATATGTTTCTATTATTTTCCAATAACTTTCAGGTGTTACACATCGGTGATAGGTTTAGCCCTGTGGAATTCCAGAGGAATATACAAACTATTCCTCTTGGACTACTTTAAGCTTTATTTATTCTACAACGATTGCGAAGCAAGTTCTAACAACTTGTATTAATCACTCTCGTTGACGTGGATGAAAGCGTAAATAATAGCGCTAACATTAGAAGTCCGCTAAAATAAATACCCATACAGTAATCACTCTCGTTGGCGCGGATGAAAGTTTATATGTGGTCATTTGTGTGGGAGGATACCCGAGTACCCGGAGAAAACCTACCTGCCCGATCTGGCGACCACCGTACCATTTCACATACTTCCCGGTCCGAGGATCGAACCCGGGTTGCATTGGTGAGAAACGAGCGTACTTAACCACTGCGCTAATCTTGGATTACTTGGCGGTATTATTTTTTATATGAGTGCATTTTGTGGCAAATTCTTGTTTGACTCCCCTGGTACCGACTTATGCGACAACGCCGGGTATTAGCACATTCTTGTTGCAAATTATTTCTCTAATGTTAACATTAATTAATTATTTAAATCATGGCCTCTTTATCTGCATAGCGTCCGTATGATATGAATGTGTATGCAAAAATACCAACTGAAAACAAGATTTCACAAGTCAAATTCACGCGAGTATTTAATCACAGATGCGTAGTCCATGATTACACCCTTAGTTAATATTCTTTTTTTCAAGACCGCAAACAGAAACTCGCGAGACGTCTCTATAAATTGTTACGGATCCTCGTCAGCTACTATAATACACGAGCATAACACGATAGCCCGTCCCTGTCACCGCTACAATATAGACAAATATTGCAAGCTGTCAAGATATTGTAAAAGAGCAGCGTATGAACATTTTCCTCGCATCCAAAGCTTTTAAAGTAAATAAATCTGACAGAAATTCTTGGCAATGTCTGACGTTTCTTTATTGTTGTTCTCATCATGTTATGGGTTCGGAGTCGCAAGGGTTGACGTGATATTGTCAAAGTGCGAGTGGAAATGTGTAAACTACAAAACAATATCTGGTAGAGAGCATGTAATGGACTAACCTTGCCGCTCACTTAGCATGATTGCATACGAGACCGACTGACATGCATCTTATAGATGGACAATAGAGATGCCGTCAATGACGGCGACTTATCTTTGCTTTAATTCCACGAGTGGCTTACAATAGCGAAAATCATATTACCCGCAAACTATTTTCAAAACGTGTATGCTGAATAGTTATATTAGGTTAGTGTCTTATAAATTTTATTTACTAGACGAGTTGGCGAGGGACTGTCGAGCGTTGTATTTTTTGCATGTGACGGGGGACGGGGGACGTGGATGTGACGGGTTACTTGGATGTGACGGGTTACTTGCATGTGACGGGTTACTTGGATGTGACGGGTTACTTGGATGTGACGGGTTACTTGGATGTGACGGGTTACTTGGATGTGACGGGTTACTTGCATGTGACGGGTTACTTGGATGTGACGGGTTACTTGGATGTGACGGGTTACTTGCATGTGACGGGTTACTTGGATGTGACGGGTTACTTGGATGTGACGGGTTACTTGGATGTGACGGGTTACTTGGATGTTACAGGTTACTTGGATGTGACGGGTTACGTGGATGTTACGGGTTACTTGGATGTGACGGGTTACTTGGATGTGACGGGTTACGTGGATGTGACGGGTTACGTGGATGTTACAGGTTACTTGGATGTGACGGGTTACTTGGATGTGACGGGTTACGTGGATGTTACAGGTTACTTGGATGTGACGGGTTACGTGGATGTGACGGGTTACTTGGATGTGACGGGTTACTTGGACGTGGGACATGGATGTGACGGGTTACTTGGATGTGACGGGTTACGTGGATGTTACGGGTTACTTGGATGTGACGGGTTACTTGGATGTGACGGGTTACGTGGATGTGACGGGACAGGGGACGTGTATGTGACGGGTTACGTGGATGTGACGGGTTACGTGGATGTGACGGGTTACGTGGATGTCACGGGTTACTTGGATGTTACAGGTTACTTGGACGTGGGACATGGATGTGACGGGAGACGTGGATGTGACGGGTTACGTTGATGTGACGGGACAGGGGACGTGTATGTGACGGGTTCCGTGGATGTGACGGGACGGGGGACGTGTATGTGACGGGTTACGTGGATGTGACGGGACGGGGACGTGTATGTGACGGGTTACGAGGATGTGACGGGACGGGGGACGTGGATGTGCCGGGGGACGTGGATGTGACGGGTTACGTGGATGTGACGGGACGGGGGACGTGTATGTGACGGGTTACGTGGATGTGACGGGACGGGGGACGTGTATGTGACGGGTTACGTGGATGTTACAGGTTACTTGGATGTGACGGGTTACGTGGATGTGACGGGTTACTTGGATGTGACGGGTTACTTGCATGTGACGGGTTACTTGCATGTGACGGGTTACGTGGATGTTACGGGTTACTTGGATGTGACGGGTTACTTGGATGTGACGGGCTACTTGGATGTTACGGGTTACTTGGATGTGACGGGTTACGTGGATGTGACGGGTTACGTGGATGTGACGGGTTACTTGGATGTGACGGGTTACTTGGATGTTACGGGTTACTTGGATGTGACGGGTTACTTGGATGTGACGGGTTACTTGGATGTGACGGGTTACTTGGATGTGACGGGTTACTTGGATGTGACGGGTTACTTGGATGTGACGGGTTACGTGGATGTTACGGGTTACTTGGATGTGACGGGTTACGTGGATGTGACGGGTTACGTGGATGTGACGGGTTACGTGGATGTGACGGGTTACTTGGATGTGACGGGTTACTTGCATGTGACGGGTTACTTGGATGTTACGGGTTACGTGGATGTTACGGGTTACTTGGATGTGACGGGTTACGTGGATGTGACGGGTTACGTGGATGTGACGGGTTACGTGGATGTGACGGGTTACTTGGATGTGACGGGTTACTTGCATGTGACGGGTTACGTGGATGTGACGGGTTACTTGCATGTGACGGGTTACTTGCATGTGACGGGTTACGTGGATGTTACGGGTTACTTGCATGTGACGGGTTACGTGGATGTTACGGGTTACTTGGATGTGACGGGTTACGTGGATGTTACAGGTTACTTGGACGTGGGACATGGATGTGACGGGAGACGTGGATGTGACGGGTTACGTTGATGTGACGGGACAGGGGACGTGTATGTGACGGGTTACGTGGATGTGACGGGACGGGGGACGTGTATGTGACGGGTTACGTGGATGTGACGGGACGGGGGACGTGTATGTGACGGGTTACGAGGATGTGACGGGACGGGGGACGTGGATGTGCCGGGGGACGTAGATGTGACGGGTTACGTGGATGTGACGGGACGGGGGACGTGTATGTGACGGGTTACGTGAATGTGACGGGACGGGGGACGTGTATGTGACGGGTTACGTGGATGTGACGGGACGGGGGACATGTATGTGACAGAGCCGTGCATGTGATGGATTACGTGGATGTGACGGGACGGGGCACGTGGATGTGACGGGTTACGTGGATGTTACGGGACAGGGGACATGTATGTGACAGAGCCGTGCATGTGATGGATTACGTGGATGTGACGGACGGGGGACGTGTATGTGACGGGTTACGTGGATGTGACGGGACGGGGGACGTGTATGTGACGGGTTACGTGGATGTGACGGGACGGGGGACGTGTATGTGACGGGTTACGTGGATGTGACGGGACGGGGGACATGTATGTGACAGAGCCGTGCATGTGATGAATTACGTGGATGTGACGGGACGGGGGACGTGTATGTGACGGGTTATGTGGATGTGACGGGACGGGGGACGTGTATGTGACGGGTTACGTGGATGTGACGGGACGGGGGACGTGTATGTGATGGATTACGTGGATGTGACGGGACGGGGGACGTGTATGTGACGGGTTACGTGGATGTGACGGGACGAGGGACGTAGATGTGCTGGGGGACGTGGATGTGACGGTTACGTGGATGTGACGGGACGGGGGACGTGGATGTGCCGGGGACGTGTATGTGACGGGTTACGTGGACATGACGGGACGGGGGACGTGGATGTGCCGGGGACGTGTTGTGACGGGTTACGTGGACATGACGGGACGGGGGACGTGGATGTGCCGGGGGACGTGTATGTGACGGGACGGGTTACGTGGATGTGACGGGACGGGGGACGTGGATGTGCCGGGGGACGTGTATGTGACGGGTTACGTGGATGTGACGGGACGGGGGACGTGGATGTGCCGGGGGACGTGTATGTGACGGGTTACGTGGATGTGACGGGACGAGGGACGTGGATGTGCCGGGGGACGTGGATGTGACGGGGGACATGGATGTGACGGGACAGGGGACATGTATGTGACAGAGCCGTGCATGTCATAGATTACGTGGATGTGATGGGGGACGTCGTGGATGAGACGGGGAACATGTATGTGACGGAACCGTGCATGTGACGGCTTACGTGGATGTGACGGGTTACGTGGGTGTGACGGATTACGTGGATGTGATGGGGACGTCGTGGATGAGACGGGGAACATGTATGTGACGGAGCCGTACATGTGACGGGTTACGTGGATGTGGCGTGACGTGGATGTGACGGAGACGTGGATGTGATGTCGGTGTGGATGTGAAGGAGGTGTGCATGTGTCGGGGGACGTGGATGTGACGGCTGACGTGGATGTGACGGGTTACTTGGATGTGACGGGGGACGTGCATGTGACGGGGGACGTGCATGTGACGGGGGACGTGCATGTGTGTAAACGTTGTAGACACGGTCCTGGACACTAGGGTAGCTTCCAACCTTTTCTCGTGTTTCTTTAGTCATGCATCTTTAAAGCCGTTACACTATAGGTTCAGTAATAACTGTAACCATCGTTTCTTTGACTGCCGACATTCAAAGGGCACTGCAATAGTTTTGAAGTGGACACAGAATCAGTCTATTGTTACGTCGTCCAGTTTCGAGTGTTTAAGTCCATTTCAAGACAAAACGTCGCATTTCTTTTCAACCAATCCACAATAGTATTCGTACAAAGGCAACGCCATCAGTGAGTCATCACCAACATTTATGTATGGCACAAATGGTGTTCACACTTGATGTCCCGATTTAACTTAACGCAGAGTATTACACTGCTAAATTTAAGATTCCACGACTATATTTAATATGTAATGTGGAATCTTGTATAATGAAGACTCCACGACTATATTTAATATGTAATGTGGAATCTTGTATAATGAAGACTACACGACTATATTTAATATGTAATGTGGAATCTTGTATAATGAAGACTACACGTCTATATTTAATATGTAATGTGGAATCTTGCATAATGAAGACTACACGACTATATTTAATATGTAATGTGTGTATCTTGCATAATGAAGACTACACGTCTATATTTAATATGTAATGTGGGTATCTTGTATAATGAAGACTCCACGACTATATTTAATATGTAATGTGGAATCTTGTATAATGAAGATTCCACGACTATATTTAATATGTAATGTGGAATCTTGTATAATGAAGATTCCACGACTATATTTAATATGTAATGTGGAATCTTGTATAATGAAGACTCCACGACTATATTTAATATGTAATGTGGAATCTTGTATAATGAAGACTCCACGACTATATTTAATATGTAATGTGGAATCTTGTATAATGATGACAACACGACTATATTTACTATGTAATGTGGAATCTTGTATAATGAAGACTACACGACTATATTTAATATGTAATGTGGAATCTTGTATAATGAAGACTCCACGACTATATTTAATATGTAATGTGGAATCTTGTATAATGAAGTGTCCATGACTATATTTAATATGTAATGTGGAATCTTGCATAATGAAGTGTCCATGACTATATTTAATATGTAATGTGGAATCTTGTATAATGCAGACTCCACGACTATATTTAATATGTAATGTGGAATCTTGTATAATGAAGTGTCCATGACTATATTTAATATGTAATGTGGAATCTTGTATAATGAAGTGTTCACGTGGACTCCTTTACTATTGAAGTTCCACGTCACAATTTATAGCGGACACCTTTGCTATTGATGTTCCACGTCACAATTTATAGCGGACACATTTGCTATTGAAGATCCAAGTCACAATTTATAGCGGACACCTTTGCTATTGAAGTTCCAAGTCACAATTTATAGCGGACACCTTTGATATTGAAGTTCCAAGTCACAATTTATAGCGGACACATTTGCTATTGAAGTTCCAAGTCACAATTTATAGCGGACACCTTTGCTATTGAAGTTCCAAGTCATAATTTATAGCGGACACCTTTGATATTGAAGTTCCAAGTCACAATTTATAGCGGACACTTTTGCTATTGAAATTCCACGTCACAATTTATAGCTGACTCCTTTGATATTGAAGTTCCAAGTCACAATTTATAGCGGACACCTTTGCTATTGAAGTTCCACGTCACAATTTATAGCGGACTCCTTTCCTATTGAAGTTCCACATCACAATTTACAGCGGGCACCTTTGCTATTGATGTTCCAACTCACACTTTAATGCAGACATATATGTGAATGAGAAACCACATAATGTTAAGGCAGAACCTTGTACGGCTTAATTACTTGTAACACTAATCGATCGTCGTACAGAACATAGTACTGTTGAATTACTTGTAACACTAAACGATCGTCGCGCAGAACATAGTACTGTTGAATTACTTGTAACACTAAACGATCGTCGCGCAGAACTGTTGAATTACTTGTAAGTTTGTAACACTAAACGATCGTCGTGCAGAATATAGTACTGTTGAATTACTTGTAACACTAAACGATCGTCTTGCAGAACCTAGTACTGTTGAATTACTTGTAACACTAAACGATCGTCGTGCAGAACCTAGTACTGTTGAATTACTTGTAACACTAAACGATCGTCTTGCAGAACCTAGTACTGTTGAATTACTTGTAACACTAAACGATCGTCGTGCAGAACCTAGTACTGTTGAATTACTTGTAACACTAAACGATCGTCTTGCAGAACCTAGTACTGTTGAATTACTTGTAACACTAAACGATCGTCGTGCAGAACCTAGTACTGTTGAATTACTTGTAACACTAAACGATCGTCTTGCAGAACCTAGTACTGTTGAATTACTTGTAACACTAAACGATCGTCGTGCAGAACCTAGTACTGTTGAATTACTTGTAACACTAAACGATCGTCTTGCAGAACCTAGTACTGTTGAATTACTTGTAACACTAAACGATCGTCGTGCAGAACATAGTACTGGTGAATTACTTGTAAGTTTGTAAAACTAAACGATCGTCGTGCAGAACCTAGTACTGTTGAATTACTTGTAACACTAAACGATCGTCGTACAGAACATAGTACTGGTGAATTACTTGTAACACTAAACGATCGTCGTGCATAACATAGTACTGGTGAATTACTTGTAACACTAAACGATCGTCGTGCAGAACCTAGTACTGATGAATTACTTGTAACACTAAACGATCTTCGTAAAGAACATAGTACTGGTGAATTACTTGTAACACTAAACGATCGTCGTGCAGAACATAGTACTGTTGAATTATTTGTAAGTTTGTAACACTAAACGATCGTCGTGCAGAACCTAGTACTGTTGAATTACTTGTAAGTTTGTAACACTAAACGATCGTCGTGCAGAACATAGTACTGTTGAATTACTTGTAACACTAAACGATCGTCGTGCAGAACATAGTACTGTTGAATTACTTGTAACACTAAACGATCGTCGTGCAGAACATAGTACTGGTGAATTACCTGTAACACTACACAATCGTCGTGCAGAACCTAGTACTGGTGAATTACTTGTAACACTACACAATCGTCGTGCAGAACATAGTACTGGTGAATTACCTGTAACACTACACAATCGTCGTGCAGAACATAGTACTGGTGAATTACCTGTAACACTACACAATCGTCATGCAACACCAATTTGTGTTGAATTACTTGCAACACTAAACGATCGTCTTACAGAACCTAATACTGTTGAATTACTTGTAACATCGATATCATACATAGTACCATCTCAGTACCACATCGATATCATACATAGTACTATCTCAGTACCACATCGATATCATGATATCATACATAGTACCATCTCAGTACCACAGCATCGCATGATATCATACATAGTACCATCTCAGTACCACATCGATATCATACATAGTACCATCTCAGTACCACATCATCGCATTATATCATACATAGTACCATCTCAGTACCACATCATCGCATGATATCATACATAGTACCATCTCAGTACCACAGCATCGCATGATATCATACATAGTACCATCGCAGTACCACATCGATATCATACATAGTACCATCTCTGTACCACATCGATATCATACATAGTACCATCTCAGTACCACATCGATATCATACATAGTACCATCTCAGTACCACATCATCGCATGATATCATAAATAGTACCATCTCAGTACCACAGCATCGCATGATATCATACATAGTACCATCTCAGTACCACATCGATATCATACATAGTACCATCTCAGTACCACATCGATATCATAAATAGTACCATCTCAGTACCACAGCATCGCATGATATCATACATAGTACCATCTCAGTACCACATCGATATCATACATAGTACCATCTCTGTACCACATCGATATCATAAATAGTACCATCTCAGTACCACAGCATCGCATGATATCATACATAGTACCATCTCAGTACCACATCGATATCATACATAGTACCATCTCAGTACCACATCGATATCATACATAGTACCATCTCAGTACCACATCATCGCATGATATCATACATAGTACCATCTCAGTACCACATCGATATCATACATAGTACTATCTCAGTACCACAGCATCGCATGATATCATACATAGTACCATCTCAGTACCACATCGATATCATACATAGTACCATCTCAGTACCACATCATCGCATGATATCATACATAGTACCATCGCAGTACCACATCATCTCATGATATCATACATAGTACCATCGCAGTACCACATCATCACATGATATCATACATAGTACCATCGCAGTACCACATCGATATCATACATAGTACCATCTCAGTACCACATCGATATCATACATAGTACCATCTCAGTACCACATCGATATCATACATAGTACCATCTCAGTACCACATCGATATCATACATAGTACCATCTCAGTACCACATCGATATCATAAATAGTACCATCTCAGTACCACATCATCGCATGATATCATACATAGTACCATCTCAGTACCACATCATCGCATGATATCATACATAGTACCATCTCAGTACCACAGCATCGCATGATATCATACATAGTACCATCTCAGTACCACATCATCGCATGATATCATACATAGTACCATCTCAGTACCACATCGATATCATACATAGTACTATCTCAGTACCACATCGATATCATACATAGTACCATCTCAGTACCACAGCATCGCATGATATCATACATAGTACCATCTCAGTACCACATCATCGCATTATATCATACATAGTACCATCTCAGTACCACATCGATATCATACATAGTACCATCTCAGTACCACATCATCGCATGATATCATACATAGTACCATCTCAGTACCACATCATAGTAACATCGTAGTAATGGCATGACACTACGAAAATTAGTGCATGCCATCATTTGCCCTCGTCTTGCCATCGACACGCATCCCACATTTTGACGATGCCGGTGAATCATGATTGCCTGTGGAATACTTCATGAAAAGAAATAAAAAGAATCTCTACTCGCATCAATTTGTCCTTTGTTTTCATTTATTGAATTAGGAGAACTGAGTTGATTTGATTATACCGATAATTTAGATCAAATTTGGGGTCCTTATAGCAACAAATTCTCATCGAATGGTAATAAATTCTCAGCTTTGTATAATTTAAAAATCATTAATTTGAATAACTGTCAGCGGTAAAATTGGCTTCTTCTTCTGTTCTATTTGGAGGAATGGAAATAGATTTACCCGTGTATTATATTCGTGTCCTGTTATATATGGAGGAATGGAAATAGATTTACCCGTGTATTATATTCGTGTCCTATTATATATGGAGTGAGGAAATAGATTTACCCGTGTATTATATTCGTGTCCTGTTATATATGGAGTGAGGAAATAGATTTACACGTGTATTATATTCGTGTCCTGTTATATATGGGTGAAAGGAAATAGATTTACCCGTGTATTATATTCGTGTCCTGTTATATATGGGTGAAAGGAAATAGATTTACCAGTGTATTATATTCGTGTCCTGTTATATATGGGTGAAAGGAAATAGATTTACACGTGTATTATATTCGTGTCCTGTTATATATTGGTGAAAGGAAATAGATTTACCCGTGTATTATATTCGTGTCCTGTTATATATGGGGAAAGGAAATAGATTTACACGTGTATTATATTCGTGTCCTGTTATATATGGGGGAAAGGAAATAGATTTACCCGTGTATTATATTCGTGTCCTGTTATATATGGGGGGGGGGAGGAAATAGATTTACACGTGTATTATATTCGTGTCCTGTTATATATGGGTGAAAGGAAATAGATTTACCCGTGTATTATATTCGTGTCCTGTTATATATGGGGGAAAGGAAATAGATTTACACGTGTATTATATTCGTGTCCTGTTATATATGGGGGAAAGGAAATAGATTTACACGTGTATTATATTCGTGTCCTGTTATATATGGGTGAAAGGAAATAGATTTACCCGTGTATTATATTCGTGTCCTGTTATATATGGGGGAAAGGAAATAGATTTACACGTGTATTATATTCGTGTCCTGTTATATATGGGGGAAAGGAAATAGATTTACACGTGTATTATATTCGTGTCCTGTTATATATGGGTGAAAGGAAATAGATTTACCCGTGTATTATATTCGTGTCCTGTTATATATGGGGGAAAGGAAATAGATTTACACGTGTATTATATTCGTGTCTCGTTATATATGGAATGCGGAATCAGATTTACCCGTGCGTTTTATCGGTGCTTTACACTGTGCACGTAAAAGAACCAGAGGATACTCTGTAATGGGTATATGTTTATGTCATTGCACTATCCCTCAAACATCTAAAATGACTAATCTCTTCAGGAGGCGTCGCTCATATGGGCAACCGGTAGTGACGATAAATAAACGTAAAACACACAAGTGTTGACCGTTAATATTTGAATCAAGTAAATAAGTGTACAATAATCTAAAGTTATTATTTAGTTAATATAAGTTCTCGGAATATGCAAATGTCTCCGCTTAATGTTGCCAAGCATATTAGGGTCATCATGCGTTTCTCTACTTTTCAGCTTAAACATTACTACATAATTCCAATATGCAGTTTTCACTTATAGTCCTACCATTTGATTTGTAAATATGTTGAGGTACTCATGGTAAACTAACTTTTGTAAAATGAATTCTCTAGTAAAATAAATTCTAATGACATTGCTGTATCACGATGTTAACAGTAATAAAGTACGACGGAGCGATCTCGATAGGACAACACCACGTTAGCATGATGTCGACAGTTAGATAGTACGACGGAGCGATCTCGATGATACAACATCACGTTAGCATCATGTCGACAGTTAGATAGTACGACGGAGCGATCTCGATGATACAACATCACGTTAGCATGATGTCGACAGTTAGATAGTACGACGGAGCGATCTCGATGATACAACATCACGTTAGCATGATGTCGACAGTTAGATAGTACGACAGAGCGATCTCGATGATACAACATCACGTTAGCATGATGTCGACAGTTAGATAGTACGACGGAGCGATCTCGATGATACAACATCACGTTAGCATCATGTCGACAGTTAGATAGTACGACGGAGCGATCTCGATGATACAACATCACGTTAGCATGATGTCGACAGTTAGATAGTACGACGGAGCGATCTCGATGATACAACATCACGTTAGCATGATGTCGACAGTTAGATAGTACGACAGAGCGATCTCGATGATACAACATCACGTTAGCATGATGTCGACAGTTATATAGTACGACGGAGCGATCTCGATGATACAACATCACGTTAGCATGATGTCGACAGTTAGATAGTACGACGGAGTGATCTCGACAGTACAACACCACGTTAGCATGATGTCGACAGTTAGATAGTACGACAGAGCGATCTCGATGATACAACACCACGTTAGCATGATGTCGACAGTTAGATAGTACGACGGAGCGATCTCGATGATACAACATCACGTTAGCATGATGTCGACAGTTAGATAGTACGACAGAGCGATCTCGATGATACAACATCACGTTAGCATGATGTCGACAGTTAGAAAGTACGACGGAGCGATCTCGATGATACAACATCACGTTAGCATGATGTCGACAGTTAGATAGTACGACGGAGTGATCTCGACATTACAACACCACGTTAGCATGATGTCGACAGTTAGATAGTACGACGGAGCGATCTCGACATTACAACACCACGTTAGCATGATGTCGACAGTTAGATAGTACGACAGAGCGATCTCGATGATACAACACCACGTTAGCATGATGTCGACAGTTAGATAGTACGACAGAGCGATCTCGATGATACAACACCACGTTAGCATGATGTCGACAGTTAGATAGTACGACGGAGCGATCTCGATGATACAACACCACGTTAGCATCATGTCGACAGTTAGATAGTACGACGGAGCGATCTCGATGATACAACATCACGTTAGCATGATGTCGACAGTTAGATAGTACGACGGAGCGATCTCGACATTACAACACCACGTTAGCATGATGTCGACAGTTAGATAGTACGACGGAGCGATCTCGACATTACAACACCACGTTAGCATCATGTCGACAGTTAGATAGTACGACGGAGTGATCTCGATAATACAACACCACGTTAGCATGATGTCGACAGTTAGATAGTACGACCGAGCGATCTCGATGATACAACATCACGTTAGCATGATGTCAACAGTTAGATAGTACGACGGAGCGATCTC
The DNA here is from genome assembly GCA_014843695.1 of Archivesica marissinica. Lineage (NCBI taxonomy): Eukaryota > Metazoa > Mollusca > Bivalvia > Venerida > Vesicomyidae > Archivesica > Archivesica marissinica. Next base: position 40,581,268 of record CM026400.1, read on the forward strand.
GATGATACAACATCACGTTAGCATGATGTCGACAGTTATATAGTACGACCGAGCGATCTCGATGATACAACATCACGTTAGCATGATGTCGACAGTTAGATAGTACGACGGAGCGATCTCGATGATACAACATCACGTTAGCATGATGTCGACAGTTAGATAGTACGACGGAGCGATCTCGACATTACAACACCACGTTAGCATGATGTCGACAGTTAGATAGTACGACGGAGCGATCTCGACATTACAACACCACGTTAGCATGATGTCGACAGTTAGATAGTACGACGGAGCGATCTCGATGATACAACACCACGTTAGCATGATGTCGACAGTTAGATAGTACGACGGGGCAAACTCGATAATACAACACCACGTTAGCATGATGTCGACCGTTAGATAGTACGACGGAGCGATCTCGACATTACAACACCACGTTAGCATTATGATGACAGTTAGATAGTACGACAGAGCGATCTCGACATTACAACGCCACGTTAGCATGATGTCGACAGTTAGATAGTACGACAGAGCGATCTCGACATTACAACACCACGTTAGCATGATGTCGAAAGTTAGATAGTACGACGGAGCGATCTCGACATTACCACACCACGTTAACATGATGTCGACAGAAAGATAGTACGACAGAGCGACCTCGACATTACAACGCCACGTTAGCATGATGTCGACAGTTAGATAGTACGACGGAGCGATCTCGACATTACAACACCACGTTAGCATGATGTCGACAGTTAAATAGTACGACGGAGCAATATCGATAATACAACACCACGTTAGCCTGATGTCGACAGTTAGATAGTACGACATAGCAATATCGATAATACAACACCACGTTAGCATGATGTGGACAGTTAGATAGTACAACAGAACGATCTCGATGATACAACACCACGTTAGCATGATGTCGACAGTTAGATAGTACGACGGAGCGATCTCGACATTACAACACCACGTTAGCATCATGTCGACAGTTAGATAGTACGACGGAGCGATCTCGATAATACAACACCACGTTAGCATGATGTCGACAGTTAGATAGTACGACGGAGCGATCTCGATGATACAACATCACGTTAGCATGATGTCGACAGTTATATAGTACGACCGAGCGATCTCGATGATACAACATCACGTTAGCATGATGTCGACAGTTAGATAGTACGACGGAGCGATCTCGATGATACAACATCACGTTAGCATGATGTCGACAGTTAGATAGTACGACGGAGCGATCTCGACATTACAACACCACGTTAGCATGATGTCGACAGTTAGATAGTACGACGGAGCCATCTCGACATTACAACACCACATTAGCATGATGTCGATAGTTAGATAGTACGACAGAGCGATCTCGATGATACAACACCACGTTAGCATGATGTCGACAGTTAGATAGTACGACGGAGCGATCTCGATGATACAACACCACGTTAGCATAATGTCGACAGTTAGATAGTACGACGGAGCGATCTCGATGATACAACATCACGTTAGCATGATGTCGACAGTTAGATAGTACGACGGAGCGATCTCGACATTACAACACCACGTTAGCATCATGTCGACAGTTAGATAGTACGACGGAGCGATCTCGATAATACAACACCACGTTAGCATGATGTCGACAGTTAGATAGTACGACCGAGCGATCTCGATGATAAAACATCACGTTAGCATGATGTCGACAGTTAGATAGTACGACGGAGCGATCTCGATGATACAACATCACGTTAGCATTATGTCGACAGTTATATAGTACGACCGAGCGATCTCGATGATACAACATCACGTTAGAATGATGTCGACAGTTAGATAGTACGACGGAGCGATCTCGATGATACAACATCACGTTAGCATGATGTCGACAGTTAGATAGTACCACCGAGCGATCTCGATGATACAACACCACGTTAGCATGGTGTCGACCGTTAGATAGTACGACGGAGCGATCTCGACATTACAACACCACGTTAGCATTATGTCGACAGTTAGATAGTACGACAGAGCGATCTCGACATTACAACACCACGTTAGCATGATGTCGACAGTTAGATAGTACGACGGAGCGATCTCGACATTACAACACCACGTTAGCATGATGTCGACAGTTAGATAGTACGACAGAGCGATCTCGATGATACAACACCACGTTAGCATGATGTCGACAGTTAGATAGTACGACAGAGCGATCTCGATGATACAACACCACGTTAGCATGATGTCGACAGTTAGATAGTACGACGGAGCGATCTCGATGATACAACACCACGTTAGCATAATGTCGACAGTTAGATAGTACGACGAAGCGATCTCGTTGATACAGCATCACGTTAGCATGATGTCGACAGTTAGATAGTACGACGGAGCGATCTCGACATTACAACACCACGTTAGCATGATGTCGACAGTTAGATAGTACGACGGAGCGATCTCGACATTACAACACCACGTTAGCATCATGTCGACAGTTAGATAGTACGACGGAGCGATCTCGATGATACAACACCACGTTAGCATGATGTCGACAGTTAGATAGTACGACATAGCAATATTGATAATACAACACCACGTTAGCATGATGTGGACAGTTAGATAGTACAACATAACGATCTCGATGATACAACACCACGTTAGCATGATGTCGACAGTTAGATAGTACGACAGAGCGATCTCGATAATACAACACCACGTTAGCATGATGTCGACAGTTAGATAGTACGACGGAGCGATCTCGATGATACAACACCACGTTAGCATGATATCGACAGTTAGATAGTACGACGGAGCGATCTCGATGATACAACACCACGTTAACATGATGTCGACAGTTAGATAGTACGACAGAGCGATCTCGATGATACAACACCACGTTAGCATGATGTCGACAGTTAGATAGTACGACGGAGCGATCTCGATGATACAACACCACGTTAGCATAATGTCGACAGTTAGATAGTACGACGGAGCGATCTCGTGATACAACATCACGTTAGCATGATGTCGACAGTTAGATAGTACGACGGAGCGATCTCGACATTACAACACCACGTTAGCATGATGTCGACAGTTAGATAGTACGACGGAGCGATCTCGACATTACAACACCACGTTAGCATCATGTCGACAGTTAGATAGTACGACGGAGCGATCTCGATAATACAACACCACGTTAGCATGATGTCGACAGTTAGATAGTACGACATAGCAATATTGATAATACAACACCACGTTAGCATGATGTGGACAGTTAGATAGTACAACATAACGATCTCGATGATACAACACCACGTTAGCATGATGTCGACAGTTAGATAGTACGACATAGCGATCTCGATAATACAACACCACGTTAGCATGATGTCGACAGTTAGATAGTACGAAGGAGCGATCTCGATGATACAACACCACGTTAGCATGATATCGACAGTTAGATAGTACGACGGAGCGATCTCGATGATACAACACCACGTTAACATGATGTCGACAGTTAGATAGTACGACAGAGCGATCTCGATGATACAACACCATGTTAGCATGATGTCGACAGATATATAGTACGACGGTGCAAACTCGATAATACAACACCACGTTAGCATGATGTCGACAGTTAGATAGTACGACAGAGCGATCTCGACGTTACAGCGCCACGTTAGCATGATGTCGACAGTTAGATAGTACGACATAGCAATATCGATAATACAACAGCACGTTAGCATGATGTCGACAGTTAGATAGTACAACAGAGCGATCTCGATGATACAACACCACGTTAGCATGATGTCGACAGTTAGATAGTACGAGAGAGCGATCTCGATGATACAACACCACGTTAGCATGATGTCGACAGTTAGATAGTACGACAGAGCGATCTCGATAATACATCACCACGTTAGCACGATTTCGACAGTTGGATAGTACGACGGAGCGATCTCGATATTACTACATCACTTTAGCATGATGTCGACAGTTAGATAGTACGACAGAGCGATGTAGATAATACAACATCACGTTAGCATGATGTCGACAGTTAGATAGTACTACGGAGCGATCTCGATAATACAACGTCACGTTAGCATGATGTCGACAGTTAGGTAGTACGACGGAGCGATCTCGATGATACAACACCACGTTAGAATGATGTCGACAGTTAGATAGTATGACAGAGCGATCTCGACATTACAACACCACGTTAGCATGATGTCGACAGTTAGATAGTACGACGGAGCGATCTCGACATTACAACACCACGTTAGCATCATGTCGACAGTTAAATAGTACGACGGAGCAATATCGATAATACAACACCACGTTAGCCTGATGTCGACAGTTAGATAGTACGACATAGCAATATCGATAATACAACACCACGTTAGCATGATGTGGACAGTTAGATAGTACAATAGAGCGATCTCGATGATACAACACCACGTTACCATGATGTCGACAGTTAGATTGTACGACAGAGCGATCTCGATAATACAACACCACGTTAGCATGATGTCGACAGTTAGATAGTACGACCGAGCGATCTCGATGATACAACACCACGTGTGCATGATGTCGACAGTTAGATAGTACGACGGAGCGATCTCGATGATACAACACCACGTTAACATGATGTCGACAGTTAGATAGTACGACAGAGCGATCTCGATGATACAAAACCACGTTAGCATGATGTCGACAGTTAGATAGTACGACAGAGCGATCTCGATGATACAACACCACGCTAGCATGATGTCGACAGTTAGATAGTACGACGGAGCGATCTCGATGATACAACACCATGTTAGCATGATGTCGACAGATAGATAGTACGACAGAGCGATCTCGACATTACAACGCCACCTTAGCATGATGTCGACAGTTAGATAGTACGATATAGCAATATCGATACTACAACACCACGTTAGCATGATGTTGACAGTTAGATAGTACGACAGAGCGATCTCGATGATAAAACACCACGTTAGCATGATGTCGACAGTTAGATAGTACGACAGAGCGATCTCGATAATACAACACCACGTTAGCATGATGTCGACAGTTAGATAGTACGACGGAGCGATCTCGATGATACAACAACACGTTAGCATGATGTCGACACCTAGATAGTACGACGGAGCGATCTCGATGATACAACACCACGTTAACATGATGTCGACAGTTAGATAGTACGACAGAGCGATCTCGATGATACAACATCACGTTAACATGATGTCGACAGTTAGATAGTACGACCGAGCGATCTCGATGATACAACATCACGTTAGCATGATGTCGACAGTTAGATAGTACGACGGAGCGATCTCGATGATACAACATCACGTTAGCATTATGTCGACAGTTATATAGTACGACCGAGCGATCTCGATGATACAACATCACGTTAGCATGATGTCGACAGTTAGATAGTACGACGGAGCGATCTCGATGATACAACATCACGTTAGCATGATGTCGACAGTTAGATAGTACGACGGAGCGATCTCGACATTACAACACCACGTTAGCATGATGTCGACAGTTAGATAGTACGACGGAGCGATCTCGACATTACAACACCACGTTAGCATGATGTCGACAATTAGATAGTACGACCGAGCGATCTCGATGATACAACATCACGTTAGCATGATGTCGACAGTTAGATAGTACGACGGAGCGATCTCGATGATACAACATCACGTTAGCATTATGTCGACAGTTATATAGTACGACCGAGCGATCTCGATGATACAACATCACGTTAGCATGATGTCGACAGTTAGATAGTACGACGGTGCGATCTCGACATTACAACACCACGTTAGCATGATGTCGACAGTTAGATAGTACGACGGAGCGATCTCGATGATACAACACCACGTTAGCATGATGTCGACAGTTAGATAGTACGACGGGGCAAACTCGATAATACAACACCACGTTAGCATGATGTCGACCGTTAGATAGTACGACGGAGCGATCTCGACATTACAACGCCACGTTAGCATGATGTCGACAGTTAGATAGTACGACGGAGCGATCTCGACATTACAACACCACGTTAGCATGATGTCGAAAGTTAGATAGTACGGCGGAGCGATCTCGACATTACCACACCACGTTAACATGATGTCGACAGTTAGATAGTACGACAGAGCGACCTCGACATTACAACGCCACGTTAGCATGATGTCAACAGTTAGATAGTACGACAGAGCGATCTCGATAATACAACACCACGTTAGCATGATGTGGACAGTTAGATAGTACAACAGAACGATCTCGATGATACAACACCACGTTAGCATGATGTCGACAGTTAGATAGTACGACAGAGCGATCTCGATAATACAACACCACGTTAGCATGATGTCGACAGCTAGATAGTACGACGGAGCGATCTCGATGATACAACACCACGTTAGCATGATGTCGACAGTTAGATAGTACGACGGAGCGATCTCGATGATACAACACCACGTTAACATGATGTCGACAGTTAGATAGTACGACAGAGCGATCTCGATGATACAACACCATGTTAGCATGATGTCGACAGATAGATAGTACGACGGTGCAAACTCGATAATACAACACCACGTTAGCATGATGTCGACAGTTAGATAGTACGACAGAGCGATCTCGACATTACAACGCCACGTTAGCATGATGTCGACAGTTAGATAGTACGACATAGCAATATCGATAATACAACACCACGTTAGCATGATGTGGACAGTTAGATAGTACAACAGAGCGATCTCGATGATACAACACCAGGTTAGCATGATGTCGACAGTTAGATAGTACGAGAGAGCGATCTCGATGATACAACACCACGTTAGCATGATGTCGACAGTTAGATAGTATGACAGAGCGATCTCGATAATACAACACCACGTTAGCACGATTTCGACAGTTGGATAGTACGACGGAGCGATCTCGATATTACTACATCACTTTAGCATGATGTCGACAGTTAGATAGTACGACAGAGCGATGTAGATAATACAACATCACGTTAGCATGATGTCGACAGTTAGATAGTACTACGGAGCGATCTCGATAATACAACGTCACGTTAGCATGATGTCGACAGTTAGATAGTACGACGGAGCGATCTCGATGATACAACACCACGTTAGCATGATGTCGACAGTTAGATAGTACGACGGAGCGATCTCGATGATACAACACCACGTTAACATGATGTCGACAGTTAGATAGTACGACGGAGCGATCTCGATGATACAACACCATGTTAGCATGATGTCGACAGATAGATAGTACGGCGGTGCAAACTAGATAATACAACACCACGTTAGCATGATGTCGACAGTTAGATAGTACGACAGAGCGATCTCGACATTACAACGCCACGTTAGCATGATGTCGACAGTTAGATAGTACGACATAGCAATATCGATAATACAACACCACGTTAGCATGATGTGGACAGTTAGATAGTACAACAGAGCGATCTCGATGATACAACACCAGGTTAGCATGATGTCGACAGTTAGATAGTACGAGAGAGCGATCTCGATGATACAACACCACGTTAGCATGATGTCGACAGTTAGATAGTATGACAGAGCGATCTCGATAATACAACACCACGTTAGCACGATTTCGACAGTTGGATAGTACGACGGAGCGATCTCGATATTACTACATCACTTTAGCATGATGTCGACAGTTAGATAGTACGACAGAGCGATGTAGATAATACAACATCACGTTAGCATGATGTCGACAGTTAGATAGTACTACGGAGCGATCTCGATAATACAACGTCACGTTAGCATGATGTCGACAGTTAGATAGTACGACGGAGCGATCTCGATGATACAACACCACGTTAGAATGATGTCGACAGTTAGATAGTATGACAGAGCGATCTCGACATTACAACACCACGTTAGCATGATGTCGACAGTTAGATAGTACGACGGAGCGATCTCGACATTACAACACCACGTTAGCATGATGTCGACAGTTAAATAGTACGACGGAGCAATATCGATAATACAACACCACGTTAGCCTGATATCGACAGTTAGATAGTACGACATAGCAATATCGATAATACAACACCACGTTAGCATGATGTGGACAGTTAGATAGTACAATAGAGCGATCTCGATGATACAACACCACGTTAGCATGATGTCGACAGTTAGATTGTACGACAGAGCGATCTCGATAATACAACACCACGTTAGCATGACGTCGACAGTTAGATAGTACGACGGAGCGATCTCGATGATACAACACCACGTGTGCATGATGTCGACAGTTAGATAGTACGACGGAGCGATCTCGATGATACAACACCACGTTAACATGATGTCGACAGTTAGATAGTACGACAGAGCGATCTCGATGATACAAAACCACGTTAGCATGATGTCGACAGTTAGATAGTACGAAAGAGCGATCTCGATGATACAACACCACGCTAGCATGATGTCGACAGTTAGATAGTACGACGGAGCGATCTCGATGATACAACAACATGTTAGCATGATGTCGACAGATAGATAGTATGACGGTGCAAACTCGGTAATACAACACCACGTTAGCATGATGTCGACATATAGATAGTACGACAGAGCGATCTCGACCTTACAACGCCACGTTAGCATGATGTCGACAGTTAGATAGTACGACATAGCAATATCGATACTACAACACCACGTTAGCATGATGTCGACAGTTAGATAGTACGACAGAGTGATCTCGATGATACAACACCACGTTAGCATGATGTCGACAGTTAGATAGTACGACAGAGCGATCTCGATAATACAACACCACGTTAGCATGATGTCGACAGTTAGATAGTACGACGGAGCGATCTCGATGATACAACACCACGTTAGCATGATGTCGACACTTAGATAGTACGACGGAGCGATCTCGATGATACAACACCACGTTAACATGATGTCGACAGTTAGATAGTACGACAGAGCGATCTCGATGATACAAAACCACGTTAGCATGATGTCGACAGTTAGATAGTACGACAGAGCGATCTCGATGATACAACACCACGTTAGCATGATGTCGACAGTTAGATAGTACGACAGAGCGATCTCGACATTACAACGCCACGTTAGCATGATGTCGACAGTTAGATAGTACAACATAGCAATATCGATAATACAACACCACGTTAGCACGAAGTCGACAGTTGGATAGTATGACGGAGCGATCTCGATATTACAACATCACTTTAGCATGATGTCGACAGTTAGATAGTACGACAGAGCGATGTAGATAATACAACATCACCGTAGCATGATGTCGACAGTTAGATAGTACGACGGAGCGATCTCGATGATACAACACCACGTTAGAATGATGTCGACAGTTAGATAGCACGACAGAGCGATCTCGACATTACAACACCACGTTAGCATGATGTCGACAGTTAGATAGTACGACAGAGCGATATCGACATTACCACACCAAGTTAACATGATGTCGACAGTTAGATAGTACGACAGAGCGACCTCGACATTTCAACGCCACGTTAGCATGATGTCGACAGTTAGATAGTACGACGGAGCGATCTCGACATTACAACACCACGTTAGCATGATGTCGACAGTTAAATAGTACGACGGAGCAATATCGATAATACAACACCACGTTAGCCTGATGTCGACAGTTAGATAGTACGACATAGCAATATCGATAATACAACACCACGTTAGCATGATGTGGACAGTTAGATAGTACAACAGAGCGATCTCGATGATACAACACCACGTTAGCATGATGTCGACAGTTAGATTGTACGACAGAGCGATCTCGATAATACAACTCCACGTTAGCATGATGTCGACAGTTAGATAGTACGACGGAGCGATCTCGATGATACAACACCACGTTAGCATGATGTCGACAGTTAGATAGTACGACGGAGTGATCTCGATGATACAACACCATGTTAACATGATGTCGACAGTTAGATAGTACGACAGAGCGATCTCGATGATACAAAACCACGTTAGCATGATGTCGACAGTTATATAGTACGACAGAGCGATCTCGATGATACAACACCACGCTAGCATGATGTCGACAGTTAGATAGTACGACGGAGCGATCTCGATGATACAACACCATGTTAGCATGATGTCGACAGATAGATAGTACGACGGTGCAAACTCGATAATACAACACCACGTTAGCATGATGTCGACAGTTAGATAGTACGACAGAGCGATCTCGACATTACAACGCCACGTTAGCATGATGTCGACAGTTAGATAGTACGACATAGCAATATCGATAATAAAACACCAAGTTAGCATGATGTCGACAGTTAGATAGTACGACAGAGCGATCTCGATGGTACAACACCAAGTTAGCATGATGTCGACAGTTAGATAGTACGACAGAGCGATCTCGATGTTACAACACCAAGCTAGCATGATGTCGACAGTTAGATAGTACGACAGAGCGATCTCGACATTACAACGCCACGTAAGCATGATGTCGACAGTTAGATAGTACGACATAGCAATATCGATACTACAACACCACGTTAGCATGATGTCGACAGTTAGATAGTACGACAGAGCGATCTCGATGATACAACACCACGTTAGCATGATGTCGACAGTTAGATAGTACGACAGAGCGATCTCGATAATACAACACCACGTTAGCATGATGTCGACAGTTAGATAGAACGACGGAGCGATCTCGATGATACAACACCACGTTAGCATGATGTCGACAGTTAGATAGTACGACGGAGCGATCTCGATGATACAACACCACGTTAACATGATGTCGACAGTTAGATAGTACGACAGAGCGAACTCGATGATACAAAACCACGTTAGCATGATGTCGACAGTTAGATAGTACGACAGAGCGATCTCGATGATACAACACCACGTTAGCATGATTTCGACAGTTAGATAGTACGACAGAGCGATCTCGACATTACAACGCCACGTTAGCATGATGTCGACAGTTAGATAGTACAACATAGCAATATCGATAATACAACACCACGTTAGCATGATGTCGACAGTTAGATAGTACGACAGAGCGATCTCATTGATACAACACCACGTTAGCATGATGTCGACAGTTAGATAGTACGACAGAGCGATCTCGATAATACAACACCACGTTAGCACGATTTCGACAGTTGGATAGTACGACGGAGCGATCTCGATATTACTACATCACTTTAGCATGATGTCAACAGTTAGATAGTACGACAGAGCGATGTAGATAATACAACATCACGTTAGCATGATGTCGACAGTTAGATAGTACGACGGAGCGATCTCGATAATACAACGTCACGTTAGCATGATGTCGACTGTTAGATAGTACGACAGAGCGATGTAGATAATACAACATCACGTTAGCATGATGTCGACAGTTAGATAGTACGACGGAGCGATCTCGATGATACAACACCACGTTAGAATGATGTCGACAGTTAGATAGTACGACAGAGCGATCTCGACATTACAACACCACGTTAGCATGATGTCGACAGTTAGATAGTACGACGGAGCGATCTCGACATTACCACACCACGTTAACATGATGTCGACAGTTAGATAGTACGACAGAGCGACCTCGACATTTCAACGCCACGTTAGCATGATGTCGACAGTTAGATAGTACGACGGAGCGATCTCGACATTACAACACCACGTTAGCATGATGTCGACAGTTAAATAGTACGACGGAGCAATATCGATAATACAACACCACGTTAGCCTGATGTCGACAGTTAGATAGTACGACATAGCAATATCGATAATACAACACCACGTTAGCATGATGTGGACAGTTAGATAGTACAACAGAGCGATCTCGATGATACAACACCACGTTAGCATGATGTCGACAGTTAGATAGTACGACAGAGCGATCTCGATAATACAACACCACGTTAGCATGATGTCGACAGTTAGATAGTACGACAGAGCGATCACGATAATACAACACCACGTTAGCATGATGTCGACACTTAGATAGTACGACGGAGCGATCTCGATGATATAACACCACGTTAACATGATGTCGACAGTTAGATAGTACGACAGAGCGATCTCGATGATACAAAACCACGTTAGCATGATTTCGACAGTTAGATAGTACGACAGAGCGATCTCGATGATACAACACCACGCTAGCATGATGTCGACAGTTAGATAGTACGACGGAGCGATCTCGATGATACAACACCATGTAGCATGATGTCGACAGATAGATAGTACGACGGTGCAAACTCGATAATACAACACCAGGTTAGCATGATGTCGACAGTTAGATAGTACGACAGAGCGATCTCGACATTACAACGCCACGTTAGCATGATGTCGACAGTTAGATAGTACGACATAGCAATATCGATAATAAAACACCATGTTAGCATGATGTCGACAGTTAGATAGTACAACAGAGCGATCTCGATGATACAACACCACGTTAGCATGATGTCGACAGTTAGATAGTACGACAGAGCGATCTCGATGATACAACACCACGCTAGCATGATGTCGACAGTTAGATAGTACGACGGAGCGATCTCGATGATACAACACCATGTTAGCATGATGTCGACAGATAGATAGTACGACGGTGCAAACTCGATAATACAACACCACTTTAGCATGATGTCGACAGTTAGATAGTACGACAGAGCGATCTCGACATTACAACGCCACGTTAGCATGATGTCGACAGTTAGAAAGTACGACAGAGCGATGTAGATAATACAACATCACGTTAGCATGATGTCGACAGTTAGATAGTACGACGGAGCGATCTCGATGATACAACACCACGTTATAATGATGTCAACAGTTAGATAGTACGACGGAGCGATCATGATAATACAACACCACGCTAGCATGATGTCGACCGTTAGATAGTACGACGGAGCGATCTCGACATTACAACACCACGTTAGCATTATGTCGACAGTTAGATAGTACGACAGAGCGATATCGATGATACAACACCACGTTAGCATGATGTCGACCGTTAGATAGTACGACAGAGCGATCTCGATGATACAACACCATGTTAGCATGATGTCGAAAGCTAGATAGTACGACAGAGCGATCTCGATGATACAACACCACGTTAGCATGATGTCGACAGTTAGATAGTACGACAGAGCGATCTCGATGATACAACACCACGCTAGAATGATGTCGACAGTTAGATAGTACGACGGAGCGATATCGATGATACAACACCATGTTAGCATGATGTCGACAGATAGATAGTACGACGGGGCAAACTCGATAATACAACACCACGTTAGCATGATGTCGACAGTTAGATAGTACGACAGAGCGATCTCGACATTACAACACCACGTTAGCATGATGTCGACAGTTAGATAGTACGACAGAGCGATCTCGATAATACAACACCACGTTAGCATGATGTCGATAGTTAGATAGTACAACAGAGCGATCTCGATGATACAACACCACGTTAGCATGATGTCGACAGTTAGATAGTACGACAGAGCGATCTCGATGATACAACACCACGTTAGCATGATGTCGACAGTTAGATAGTACGACAGAGCGATCTCGATAATACAACACCACGTTAGCATGATGTCGACAGTTGGATAGTACGACGGAGCGATCTCGATATTACAACATTACTTTAGCATGATATCGACAGTTAGATAGTACGACAGAGCGATGTAGATAATACAACATCACGTTAGCATGATGTCGACAGTTAGATAGTACTACGGAGCGATCTCGATAATACAACACCACGTTAGCATGATGTCGACAGTTAGATAGTACGACAGAGCGATGTAGATAATACAACATCACGTTAGCATGATGTCGACAGTTAGATAGTACGACGGAGCGATCTCGATAATACACACCACGTTAGCATGATGTCGACAATTAGATAGTACGACGGAGCGATAGCGATAATACAACACCACGTTAGCATGATGTCGACAATTAGATAGTACGACGGAGCGATATCGATAATACACACCACGTTAGCATGATGTCGACAATTAGATAGTACGACGGAGCGATCTCGATGATACAACACCACGTTAGCATGATGTCGACACTTAGATAGTACGACGGAGCGATCTCGATAATACAACACCACGTTACATGATGTCGACAGTTAGATAGTACGACAGAGCGATCTCGATGATACAACACCACGTTAGCATGATGTCGACAGTTAGATAGTACGACAGAGCGATCTCGATGATACAACACCACGCTAGCATGATGTCGACAGTTAGATAGTACGACGGAGCGATCTCGATGATACAACACCATGTTAGCATGATGTCGACAGATATATAGTATGACGGGCAAACTCGATAATACAACACCAGGTTAGCATGATGTCGACAGTTAGATAGTACGACAGAGCGATCTCGACATTACAACGCCACGTTAGCATGATGTCGACAGTTAGATAGTACGACATAGCAATATCGATAATAAAACACCACGTTAGCATGATGTCGACAGTTAGATAGTACGACAGAGCGATCTCGATGATACAACACCACGTTAGCATGATGTCGACAGTTAGATAGTACGACAGAGCGATCTCGATGATACAACACCACGCTAACATGATGTCGACAGTTAGATAGTACGACGGAGCGATCTCGATGATACAACACCATGTTAGCATGATGTCGACAGATAGATAGTACGACGGTGCAAACTCGATAATACAACACCACGTTAGCATGATGTCGACAGTTAGATAGTACGACAGAGCGATCTCGACATTACAACGCCACGTTAGCATGATGTCGACAGTTAGAAAGTACGACAGAGCGATGTAGATAATACAACATCACGTTAGCATGATGTCGACAGTTAGATAGTACGACGGAGCGATCTCGATGATACAACACCACGTTATAATGATGTCAACAGTTAGATAGTACGACGGAGCGATCATGATAATACAACACCACGCTAGCATGATGTCGACCGTTAGATAGTACGACGGAGCGATCTCGACATTACAACACCACGTTAGCATTATGTCGACAGTTAGATAGTACGACAGAGCGATATCGATGATACAACACCACGTTAGCATGATGTCGACCGTTAGATAGTACGACAGAGCGATCTCGATGATACAACACCATGTTAGCATGATGTCGAAAGCTAGATAGTACGACAGAGCGATCTCGATGATACAACACCACGTTAGCATGATGTCGACAGTTAGATAGTACGACAGAGCGATCTCGATGATACAACACCACGCTAGAATGATGTCGACAGTTAGATAGTACGACGGAGCGATATCGATGATACAACACCATGTTAGCATGATGTCGACAGATAGATAGTACGACGGGCAAACTCGATAATACAACACCACGTTAGCATGATGTCGACAGTTAGATAGTACGACAGAGCGATCTCGACATTACAACGCCACGTTAGCATGATGTCGACAGTTAGATAGTACGACATAGCAATATCGATAATACAACACCACGTTAGCATGATGTGGATAGTTAGATAGTACAACAGAGCGATCTCGATGATACAACACCACGTTAGCATGATGTCGACAGTTAGATAGTACGACAGAGCGATCTCGATGATACAACACCACGTTAGCATGATGTCGACAGTTAGATAGTACGACAGAGCGATCTCGATAATACAACACCACGTTAGCATGATGTCGACAGTTGGATAGTACGACGGAGCGATCTCGATATTACAACATTACTTTAGCATGATATCGACAGTTAGATAGTACGACAGAGCGATGTAGATAATACAACATCACGTTAGCATGATGTCGACAGTTAGATAGAAAGATACAACACCACGTTAGATATGTCGACAGTTAGATATACGACGGAGCGATCTCGATGATACAACACCACGTTAGCATGATGTCGACAGTTAGATAGTACGACAGAGCGATGTAGATAATACAACATCACGTTAGCATGATGTCGACAGTTAGATAGTACGACGGAGCGATCTCGATAATACACACCACGTTAGCATGATGTCGACAATTAGATAGTACGACGGAGCGATAATACAACACCACGTTAGCATGATGTCGACAATTAGATAGTACGACGGAGCGATAGCGATAATACACACCACGTTAGCATGATGTCGACAATTAGATAGTACGACGGAGCGATAGCGATAATACAACACCACGTTAGCATGATAGCGACAATTAGATAGTACGACGGAGCGATATCGATAATACAACACCACGTTAGCATGATGTCGACAGTTAGATAGTACGTCAGAGCGATCTTGATGATACAGCACCACGTTAGCATGATGTCGACAGTTAGATAGTACGACAGAGCGATCTCGATAATACAACACCACGTTAGCATGATGTCGACAATTAGATAGTACGACGGAGCGATATCGATAATACAACACCACGTTAGCATGATGTCGACAGTTAGATAGTACGACGGAGCGATCTCGATAATACAACACCAGGTTAGCATGATGTCGACAGTTAGATAGTACGATGGAGCGATGTAGATAATACAACACCACGTTAGCTGGATGTCGACAATTAGATAGTACGATGGAGCGATGTAGATAATACAACACCACGTTAGCTGGATGTCGACAATTAGATAGTACGACGGAGCGATGTAGATAATACAACACCACGTTAGCATGATGTCGACAGTTAGATAGTACGATGGAGCGATCTCGATATTAGAACACACACAACACAACAAAACACACACGTTAGCATATGTCGACATTAGATAGTACGACGGAGCGATCTCGATATACAACACCACGTTAGCATGATGTCGACAGTTAGATAGTACGACAACAAAGATAATACAACACCACGTTAGCATGATGTCGACAGTTAGATAGTACGATGGAGCGATCTCGATATTAGAACATCACGCTAGCATGATGTCGACAGTTACATAGTAGAACAGAGCTATGTAGATAATACAACATCACGTTAGCATAATGTCGACAGTTAGATAGTACGACGGAGCGATCTCGATGATACAACACCACGTTAGCATGATGTCGACAGTTAGATAGTACGACATAGCGATGTAGATAGTACAACATCACGTTAGCATGATGTCGACAGTTAGATAGTACGATGGAGCGATCTCGATAATACAACATCACGTTAACATGATGTCGACAGTTAGATAGTACGACATAGCGATGTAGATAGTACAACATCACGTTAGCATGATGTCGACAGTTAGATAGTACGTACGGAGCGATCTCGATAATACAACACCACGTTAGCATGATGTCGACAGTTAGATAGTACGACGGAGCGATCTCGATAATACAACACCACGTTAGCATGATGTCGACAGTTAGATAGTACGACAGAGCGATGTAGATAATACAACATCACGTTAGCATGATGTCGACAGTTAGATAGTACGATGGGGCAATCTCGACATTACAACACCACGTTAGTATCATGTCGACAGTTAGATAATACGACGGGGCGATCTCGATGATACAACACCACGTTAGCATGATGTCGACAGTTAGATAGTACGACAGAGCGATGTAGATAATACAACATCACGTTAGCATGATGTCGACAGTTAGATAGTACGACGGAGCGATCTCGATAATACACACCACGTTAGCATGATGTCGACAATTAGATAGTACGACGGAGCGATAATACAACACCACGTTAGCATGATGTCGACAATTAGATAGTACGACGGAGCGATAGCGATAATACACACCACGTTAGCATGATGTCGACAATTAGATAGTACGACGGAGCGATAGCGATAATACAACACCACGTTAGCATGATAGCGACAATTAGATAGTACGACGGAGCGATATCGATAATACAACACCACGTTAGCATGATGTCGACAGTTAGATAGTACGTCAGAGCGATCTTGATGATACAGCACCACGTTAGCATGATGTCGACAGTTAGATAGTACGACAGAGCGATCTCGATAATACAACACCACGTTAGCATGATAGCGACAATTAGATAGTACGACGGAGCGATATCGATAATACAACACCACGTTAGCATGATGTCGACAGTTAGATAGTACGACGGAGCGATCTCGATAATACAACACCAGGTTAGCATGATGTCGACAGTTAGATAGTACGATGGAGCGATGTAGATAATACAACACCACGTTAGCTGGATGTCGACAATTAGATAGTACGATGGAGCGATGTAGATAATACAACACCACGTTAGCTGGATGTCGACAATTAGATAGTACGACGGAGCGATGTAGATAATACAACACCACGTTAGCATGATGTCGACAGTTAGATAGTACGATGGAGCGATCTCGATATTAGAACATCACGCTAGCATGATGTCGACAGTTACATAGTAGAACAGAGCTATGTAGATAATACAACATCACGTTAGCATAATGTCGACAGTTAGATAGTACGACGGAGCGATCTCGATGATACAACACCACGTTAGCATGATGTCGACAGTTAGATAGTACGACATAGCGATGTAGATAGTACAACATCACGTTAGCATGATGTCGACAGTTAGATAGTACGATGGAGCGATCTCGATAATACAACATCACGTTAACATGATGTCGACAGTTAGATAGTACGACATAGCGATGTAGATAGTACAACATCACGTTAGCATGATGTCGACAGTTAGATAGTACGTACGGAGCGATCTCGATAATACAACACCACGTTAGCATGATGTCGACAGTTAGATAGTACGACGGAGCGATCTCGATAATACAACACCACGTTAGCATGATGTCGACAGTTGGATAGTACGACAGAGCGATGTAGATAATACAACATCACGTTAGCATGATGTCGACAGTTAGATAGTACGATGGGGCAATCTCGACATTACAACACCACGTTAGTATCATGTCGACAGTTAGATAATACGACGGGGCGATCTCGATGATACAACACCACGTTAGCATGATGTCGACAGTTAGATAGTACGACGGGGCGATCTCGATGATACAACACCATGTTAGCATGATGTCGACAGTTGTCGGATAGTAAAATGTACATTCAGTGTACACCATGTGTAGTATATATCTCATGGGACCATAACTTACAAATGCCAAATATGTAATAGAAGGGACATTAATCTGATATAACTCTTATCCTTCTGCTTTACAGTTATCTGTTCTTGCCTTGAGATCGTCTACGACAAAACTGCTATACATGTAGAGTGGCGTTAGAGTGGCGTCGTATGTTAAACAAGTCATGAGTGAGGTACCCTTGACCGGGTGGAGAAAATGGTGATACAAATGTCGGTGACAAACTATTGGACTACTGTTCATCCATAGGTTCATGGCACAGACGCTTGGGGTCTGGACAAGTGGTTTCTTGTTCAAAACCATTTTATTTTTAAGAACATTTTGATAAACCATAGGCTTGACACTATACGTACAAAAAGTGTAGGTCATATCCAAGCATGTTTAAAAATGACATCCAGTCACTCTCAGAGTAATTATGGCCCCGAAACCATTTGTCCAGACCCCAAGCGTCTGTGGTTCATGGCACAATGTCAATACGCCTCATGTTCATATAAGTAAGTAAGTGTTTATTATAGTGACGTGTGCATATACGTAATATAGAACAAGTACATACATAACAAGAAAAATAGCACCCGGCCCAGTGGGTCTATAAGTCACCTTAAATATAATAAAAATACAAAATTGTGAAGTTCTAACATTCTAACTTTCAAACGTATTAAAGGCATGTATGATATATGACAATTATATGATGACTAGAAACTGTTATAAATTTGGTCGGTCAATATGTCCCATGAGGCACAACAAGTTATAAAACGCTAGCACATTTTTGAGTTGTGATCATAATGATACATGTAACAAGAATGAATATGAAAATCATGAATTAAGAAATAATAAGTATCAACCGTGGTATATCGCAGAAGAACCCGAGTTTGAAGTTCTTATGCGTAGAAATATATCACGACGGCCGAAGTCCTGAGTGATATATTTCTACGCATAAGAACGACAAATGAGGGTTATACTGCGATATACCACGGTTGATACGTATTATTTCGATTCTAACACGACTTACTTCTAATAATTTTAGACGAGATTCAAAGGAGTATTTTCTTCAAACGCCGTGGTACTCCGCTGCATTTGGCTTTCGAAATTTCCTCCCGCGTAAGGGGTGATGACGTTATTTTTTATGGAAAATATCAATCTAGTGCTTAAATGAACAAAAGTTGTAACTGATCAATAATTTTATTTATTTTGTCAAATAAAACTGTACAGAATAGTAACTGAAACGTTACTTAACAGAAAAACAGACGGACAATAGATTATCTGATTCTAAAAATAGCTCACTTCCGCGAATTCCCACGGTAGTATATACAAACATCACGTGACTTTCATTCATAAAACTTTACA
Source organism: Archivesica marissinica (assembly GCA_014843695.1). Lineage (NCBI taxonomy): Eukaryota > Metazoa > Mollusca > Bivalvia > Venerida > Vesicomyidae > Archivesica > Archivesica marissinica. Next base: position 40,601,753 of record CM026400.1, read on the forward strand.
CGCATTGTATAAATGGAATAGCCAAATCACGGTGCGCGCGCAGCATAGTTCAAGGTAGGTATATCGCAGAATAACCCGAGGTAGATTTTACTCTATATGTATGTATGTTATTAGCTGGGTCGTGTTAGAATTATACATATTTGATCTCCTGTGAAGATAAGATCTCATTACGAACGTAGCGGTTTTTCTCATGTCTTGGAATACCAGTATATTCAATATTTCTGTAGGTGTGATATTTAAATTGGTCAGAATTTACCAAACACAGTTAACCCTATGTCGTTAATAAGGAAAAATGCCCTGGACATTTTAATTGTTTCTTAAATGTATGTTGTATGAACATGTATAAATATACATGTATATATTTAATATTCATTACCATATGTATTTATATTTGTCTTTGCCATAGTTGTTTGTGTTTGTAAATGGCCAAAGTTGAATTGAATTGAATTGTTATAAACAGCACAATCTAACAGAAAATGTGTGATCGCAGGTTCGATCCCCCGTCTGACCCTAATAAAATTAACAATCTTTCAGATGGGACGTTAAACCGAGGTCTCTTGTCGGTGCTTTACACCGTGCACGTAAAAGAACCAGAGGAGACCCTGGAATGGGTCTCTGTCGGTATCATTGCACTATCCTCCAAAAATGACTAATCTCTTCAGGAGGCTTGAGATATTGCACAGTAAAAGCTAATCCCACACATATTGGTGCATTTCGCAGTGACTTACAGATACCTCTTACGCCATTGAAAAAAACATTTTCCAATCTGAAATGAATCCAAATGTTTAGACATGTCTACTATCAAGACATTTTTCGAAAGAACAGATTGCAAAATAAATTAAAAGTCAAATAAAGTTAATTTGTAAAATGATTCTGGGAACATGTAGATGTCTTATATATCTATAGGGCTAATCTGAAATACTGCATCACCGTCAGGCGTCGACCGATCTAACAGCGAGTCAGCCTATTGTGGAATAATATGTGTGTTTTACGTTTATTTATCGTCGCTACCGGTTGCCCATATGAGCGACGCCTCCTGAAGAGATTAGTCATTTTAGATTTGTGGAGGATAGTGCAATGATACCGACAGAGACCCATTCCAGAGTCTCCTCTGGTTCTGTTACCTGCACGGTGTAAAGCACCGACACGTGACCTCGGTTAAAATCCCATCTGAAAGACTGTTAATTGTATTAGGGTCCCATCTGAAAGACTGTTAAAATTGTATTAGGGTCAGACGGGGGATCAGAAACCTGTGATCCGTGGATTACCAGTCCAGCGTGTTATCACTGGACTACAGATCCGTCTGTATGGAATAATCGATCTGAACATGTCACTTATATCTCAGGGGGATGTCGATGCTTTTCTTCGTAATGTTTCGTTAGGTAATGTATTATTTCCTTGAATATATTCGCTAGCTGTCCACTATCTTTAGAGCTTGATCGGTCGCATGCCCTCCGTGATCATATACAGTCTACATCCGTTATGTCAAAGTCGGTTATGTCGAATTATCTGGTTATCTCGAAGTCGGATCAAAGTCCCGTTTCAGACACTATCATTTTACACTTATATATAACTGGCTCAGTTTATATCGAATTTCGTTAACTCAAATTTCGGTTATGTCGAAGTATTGTTTTCGGTCCGACGGAATTCGACATAACGGATATAGACTGTGTGATAAACAGAGTATAATAGATAATAAATTAACCATGGAAGGGTCACCAGAGGTGAAATATTTGACACCTGTTCAACATATGACTATTCACCAGAAGGCTAACTACAGATTCCATACCAATGAGACTCTCGTAAACCCTTTCAACACCACATACCTCTAAATAGGCTAACAAAAAGTGTAGATCCAGATGAGCCGGCTCGTAACGAGCCGTCTCATCAGGATCTGCACTTTTTGCCAGTAAAATTGCTATTTTTAGAGAGAAAAAACCCATTTTAATAAATGAACTGTTCCAAATGTAATTTTCTTATTAATTTATTGGTCTAAAAATATGATGCACCAGTCCATGTCAGTTACTTGGTGTTGAATGGGTTAAGTTAAATGGGTTCATACAGAAGTTAATACGTACCCACTTCAATAATAAGTTTAAACAACAAAAGCACGTTTACATTGCTCACCATCTTCAATATCGCCATCAACAAATCAGCATTCTATATCATAGTCGAACTCAACTTGATTGCTACATTTCATGTTATTATGCTTCTCACCAATGTGACCCGGGTTCCATCCTCGGGCTGGGAAGTATGTGAGGTGGTACGATGGTCGCCAGATCGGACAGGTGGGTTTTCTCCGGGTACTCCAGTTTCCTCCCACATGAATGACCACATATACGCTTTCATCCGCGCAAAGGAGAATGATTAATATAAGTTTTTAGAACTGTTGTAGAAATAAATAAAGTTTAAAATTCTGCATACATGTACAGCTCGCAGTGTACATCACATGTACAGCTCGCCTCTAAGCAGCTCCTTCGAGAACTACATGACAGCAATTACACCCCTGTCTCAGGTGCATCACACAGTCAATAACAATGTCTCCATTCTCCTACCAACCACGACTGACCGGAGAAAACATCTGAGGACAGCTTCCATGCTGCTTGTCCACACATGACATTATAGTAATTAATACTTGGTCCATGGATTTCCCCCATTATATACCGAGTCAAAAAAGAAACGATCCCGTTAGTGGTGGACGGGAACCTAAACGCCCAGCGGTACTGTGATGTGATCCTTGCGCCAGTTGTTGTGCCGTTCTTTAACGCCAACAGAAACGTCATACTGTTCCAACAGGACAACGCCAGGTGTCATACTGCTCGGATTTCCACCACATGATTGGAGCAGAACAATATTGAAACCCTGCCGTGTCACCCATAGAACAGTTGTGGGATACGTTAGACCACCGCGTCAGACGACGTCAGCCGGTAACGTTAAACCAACTGAGGGATGTTTTGCGTCAGGAGTGGACAAATATTGACCAGCAAGAGATTCAGACACTCTTCCGTTCGATGCGACGGCGGTGCATTGCAGTGAGAGACGCAAATGGTGCTCATACTCGGTATTGACGTCTGTGTGAAAACTCCATTAGACCCCTGTCCGACGAATTACGTCATCACGCAGCACTCAGTTTCGGAGGCTCATTATGCTTTATGTGCTCCTCTTTCAAACATATTGGACTATCATCTTATGAATTTTCATAATAAATGTTGAAATTATAGACACATAAACACCAGGTATCGTTTCTTTTTTGACTCAGTATATGTTCACGGAGGGCCAATAAATACAGACAGCAGACGATACGCTACACCAGCTGACATTGAGTCAAGACTCTTGAATTAGTGAACATGAGCCAGTTGACACAAGGTTCAAACTATTGAACACGTGAACAGCGAGTCCGGAATCTTGACCAAGTAACGGTGAGTCCAGAATATGAACGGATGGACAGCCAGCACACTCTTTAACCAGTTCGTAATCTTGAACCAGTGGACTGTGAGAGTATGTAGAATTCATTATTGTTCAATTAAACGTGTCATCAATGAAAAGAACACAAATTGTTATAAGACATATTTATTTTCCATTTTCGTATTTTGATAGCAGAACAGTATACATATGTTGGATTCAGATAGCAGAAAAGTATACACTTGACTAGAAATGTGCCATCTAAAATACTGAATAAATCGAGGTAGTTAATTTACTGTTTATTTTTCATTACCCGGAAATTTGTTCTGTTGCTACAGAAGATTGTTATGAAATTGTCAAGTAATACTGATCCATCATGATGTTTGTATCACATACAACATACTTAAACATACAAACATCTTCTCTATTCTAATCAACTGCACATTACTGATTATCTTGGACAGCATACAACTGCACATTACTGATTATCGAGGACAGCATACAACTGCACATTACTGATTATCGAGGACAGCATACAACTGCACATTACTGATTATCGAGGACAGTATACAAATGCACATTACTGATTTCTTTGAGATGTAATAAGTCTCAAAGCATACAGGCAAGCAGACAACTTTCATTTTCAAATTTATGATTTCTGTGATAATGTGATATGAAGGATCTTACACTCGTGGTGAATTCATGGGATACGGACATAATCCACCCCATATGTTTTTTAACACAGGAGGACAAAATCCCTCCCGTCTAAAATACAGGTAGGACATAATCCCCCTATATATAAACACAGGTAGGACAAAATCTCCCCCATTCAGATTCAAGGTAGGACAAAATCCTCCCAGTGGAAATGCGTCCTAGGACATAATCCTCCCCTTCCGTCCGCAAAAACATGTGTAAATCTGCACAATTTATGGCGACCAGTGTAGACCCAGATCAGATAATTTTTGTCTATATTTTACGGTCACTTTGATCTTTCCACGGGGGGGGAGGGGGGATTATGTTCTACCTGGGTTTTTTATGGGAGTATTTTCTCCGCCATTGTCAAAACACTTGGGGGGATTATGTCCTACACTCGATTTCATACCATATTTTATGAAACTTGTTTCAGAATATTGCTATTAACCTTACCAAAAAACTCGCTTAATAGCAAAATTCGAAAACTTGTTTCATAAAATATGGTATGAAATCACGACGAGTGTAAAATCATATATGTGTGCCTTGTGTATATAAGCACATAGCTCTATGTAGGACGTTATTGGAACACTATTACTGTGCATGGTGGTAATAGTGTGTACTTGGATAAACAGGGTTCCCTCTGTCTTAATGTTTGTCTGCGCCACTTCTGTCGCCAATTAAAAAAACTTGGAGCCAACTAAGAGCAATATAGTTCACAAATAAATATTTGAAGCCATGTATTTGATAAGACATGACTTCGTGCCAAAAAAAAAGTTGCGCCAAATATTTTCGCCAATTCACAAAATTTACCGCCAATATTTATTTTTTGTCGCAATTGGCGACCAACAGCGGGAACCCTGTTTAAAATGTTGACGATGTCACTACCACTATATTAGTAGTAATAAGCATAACTAATAACTTAATCTTACTTAACCCATTCAACACCAAGTAACTCACATGGACTGGTCCATGATATTCACAAACCAATAAATGAATCAGAAAATCACATTTGGACAAGTTCATTTATCAAAATGGGTAATTATGTCTAAAAATAGTCATATCACTGGCAAAAAGTGCAGATCCTGATGAGACGGCTCGTCACGAGCCGGCTCATCTGGATCTACACTTTTTGTAAGCCTATTTAGAGGTCTGTGGTGTTGAAAGGGTTAAAAGAGAAACAACAAAGACAAATTGTGAGAAATAAAAACTCACTGAATATTTTCTGTATATAGTCAAACCTGTCTTAGGCAGTTATCGAGGGGAATAACAGAAAGTGGCTGCTTAGCACAGGTGACTGCTTAATTGGGGTCAAATTTATAAAAACAGGAACATATTGGGAATCTGGAAACTGATTGGCTACTTAATGGAGGTGATCACTAACACAGGTTTGACTGTACATGCACTTAGTAACACTAGATCAATACGATTGGTCTCTGTAAAATAACAGATTCCAAAAACAAGATACCACACTATACTGGTCCCTGTAAATTTACATAACCGTTATAGACTGGTCTCTGTAAAATCACACATTGCATTCATCATAATGACTATTATAGACTGGTCCCTGTAAAATCACAGATGCATTAACTATAAAGTATGAGACACCGACATCAGGGTGTGTGACACCAACATCAGGGTGTGTGACACTGACATCAGGGTGTGTGACACTGACATCAGGGTGTGTGATACCGACATCAGGGTGTGTGACACCAACATCAGGATGTGTGACACTGACATCAGGGTGTGTGATACTGACATCAGGGTGTGTGATACTGATGCCTGGTGAGTAGTTTTAGTTCGTAATAATCTAGTCAAGCTACAAAATATAGCTATGACTTACTGTTTGGTTCTACACCTGGTTTGGTATAGATTGGTGGACACATACTGCACGATTTATTCGCCATAAAGTAAAGGATTTCATTCTGTTAAACAATGAAGATGCTGATGAACATGGAAATGATGGGAGACAATGAGAAATGATGGGAGACAATGGGAGATGATGGGAGACAATGTGAGATGATGGGAGACAATGGGAAATGATGGGAGACAAATGGGAGATGATGGGAAACAATGGGAGATGATGGGAGACAATGAGAGATGATGCGAGACAATGGGAGATGATGGGAAATTATGGGAGACAATGGGAAATGATGGGAGACAATGGGAAATGATGGGAGACAATGTGAGATGATGGGAGACAATGGGAGACAATGGGAGATGATGGGAAATTATGGGAGACAATGGGAAATGATGGGAGACAATGGGAAATGATGGGAGACAATTGGAAATGAACATGGCATGGATTCCATAGGGAATGAGCATCTCGATAGCGCCTAACCGTATGCTACAAGAAATTGCTTTGCAACAAGCTAAAATAAACTTGAGTAATTTAAAGATTACAACCAATTGTCAATCAAAGCCGTTATGTTGTACATCTCTAAATATATTGCAATGTCACAATATTTGGTCATATAATTCGAATCTTCTCTTTCATACTTTATATCATAATTGTCAAGCTGTTTTGGCAGTCCGATTAGTGCAGTGGTTAGCGCGTTCGCTTCTCACCAATGCAACCCGGGTTTGATCCTCGGACCGGGAAGTATGCGAGATGGTACGGTAGTTGCCAGATCGGACAGGTGGGTTTTCTCCGGGTACTCCGGTTTTCTCCCACACGAATGGCCACATTTACACTTTCGAGAGTGATTAATATAAGTTCTTAAAACTTGCTTCGCAATCGTAGTAAAATAAATAAAGACTAAAAAAAAGATGTTTTTATGAACTTTATTTAACCCTTTCAACACCACAGACCTCTCAATAGGCTTACAAAAAAGTGTAGATCCAGATGAGCCGGCTCGTGACGAGCCGTCTCATCAGGATCTGCACTTTTTGCAAGTAATATTACTATTTTTAAACAAAAATTACCACTTTTGATAAATGAACTGGTTCAAATGTAATTTTCTTATTACTTGAATGGTCTAAAAAGATCACGGACCAGTCCATGTCAGTTACTTGGTGTTGAATGGGTTAATTCACATTGGTTGCGAAATGAGCTTTAACAACGTGTATTAATCACTCTCGTTGGCACAGATGAAAACGTGTATGTGGTCATTCGTTTTCAAGCTTTGAATTCAAAAATGATATTGTTCTTGTAAGATATCAATCACATTTTTGCATGCAACACGCATGCTTACAAAACAACCACGAATACACACCAGATACTGTCTCAACATCTCAACACTTCTTTCAGCGCATTTGATACATTTTACCAACCATAAAATAAACTGGTATGCTTAACACATTACAGGGCTCAAGCTAGATCCAACTCTTTGGGAGAAGTGAGAAAGCAAGTGATTGCGTCATCTGATGGTATTATTTCATAAATTTCAACATAATAGGGTTAAAATATTACCATTAAATATAATATTTGAATAGAAGAAGTGCTTTACAATGGCCAGTGTATCTTACGGGACAATATTTTTTTCTTATGGTGAAGTGGTGTTCCCAGGGGGCGGAGTCAGTGTCCCCAGGGGGCGGAGTTAGGGTCCCCAGGGGGCGGGGTCAGGGTCCCAAGGGTGACTACTTCGCCCATGTCGTCTTCTAGAATGAGCCCTGCAATCATTGGAATAATAAAAATATATCAGATAAAACCCAATCTAAACATTGATATTACAAAATGCAAATAATTGGGCTCAGTACAAAATGCAAATATTGGGCTTAGTACAACATGCAAACAGTTGGGCTCAGTACAAAATGCAAATAGTTGGGCTCAGTACAAAATGCAAATAGTTGGGCTCAGCACAAAATGCAAATAGTTGGGCTCAGCACAAAATGCAAATAGTTGGGCTCAGCACAAAATGCAAATAGTTGGGCTCAGTACAAAATGCAAATAGTTGGGCTCAGTACAAAATGCAAATAGTTGGGCTCAGTACAAAATGCAAATAGTTGGGCTCAGCACAAAATGCAAATAGTTGGGCTCAGCACAAAATGCAAATAGTTGGGCTCAGCACAAAATGCAAATAGTTGGGCTCAGCACAAAATGCAAATAGTTGGGCTCAGCACGAAATGCAAAAAGTTGGGCTCAGCACAATACTGTTCTATTTACCTTCTACAGTCAAACCTGTGTTAGTGGTCACCTCTATTAAGCAGCCAACCTGCATTAAGCAGCCAGTTATCAGATTCCAAATATGTTGCTTTGTTATACATTTGACCTCTATTAAGCAGCCACCTGTGCTAAGCAGCCACTTTCTGTTATTCCCCTTGGCTGGCTGCTTAAGACAGGTTTGACTGAATATCTATATGCAGAAAGAAGTTATTGTGCACAGCCAGTGGGATATACTGACTGGTTTAAAGTTGGGATGTTCTAGATGTAACTTAAATCTAGAAGCCAGCGACTATTATCCAGTTAGAACATATTTGGCTCATCATAAATAAACAGCTTTTATATGTTTCTTTGCAGATAGCGATGGTGTCCTTAGGCAAGACATTTAAATGCACATTGTATCTTCTCTCTCCCTCATGGTGTTCGATTCCATCAGGATTGAGGTCTCGAGAGCGATTAACCTAATGTTGTAAGAACTTGTTTCGCAGTGGCGCTAAAATAAATCAACTTTTACAACTTAGCAACTTCTGATCAACTTTTACAACTTAGCAACTTCTGATCAACTTTTACAACTTAGCAACTTCTGATCAACTTTTACAACTTACCAACTTCTGATCAACTTTTACAACTTACCAACTTCTGATCAACTTTTACAACTTACCAACTTCTGGTCAACTTTTACAACTTACCAACTTCTGGTCAACTTTTACAACTTACCAACTTCTGGTCAACTTTTACAACTTACCAACTTCTGGTCAACTTTTACAACTTCTGATCAACTTTTACAACTTACCAACTTCTGGTCAACTTTTACATCATACCAACTTCTGATCAACTTTTACAACTTACCAACTTCTTATCAACTTTTACAACTTACCAACTTCTTATCAACTTTTACAACTTACCAACTTCTGATCAACTTTTACAACTTACCAACTTCTGATCAACTTTTACAACTTACCAACTTCTGGTCAACTTTGTTTTGGTTTTGTGTTTAAAGTTGCATCAACAGCTTAAGCCATACGGCGATGCCAGCCATTATTGATGGAATAACAACTGGGTGTCTCATTGAGCAGTACTTCAGGCATGGATAGGCACCCAGATAGAACCACCAACCTTCCAGCACTTTCACAGCAGGATCAGTCCATGACATCATCATCATTTAAATTCAGAGTCATTCATTCATAAATTTCTGCCATGATGAGTGTGACAAGGGCAGACCACCCAGTAAATGGGTGACAGCCCTTTCCTTGCCCTGTTTTGTCATTATAATTCTCCCATATATATCCCGTTTCCCGATACTGTTTGTACATATTTTTCACAACATTCTCCCTTAGTTCAGTGTAGATCTGTGCTGCTTGTGTTTTGTACGGTCCGTCTACAGTTCTATAATGGTTTAAGGCATTTAGAGCTAGATAATTCATATTAATCCAAATCGCTCCTCGCCAATATGGTGGATCGTGTTCGCTGTTATATCGATTGTACATTGCTGTTGTTTGACCTAAGGATCGTAGACCAAAGTTTGTCCATGTCAAACGTTCACTCCTCATATCGGTCATCGTTCTCATTAGCTTTGGCGAACTTGGTTCCACAATTTTGAGCAATACTGGAAATAGACTGACATAACCGAATGCATTCACAAAGTCATGCTTAGGATCAGCTAATACTACTCGGACTTTGTCTCGATGCATCTGTGCCGGCCTCTGTCCTGGCTCAAGATTTGGTGGTGGTTTCGGTTGTTCGAGTCTCACCTTGTCGGTGTGCAGTCCGTAATCACTGTACTGCTGCTTCTTATCGGACCAGTGAAGATGATCCAGTATACCATTATTTGTAAGAAGCTTATGAGTGGCCAAATACTCTTTACCATCTTCACCGAGGGAGGTTGCAATGTCGGCGATCAAGCCAGATGCAAGCGCCATCCAGCAGCGTAGATCAACGTGGTACTCATCGTCTGAAGGGTGCGACGCACGAGGATAGTCGTCTAAGCCAGATGTCAACGTTTTCGGGTTTAGTTCCTTGTTTGTTTTAGAATCCCTCCCCCTCCATCTGTAGGTAAATGGTTTAGACCCAACCTGGGTTGTATTATACCACTGAAACCAGGCTTTCAAACGAGGGAACACGGCTTTCAGGAATAATTTATCTTTTTCTCTGTCAGTGTTCAACATTCCCTTTATCAGCCTTTGAAGGGGGAGAATGAGAGTTGGAGGATTTGCATTAGTGTTACGCTGTACAACAAATTCATCGGGCACCCGCGCACGAGCCTCTACCCCGAGAATCTGTTCCCTCGGAATCCATCCTTCGCTGTTGATTAGATCCAGCCAGTGCGACAGTATATCTTTAGATATCTCTGGATCCCACTTGCTGATCAACAAGTTATGGAAGCCTTCGTCCCACAGGAATCCCCGGGGAAAGAACGAGCGGGAGGGAACCCCCGAATATAGGGCAGTATTCCAGTATCTAACCGGCTCCTCGTTATACACGGACTGTACTAGCGTTGCTCCGTAGAAATATCCTATGCTGCCTATCATATTGCTTAAAGCTGCTGTTGCAAAATCGTTCTCTGCCTGAGAAAAACCTTTTGATGTTAAATTAAATATTTCTTCAAACTTTTTATCAAATTGAGAAACATGCTGCAATAAAGCTTCATCAAAAGTGTCTCCAATTAATCTATCTGGCCGATTGACAAAACTGCCAGATTCAAAAACAACTTCCATTTCAAACGGAAGCTCCGTTGTCACTTGATACACAAGAAAATTGGCTAGGCCCTCTGCATCGCGCGAAACTTGTTTACCACCAAGGGTGAAATAAGGAACTTTCCGAGCTCTATCCCACGCTTCTACTTTAATTCCATTCATAATTGCTTCTTTTAGTTTATCCAATCCTGGTGCATACGTTATCAGGTAGTTATGTCGGTACGTTGTGTTTGACTTTGATTTGGGGAAGCCGAGTTTGTAGTAGCCAAGTTCATCCGAGAAGCCATTTATAGAGTTGAGTCTCGAGCCAGTCTTTGAGACAATGGGTTCAAGCTGTCCTTGATCATCTAGTGCAGCATAGAACATCAGGGAAACCAGCCTGGGTCTGCCCGGGTCCTACAATGTAAACACAGTAAAACACTTAGTCTTTCATTTGTCTGTAGCAGTAATATTTTAGGCTGTTTGATCCTGAATTGAATGCACAGCTTGATAATTCACTCCTGTTACAGGGCACAATTGATGCAGCTAATGAACAGTTTGACAATAAACTCGGATTACAGGGCAAAATTGATACAGCTAATGAACAGTTTGACAATAAACTTGGGCTACAGGGCACATGTGCTGCAGTTAATGAACAGTTTGACAATACACTTGGGCTACAGGGCACAATCACTGCAGCTAATGAACAGTTTGACAATACACTTGGGTTACAGGGCACATGTGGTGCAGCTAATGAACAGTTTGACAATACACTTGAGCTACAGGGCACATGTGGTGCAGCTAATGAACAGTTTGACAATACACTTGGGCTACAGGGCACATGTGGTGCAGCTAATGAACAGTTTGACAATACACTTGAGCTACAGGGCACATGTGGTGCAGTTAATGAACAGTTTGACAATACACTTGGGCTACAGGGCACATGTGCTGCAGTTAATGAACAGTTTGACAATACACTTGGGCTACAGGGCACATGTGCTGCAGTTAATGAACAGTTTGACAATACACTTGGGCTACAGGGCACATGTGCTGCAGCTAATGAACAGTTTGACAATACACTTGGGCTACAGGGCACATGTGCTGCAGCTAATGAACAGTTTGACAATACACTTGGGCTACAGGGCACATGTGCTGCAGTTAATGAACAGTTTGACAATACACTTGGGCTACAGGGCACATGTGCTGCAGCTAATGAACAGTTTGACAATACACTTGAGCTACAGGGCACATGTGATGCAGCTAATGAACAGTTTACAATACACTTACTTGGCTACAGGGCACATGTGCTGCAGTTAATGAACAGTTTGACAATACACTTGGGCTACAGGGCACATGTGCTGCAGTTAATGAACAGTTTGACAATACACTTGGGCTACAGGGCACATGTGCTGCAGCTAATGAACAGTTTGACAATACACTTGGGCTACAGGGCACATGTGCTGCAGTTAATGAACAGTTTGACAATACACTTGGGCTACAGGGCACATGTGCTGCAGTTAATGAACAGTTTGACAATACACTTGGACTACAGGGCACATGTGCTGCAGTTAATGAACAGTTTGACAATACACTTGGGCTACAGGGCACATGTGCTGCAGCTAATGAACAGTTTGACAATACACTTGGGCTACAGGGCACATGTGCTGCAGCTAATGAACAGTTTGACAATACACTTGGGCTACAGGGCACATGTGCTGCAGTTAATGAACAGTTTGACAATACACTTGGGCTACAGGGCACATGTGCTGCAGCTAATGAACAGTTTGACAATACACTTGAGCTACAGGGCACATGTGATGCAGCTAATGAACAGTTTGACAATACACTTGGGCTACAGGGCACATGTGCTGCAGTTAATGAACAGTTTGACAATACACTTGGGCTACAGGGCACATGTGCTGCAGTTAATGAACAGTTTGACAATACACTTGGGCTACAGGGCACATGTGCTGCAGTTAATGAACAGTTTGACAATACACTTGGGCTACAGGGCACATGTGCTGCAGCTAATGAACAGTTTGACAATACACTTGGGCTACAGGGCACATGTGCTGCAGTTAATGAACAGTTTGACAATACACTTGGGCTACAGGGCACATGTGCTGCAGTTAATGAACAGTTTGACAATACACTTGGGCTACAGGGCACATGTGCTGCAGTTAATGAACAGTTTGACAATACACTTGGGCTACAGGGCACATGTGCTGCAGTTAATGAACAGTTGACAATACACTTGGGCTACAGGGCACATGTGCTGCAGTTAATGAACAGTTTGACAATACACTTGGGCTACAGGGCACATGCACTGCAGCTAATGAACAGTTTGACAATACACTTGGGTTACAGGGCACATGTGGTGCAGCTAATGAACAGTTTGACAATACACTTGGGCTACAGGGCACATGTGCTGCACAGCACATGTGGTGCAGCTAATGAACAGTTTGACAATACACTTGGGCTACAGGGCACATGTGCTGCAGTTAATGAACAGTTTGACAATACACTTGGGCTACAGGGCACATGTGCTGCAGTAATGAACAGTTTGACAATACACTTGAGCTACAGGGCACATGTGGTGCAGTTAATGAACAGTTTGACAATACACTTGGGCTACAGGGCACATGTGCTGCAGTTAATGAACAGTTTGACAATTACACTTGGGCTACAGGGCACATGTGCTGCAGCTAATGAACAGTTTGACAATACACTTGGGCTACAGGGCACATGTGCTGCAGTTAATGAACAGTTTGACAATACACTTGGGCTACAGGGCACATGTGCTGCAGCTAATGAACAGTTTGACAATACACTTGGGCTACAGGGCACATGTGCTGCAGTTAATGAACAGTTTGACAATACACTTGGGCTACAGGGCACATGTGCTGCAGTTAATGAACAGTTTGACAATACACTTGGGCTACAGGGCACATGTGCTGCAGTTAATGAACAGTTTGACAATACACTTGGGCTACAGGGCACATGTGCTGCAGTTAATGAACAGCTTGACAATACACTTGGGCTACAGGGCACATGTGCTGCAGTTAATGAACAGTTTGACAATACACTTGGGCTACAGGGCACATGCACTGCAGCTAATGAACAGTTTGACAATACACTTGGGTTACAGGGCACATGTGGTGCAGCTAATGAACAGTTTGACAATACACTTGAGCTACAGGGCACATGTGGTGCAGCTAATGAACAGTTTGACAATACACTTGGGCTACAGGGCACATGTGGTGCAGCTAATGAACAGTTTGACAATACACTTGAGCTACAGGGCACATGTGGTGCAGTTAATGAACAGTTTGACAATACACTTGGGCTACAGGGCACATGTGCTGCAGTTAATGAACAGTTTGACAATACACTTGGGCTACAGGGCACATGTGCTGCAGTTAATGAACAGTTTGACAATACACTTGGGCTACAGGGCACATGTGCTGCAGCTAATGAACAGTTTGACAATACACTTGGGCTACAGGGCACATGTGCTGCAGCTAATGAACAGTTTGACAATACACTTGGGCTACAGGGCACATGTGCTGCAGTTAATGAACAGTTTGACAATACACTTGGGCTACAGGGCACATGTGCTGCAGCTAATGAACAGTTTGACAATACACTTGAGCTACAGGGCACATGTGATGCAGCTAATGAACAGTTTAACAATACACTTGGGCTACAGGGCACATGTGCTGCAGTTAATGAACAGTTTGACAATACACTTGGGCTACAGGGCACATGTGCTGCAGTTAATGAACAGTTTGACAATACACTTGGGCTACAGGGCACATGTGCTGCAGCTAATGAACAGTTTGACAATACACTTGGGCTACAGGGCACATGTGCTGCAGTTAATGAACAGTTTGACAATACACTTGGGCTACAGGGCACATGTGCTGCAGTTAATGAACAGTTTGACAATACACTTGGACTACAGGGCACATGTGCTGCAGTTAATGAACAGTTTGACAATACACTTGGGCTACAGGGCACATGTGCTGCAGCTAATGAACAGTTTGACAATACACTTGGGCTACAGGGCACATGTGCTGCAGCTAATGAACAGTTTGACAATACACTTGGGCTACAGGGCACATGTGCTGCAGTTAATGAACAGTTTGACAATACACTTGGGCTACAGGGCACATGTGCTGCAGCTAATGAACAGTTTGACAATACACTTGAGCTACAGGGCACATGTGATGCAGCTAATGAACAGTTTGACAATACACTTGGGCTACAGGGCACATGTGCTGCAGTTAATGAACAGTTTGACAATACACTTGGGCTACAGGGCACATGTGCTGCAGTTAATGAACAGTTTGACAATACACTTGGGCTACAGGGCACATGTGCTGCAGCTAATGAACAGTTTGACAATACACTTGGGCTACAGGGCACATGTGCTGCAGCTAATGAACAGTTTGACAATACACTTGGGCTACAGGGCACATGTGCTGCAGTTAATGAACAGTTTGACAATACACTTGGGCTACAGGGCACATGTGCTGCAGCTAATGAACAGTTTGACAATACACTTGGGCTACAGGGCACATGTGCTGCAGTTAATGAACAGTTTGACAATACACTTGGGCTACAGGGCACATGTGCTGCAGTTAATGAACAGTTTGACAATACACTTGGGCTACAGGGCACATGTGCTGCAGTTAATGAACAGTTTGACAATACACTTGGGCTACAGGGCACATGTGCTGCAGTTAATGAACAGTTGACAATACACTTGGGCTACAGGGCACATGTGCTGCAGTTAATGAACAGTTTGACAATACACTTGGGCTACAGGGCACATGCACTGCAGCTAATGAACAGTTTGACAATACACTTGGGTTACAGGGCACATGTGGTGCAGCTAATGAACAGTTTGACAATACACTTGGGCTACAGGGCACATGTGCTGCACAGCACATGTGGTGCAGCTAATGAACAGTTTGACAATACACTTGGGCTACAGGGCACATGTGCTGCAGTTAATGAACAGTTTGACAATACACTTGGGCTACAGGGCACATGTGCTGCAGTAATGAACAGTTTGACAATACACTTGAGCTACAGGGCACATGTGGTGCAGTTAATGAACAGTTTGACAATACACTTGGGCTACAGGGCACATGTGCTGCAGTTAATGAACAGTTTGACAATACACTTGGGCTACAGGGCACATGTGCTGCAGTTAATGAACAGTTTGACAATACACTTGGGCTACAGGGCACATGTGCTGCAGTTAATGAACAGTTTGACAATACACTTGGGCTACAGGGCACATGTGCTGCAGTAATGAACAGTTTGACAATACACTTGGGCTACAGGGCACATGTGCTGCAGCTAATGAACAGTTTGACAATACACTTGGGCTACAGGGCACATGTGCTGCAGTTAATGAACAGTTTGACAATACACTTGGGCTACAGGGCACATGTGCTGCAGTTAATGAACAGTACAATACACTTGACACAGTGCTGCAGTGAACAGTTTGACAATACACTTGACAGGGCACATGTGCTGCACAGGGCACATGTGATGCAGCTAATGAACAGTTTAACAATACACTTGGGCTACAGGGCACATGTGCTGCAGTTAATGAACAGTTTGACAATACACTTGGGCTACAGGGCACATGTGCTGCAGTTAATGAACAGTTTGACAATACACTTGGGCTACAGGGCACATGTGCTGCAGCTAATGAACAGTTTGACAATACACTTGGGCTACAGGGCACATGTGCTGCAGTTAATGAACAGTTTGACAATACACTTGGGCTACAGGGCACATGTGCTGCAGTTAATGAACAGTTTGACAATACACTTGGACTACAGGGCACATGTGCTGCAGTTAATGAACAGTTTGACAATACACTTGGGCTACAGGGCACATGTGCTGCAGCTAATGAACAGTTTGACAATACACTTGGGCTACAGGGCACATGTGCTGCAGCTAATGAACAGTTTGACAATACACTTGGGCTACAGGGCACATGTGCTGCAGTTAATGAACAGTTTGACAATACACTTGGGCTACAGGGCACATGTGCTGCAGCTAATGAACAGTTTGACAATACACTTGAGCTACAGGGCACATGTGATGCAGCTAATGAACAGTTTGACAATACACTTGGGCTACAGGGCACATGTGCTGCAGTTAATGAACAGTTTGACAATACACTTGGGCTACAGGGCACATGTGCTGCAGTTAATGAACAGTTTGACAATACACTTGGGCTACAGGGCACATGTGCTGCAGCTAATGAACAGTTTGACAATACACTTGGGCTACAGGGCACATGTGCTGCAGCTAATGAACAGTTTGACAATACACTTGGGCTACAGGGCACATGTGCTGCAGTTAATGAACAGTTTGACAATACACTTGGGCTACAGGGCACATGTGCTGCAGCTAATGAACAGTTTGACAATACACTTGGGCTACAGGGCACATGTGCTGCAGTTAATGAACAGTTTGACAATACACTTGGGCTACAGGGCACATGTGCTGCAGTTAATGAACAGTTTGACAATACACTTGGGCTACAGGGCACATGTGCTGCAGTTAATGAACAGTTTGACAATACACTTGGGCTACAGGGCACATGTGCTGCAGTTAATGAACAGCTTGACAATACACTTGGGCTACAGGGCACATGTGCTGCAGTTAATGAACAGTTTGACAATACACTTGGGCTACAGGGCACATGTGCTGCAGTTAATGAACAGTTTGACAATACACTTGGGCTACAGGGCACATGTGCTGCAGTTAATGAACAGTTTGACAATACACTTGGGCTACAGGGCACATGTGCTGCAGTTAATGAACAGTTTGACAATACACTTGGGCTACAGGGCACATGTGCTGCAGCTAATGAACAGTTTGACAATACACTTGGGCTACAGGGCACATGTGCTGCAGCTAATGAACAGTTTGACAATACACTTGGGCTACAGGGCACATGTGGTGCAGCTAATGAACAGTTTGACAATACACTTGGGCTACAGGGCACATGTGGTGCAGCTAATGAACAGTTTGACAATACACTTGAGCTACAGGGCACATGTGGTGCAGTTAATGAACAGTTTGACAATACACTTGGGCTACAGGGCACATGTGCTGCAGTTAATGAACAGTTTGACAATACACTTGGGCTACAGGGCAGTTTGACAATACACTTGGGCTACAGGGCACATGTGCTGCAGCTAATGAACAGTTTGACAATACACTTGGGCTACAGGGCACATGTGCTGCAGCTAATGAACAGTTTGACAATACACTTGGGCTACAGGGCACATGTGCTGCAGCTATACACTTGGGCTACAGGGCACATGTGCTGCAGTTAATGAACAGTTTGACAATACACTTGGGCTACAGGGCACATGTGCTGCAGTTAATGAACACTGTTGTGAGCTAATGAACACAATACACTTGGGCCTACAGGGCACATGTGCTGCAGTTAATGAACAGTTTGACAATACACTTGGGCTACAGGGCACATGTGCTGCAGCTAATGAACAGTTTGACAATACACTTGGGCTACAGGGCACATGTGCTGCAGCTAATGAACAGTTTGACAATACACTTGGGCTACAGGGCACATGTGATGCAGCTAATGAACACTTATATTATTATTATGAACACTATATTATCATTGAACACTGGCTATATTACCATTGGTAGCTGGCTATATTACCATTGGAAGCTGGCTATATTACCATTGGTAGCTGGCTATATTACAATTGGTAGCTGGCTATATTACCATTGGTAGCTGACTATATTACCATTGGAAGCTGGCTATATTACCATTGGAAGCTGGCTATATTACCATTGGTAGCTGGCTATATTACCATTGGTAGCTGGCTATATTACCATTGGTAGCTGGCTATATTACCATTGGTAGCTGGCTATATTATCATTGGACACTGGCTATATTACCATTGTACACTGGCTATATTACCATTGGTAGCTGGCTATATTACCATTGTACACTGGCTATATTACCATTGGTAGCTGGCTATATTATCATTGTACACTGGCTATATTACCATTGGAAGATGGCTATATTACCATTGGACACTGGCTATATTACCATTGGTAGCTGACTATATTACCATCGGTAGCTGGCTATATTACCATTGGTAGCTGGCTATATTACCATTGGTAGCTGGCTATATTACCATTGGTAGCTGACTATATTACCATTGGTAGCTGACTATATTACCATTGGTAGCTGACTATATTACCATTGGAAGATGGCTATATTACCATTGGTAGCTGGCTATATTACCATTGGTAGCTGGCTATATTACCATCGGTAGCTGGCTATATTACCATTGGTAGCTGGCTATATTACCATTGGTAGCTGGCTATATTACCATTGGTAGCTGGCTATATTACCATTGGTAGCTGGCTATATTACCATCGGTAGCTGGCTATATTACCATTGGTAGCTGGCTATATTACCGTTGGTAGCTGGCTATATTACCATTGGTAGCTGGCTATATTACCTTTGGACACCGACTATATTACCATTGGTAGCCAACTATATTACCATCGGTAGCTGGCTATATTACCTTTGGACACCGACTATATTACCATTGGTAGCCGACTATATTACCATCGGTAGCTGGCTATATTACCATTGGTAGCCGACTATATTACCATTGGTAGCCGACTATATTACCATTGGACACCGACTATATTACCATTGGTAGCCGACTATATTACCATTGGACACCGACTATATTACCATTGGTAGCCGACTATATTACCATTGGACACCGACTATATTACCATTGGTAGCTGGCTATATTACCATTGGTAGCTGGCTATATTACCATTGGTAGCTGGCTATATTACCATTGGTAGCTGGCTATATTACCATCAATAGATGGCTATATTACCATCGGTAGCTGGCTATATTACCATCGGTAGCTGGCTATATTACCATTGGTAGCTGGCTATATTACCATTGGTAGCTGGCTATATTACCATTGGTAGCTGGCTATATTACCATTGGTAGCTGGCTATATTACCATCGGTAGCTGGCTATATTACCATCGGTAGCTGGCTATATTACCATCGGTAGCTGGCTATATTACCATTGGTAGCTGGCTATATTACCATTGGTAGCTGGCTATATTACCATTGGAAGATGGCTATATTACCATGTTATCAGGCTTGGCTGTGATTCTAGCAGTCCAGTCCCCACCATGGTCTCCTCCAGCGCGTTTCACAAAGTCTGTCGAGATTATGAAATCTCTATCATGTATCTCCTGCGTGCCAAAATGTACGCCATCATGTTTCAGCCAGCTATACTTCCTTAGCTTGTCACCCTGCAACACACATATACACTGTACATATATTGTTCACTGGTAGATACAACTTATAATTTAGGATATATATATGGCCGGTGCACACATCAAATCCTGAAAGTTTCAACTCAATGTGTTACCAATTGAGAAAGTTGTGAGTTGCTTACTGTAGTGACACACATAGACAGATGGTTTTGAAAGAATGTTTGAAACCTCGAGCCAACATGAATGATGTTCGATAATCTGTAATTGTGGTCGATTATGATGTCCGTATATTATTTACTATCAATTTAAGAAATGCATATACAGTAAAACCCCTCTAATACAGACCGGACCCCCTCTAACCCAACTATTTCTCCGGTCCCCAATTTTCCCTTCTATTTTCATTGTAATAACTGCAACTCTAACCCGGAACCCAGATGAAATTTCATAATGTTTTGTGTATTTTCAACACAAAATTACTCCTCTAAACTGGAAGTGCCAATTATGTCATGGGATGATCGTTCTGTATTGTTGACAGCATTCCATTGTTTACAAATTGTCGACACCCATGTTTTTCACAAGTTGTGGAAATCACAATTTGTACGGGAAGTATGTGAGATGGAATGGTGGTCGCCAGATCGGACAGGTGGGGTTTGTCCGGTTTCCTCCCACAAGAATGACCACATTTACGCTCTCATCTGCACCAACAAGAGAGATTAATGTAAGTTGTTAGCTTGTTTCGCAATCGTGATAAAATAAAAAATAATTCACTATGCATAATTAGTGGGAATGGGTCTCTGTCTGTATCATTGCACTATCCTCCAATAATCTAAAATGACTAATCTCTTCAGGAGGCGTCACTCATATGGGCCACAGGTATCTGTAAAACCCACACACATATGAAGAAAAGGTTGGCAGTTTCTTATGGAGGTTGGTGCACCAAGTACTGGTTAACCGCTGGAGCCTGCCAAGGAAAGGTGTTGTTAATAATTAAAGTTATAGGTAGACTGCCCGTCGCTCAAATGGGTAGCGACGTTAAATAAAATAAATAAAAAAGATAATATGCTTAACCCATCTTCCGTTCTCAATCCAACCTTGTTACCTGATCACACCAGTGTCTGATAGGTGGTGGCATCTGTCCAGTCTGCTGATTTAACCACATGAGGCCCATCACTGGGGAATGTGGACTTCTTGTCCGCATACCAAAGTATGTGTGAGGCCGGTATGATCCCCAGAATCTCTCCGGCTCAGCCTGCACGGAGGTGCTGTCCTTGGTTAGCATGGTAGGTGTGTATAATGGAGTCTTTATCATTTCCTTCAGATACATGCGATATCTACAATATACAAACAGCACATATATATAAAAAATCATATGAATTAAATGTAATTATGATGTTCATTGTTTGATATTATATAATTATAAGTATGTATGTATGTTCCATTAATATCAAACCCCTTGCGGGGACGTAGACGTGTTTTCCTGGGTAGGCTTAGCCGACCTAAGTGGTTAACCAGTACTAAGCAATGTGTGTGAGGTCAATGCTAAATGATACTACATACGTGGCCTGACTGAGTATCAAACCCGGGACTGAGCGATTCCAAATCCGACACTCTACCACTGGACCACGGATGCCAAGTATGAAAATCACATGCCTGTTGAGCTCTGTAAGGATATACATGTACATGTAACAGGAAATAAAATGGTTTTACCCTCTAGTAGTCTCAAGATCACCTTCAACGGGTGCAAACATTTGGCTGAAAAGTGTTTACTTTCAAGAAGGTCATGATCCAGGTACAGGTAATTATTTACATACATATATCTGTCAATGTGGAACACTAGTGTTGTAGCGGGTCAGCTGGCCAGTGGTTAACATGCTGGACTTGTAAACCAGGGGTCACAGGTTCGATTCCCCGCTATGCCGTAATAAAATAACTCATCGTGGTCTTTCGGATGAGACCTTAAGCGGAGGTATTGCGTCGGTGCTTTACACGTTGCATGTAAAAGAAGTTCTGAACTAAAACTAAAATTACTAATACATGTATCTTTAGGAGGCTTCGCTGGTATGGTAGCGACGACAATCCACTAGAAGTTCATCTACATCTTCATATTACACCCAACACTCAATACCGAGCATGACAGTTGTTAAAAATCTGACTAATTGAGACAGAGTAAAAATAACTACATACTACGTAAGATTAAAAACAGTCATTAGTGTCATAGGGATTCGGCACGTTTGGGGGTACTAGTATATATATTTAAATATATCCCGGCGTGAAGAGTTTTCGCCCAGAACAGATTTTCGCCTAACTAGGGTGGGAATAGCTAGTCGCGAGAGATCACGCAATATTTCACGCTTCAGTTACCGGAATTATAAATAAACATACCTTGTGCACTTCCAATCTATTTCTAACCAATCATAGATTCTAACCAATCATAGAGAACAGACAGGTAAATTAGCGATGAAAACTTTAAACCTACCCCAGTTTTCACTAATTTCACTATATCCGTTTTATGTCGCCATATAAATATCATTTTTTAAAGAAATTAGCATTTTTTTCTCCAAAATGACATATTCATCGGCTGCCATGCCAATATATTTACGAATAAAAATGTCATTATAGTCTCACTGCTCCGTGTTTATGAGATTCGTCCGTTATTACACACAAGGGGTCCTTATGAATAATATTGATTTTCACCGTTTTTCGCCTTCAGGTCCATGTGTTGTCACAGAGGTTCTCCAACTGATATACATGGTTGTGTAAACCTAGTTATTCTTTGTTGGGCACCGTGTGATGTGTTCGATGGATCAGGGATTAGTTTAGAGGGTGATTTGGGCGAAATTGTCGCCCTAGGGACCCTGACCACGCCCTCTGGGGCCCGCCCCATTTCTCCCTAAAAAAAATAAATATATTTTTTGGTTTTTACAATTTTCAAACAAAATTTTGTCTAGTAAGATACACTGGCCCATTATAAAGCACTCCTTCTATTCAAATGTTGTATTTAATGGTTGTACTGTGCATTTTAACCCTATTTTGCAGAAGTATATTAAAGAACACCATTTAAGGAAGCGATCACGCGCTTTCTCACTTCTCCCAAAAATTCTGACCTAGAATGAACCCTGATGGATGGGTCCATTTACGGTTCTGCACTCAGTCAGAGTAATTAGGAGGGATGACGACTTCTTATGCCCCGTGTGTTTGTCTAAGTTAAACTAAATGTTAGTGTTTTAGATACAGTATATAGACAAAATGCTGTCCAAATGAATTTTGAGTGAAAATGATAAATTAAGCCTGTTATTAAAGTAAGTCTTCCTTAGTTATATTGTTTTGTTAAAAAAGAACTGTTGCTTACATACTAATGCTCACGCTGTAGGAAATTTCCAGTTAGGCGAAAACATGTGACGTCATTCCGGATTACTGAGAATGAGGTACCGCTATTTTGTCAACTTTTCTAAAAAAGTAAACATTCGATTTTCTTCGAGATTTTTGTGAATGAATGGTAAAATATTGTTTATTTGGCGACATAAAATTGTTTGCAGTGTATGACAATTCTAAACCTATAGGAGTCCGTTATATACTACATCGTTGGAAACCAATAACACCGGGATATATACTAGTACCCCCAAACGTGCCGAATCCCTGTGATTAATGTTACACGAGTGGTATAGTGGCCAGCTGCTCAGCAAATATTGTCGCTTTGTAGGATTTGTGGATCAGAAGAGGATTTTACTGTGAGATACACTGTGGGGTCATCTGCTTTACTTTTAATGGAGTTTGGCAGGTCATTAAGATAGGCTAGGAAGAGGTCTTAAAACAGAGCCTTGTGGGACCCCGGAGATGACAGGAAGTTGTATCTGAAGTGCAGCCATCCACAACTACTCTTTGGGATCGGCCCTTTAGCAATGACATGATCCACAGTGATGCCAGATGGTGGACACTTAGCTCATTAAGTTATATAACAGTGTGTTGCAATTCAATTATACATGTGTGACGGAAGTTTGGTAATTGACTATATCATAAAGATCCATGACTGATATAGAAGGGAGTTGGAACTATGTGGAACATAAATCCATGTGATTCATATTTACCTGAAGTAGGCTGCTACTATCAGAACCAATATACATGCTATTGAACTGATTATGTATTTCGATTTGTGAGATTGTTTCGTTTTCTCATGATTTGCACCGATTAAATTTGGCGCATTTCTACTTATCTTCACATTTCTGCGTCGGACATCCTTTGAAGATGTCATAGCAACTATAGTGTTGATGCAAACCCCATAAATATGTCTAAATAACCTAAACACTAAATATATAACTCTGAAATCGTGTCGTGTCAACATCAACTGAAGGGAAGTGACTCTAATACTATTTGAATTATTTCCCTTAGCCGGTGAGTTAAGACTACCTGCCGGTATATGAGTATGCTTGCCGTCCCTGACTAGACTGTAGTCAGCAAATGTTGCTCCCATTAAAAATCAATGCGACATGTCAAACCCCGCCAACTTACTATAAGCCTATCTCATTGACATGTGTTCTATGCAAGGTTTTAGAACATATAATGACCTCTTCGCTTGCAAAACACTTCACAAACCAAAGTATTCGGCAGCATGGTTTAGCGGGGAAAGGTGCGTAGCCTTATTAATAATGCTAGTCAATGACATAATTGGTTACCTCAGTCAATAAGCAACATTCTACAATAAGCAAAACGTCGATCGCATCCAATTATTATTCAGTAAGGCTTCCAACAAGGTCAATCACGATAATGTATTACTTAAATGCATGACTATTTAGTCAGCTGTCAAAAATTAAGGTGAATTAGAGTTTTCTATATAATAGACTCCAGTCAGTTGTCCTTAATTGTATTATTATTATTATTATTATTTGTATATAACTCTTTCCATACAGAAAGTATACGTTCAAAAGTACTTAACATTAAGTTAGCATAGTAACACATTTTTACAACATACATTACAATAGTCAACATTAAGGACAACAATTTGGTAGGAATAAAAATAAAAAAACATAATAATAATAATAAAACAATGTAAAATGTTTCTCAAAAATGTTAAGAAAAGTACATAAAAGGATGCAGGTTAAGAATTAAAATGCATAATGCTATATTATTTAGTGAGACACTCATTATTTAGTATTAGTTCAGAAGTTATTCATGTGTCGTCTGGTGCCCTCCTTCTGTGTAGTTTAAATTGAACATATGTCACAGTCGAATTCTCAGTTCAAAACAAGATTCAACTTATAAAACTTATAGCATATGACGTTCTGAAAACTCCAGCGATGCTATTTAAAGTCATAGCGTCATCATGAAATGTGTGAATGTTTACAAACACCGGTTCATTATTGGAATGCATATGGACCATAGGGCAGTTTTCTCATCACTGCGCCAGAGAAAGTACTCCTGAAATAAAGTCACATACAATCTCCTTAAAATGAACAGAACTGCCACAAATGCACCACGCTCACAATAAGAAACAGGACAAACTACATTCCATTCATGAATATATGTCTTTAAACGGGAGGAAGAAGAAGCGAACAGTCCTTGGTTCGCCAAATAAAACCCCATCAGAGTAAGTAATATCTGGTTGGTGCTTTACACCGTGCACGTAAAAGAACCAGAGGAGACTCTGGAATGGGTCTCTGTCTGTATCATTGCACTATCCTCCAACATTCTAAAATGACTAATATCTTCAGGAGGCGTCGCTCATATGGGCAACCGGTAGCGACGATAAATAAACGTAAAACACACACACATGCTCTGGTTGTTTGCAAAAACTACTTTCTAGTGTAACCCGTAACCATTTCCTTAAGTGGGGTCACACGGTAACTTTAGCTATTTTACACCGATAGCGAAACTGTTAGCAGCTGATATTAATCATTCTCGTTTGACCCGATTAATTAAAGCGTATGGGATTCGTGTGGTAACGTGGCAATATAATTCAGGTGGGTTGTGTTCTGGCACTCACATACGGATCTGTAGTCCAGTGGTAACACGCTGGACTGGTAATCCAGGGACTAAGCAATGTGTGCGAGGTACCTTGCTCAATGACACTACATACGTGGCCTGACCGAGTATTGAACCCGCGACCGCTCGATTCCAAATCCGACGCTCTACCACTGGACCACGGACGCCACACTCTAGTGTACATAGAGCTACATGATTGGATATCTAGATATAATCGACCGACATCTCTCCAGTCCGGATTTGTTCCCGGATACTCAACTGTGAATAAGCTCATATACCCAGTATAGAAACGGCGGTTGAAGTTGTATTTAGTGACATAGGTAAAGCTTTCGATCTAGTTTGGCACTCCGTTCCGATCCACACATTGAGATGTATAATTATAGGCATTTCCGGTAGTCTTCTTGATTGGGTTTTTATTATCTTACTACGAGAAAACAGAAACTGCTTATGCATGGAAGTATAAAGTGCACAAGAACATATGTGTTACAATATTCAATTAAGGACTGGATCGCGGGTTAATAGTTTCAATATCGGGGTATGAAGAACGTTGGGCGGCGTGGTTAAAGTGTGTGGAGGTCGAAAGCATTCACGCTAACTTTATACACGCCCTTTGTAGTTAATAACACGCTGGAAACTATTAACCCGCGATTCATTACATATATTTACATTAATTATTCTTTTCAATGACACAATGAATGTATAGAACACTTTGCATTTTGCTGTCCGGATTTGCAACTTACCTGTGCCGGAACGGGTAAATAGATCATCCGTGGAACAGCGTAATCTGTAAGACACGCCTTTTCCCGCGACGAACACTGCCCAACACTGCGAATGCGCATGCCCGTAACTACGAGTGCGCATATCAGCTGCATATCAGGGCACAAACGTTCATCGAAGTAAATGCAATAGCGATGTAAATATTACTGGATATTATTATTTTCTTAGTTTAATTTATGATATTGTGCTCGATATTAAAGTTAACATCGCACTCTTTGCTGCTGACACAAGTATGTACATAATACTCGCTCGACGAAGAGGCTGCAGAAACTCTTAATTCTGATCTTCAAAATATAGCGAACAAGGTTTCCAATAGGCTTGTGACATTACATACCAATTACAACCGAATCACTTGTTCTCTCTCGACAATGCGCGCGTGCAAGACAATGTAAATAAGTGTATGACGATCCGTATCATATTACAGATGGATCTGTAGTCCAGTGGTAACACGCTGGACTGGTAATCCATGGATCGCAGGGTCGATCCCCCGTCTGACCGTAATAAAATTAACAGTCTTTCAGATAGGTCTTTAAACCGAGGTCTCGTGTCGGTGATGTACACCGTGCACGTAAAAGAACCAGAGGAGACTCTGGAATGGCTCTCTATCTGTATCATTGCACTATCCTCCAAAAATCTAAAATGATTAATCGCTTGTGTGTGTTTTACGTTTATTTATCGTTGCTACTCGTTGCCCATATGAGCGACGCCTCTCGATCTAATCTCTTCAGGAGGCGTCGCTCATATGGGCAACCGGTAGCAACGATAAATAAACGTAAAACACACAAAATCCGTATCGGCGAAATCCACAAGGTCACAAGTCACCAGTAATATAAAGTCTAGGGCTGTATTTCCCAACGATCTAAGATAGCATAGTATTACACAGATATACCACTTATTAATCAAAGCCAAATCAACGTATTTGCATCTTACGTAAGCTTAATTTTATCTTAACAGCCAGTCCTTGGAAACCATAAATTTATACATTTCATTTATACTTCCTATCACACAATACTGCGATGTTGCCATTGACAATTGCACAGCACAATATAAAAACGATCATGAGAAAATACAACATGTAGCAGTGCGCATCGTCACTGTTGCAACAAAGTTAATGACAATTAAATACAGCTTGTAGCAGTGCGCATCGTCACTGTTGCAACAACGTTAATGTCAATTCAATACAACATGTAGCAGTGCGCATCGTCACTGTTGCAACAACGTTAATGCCAATTAAATACAACATGTAGCAGTGCGCATCGTCACTGTTGCAACAACGTTAATGCCAATTAAATACAGCATGTAGCAGTGCGCATCGTCACTGTTGTAACAACGTTAATGCCAATTAAAAACAACATGTAGCAGTGCGCATCTTCACTGTTGCAACAACGTTAATGCCAATTAAATACAGCACGTAGCAGTGCGCATCTTCACTGTTGCAACAACGTTAATGCCAATTAAATACAACAGGTAGCAGTGCGCATCATCACTGTTGCAACAACGTTAATGCCAATTAAAAACAACATATAGCAGTGCGTATCGTCACTGTTGTAACAACGATAATGCCAATTAAATACAGCATGTAGCAGTGCGCATCGTCACTGTTGCAACAACGTTAATGTCAATTCAATACAACATGTAGCAGTGCGCATCGTCACTGTTGCAACAACGTTAATGCCAATTAAATACAACATGTAGCAGTGCGCATCGTCACTGTTGCAACAACGTTAATGCCAATTAAATACAGCATGTAGCAGTGCGCATCGTCACTGTTGTAACAATGTTAATGCCAATTAAAAACAACATGTAGCAGTGCGCATCTTCACTGTTGCAACAACGTTAATGCCAATTAAATACAGCACGTAGCAGTGCGCATCTTCACTGTTGCAACAACGTCAATGCCAATTAAATACAACAGGTAGCAGTGCGCATCATCACTGTTGCAACAACGTTAATGCCAATTAAAAACAACATGTAGCAGTGCGCATCGTCACTGTTGTAACAACGATAATGCCAATTAAAAACAACATGTAGCAGTGCGCAATTAAAAACAACTGATATATGAAGATGGGAGTGACACAATAGAGAGAACAGACAAACATATTCAACTCATTTAGTTAAATAATATTTTGCTGAATTCTAAATATTCAATATACAATTCAAAACAAAATGAATAGCACACACTTTAACAACAGTATTTACTGCGCTTCCCATAGACTCATTTAATATTACAGGATGGTGACAAATCGGAATCCTTCGTATCTCACTGAAATACTGGCCCCGTCGCCACATGCAAAAATCACAAATAATTGTTTTGCCCTATCGTCATATAGTGTGAAATGTTGACTACTTACTACTTAGGAACAGCACAGAACAGATCATTTATTTCGATTTGTACAAAGTACATCATCATATACACATTATTACATACAATATATATATATTATCACGTCATAAACAGTGAAGTGCTTAAACAAATTTACTCATACATAGAGGATGAACAAAACTGGTCTCTTAGAATGAAGACTGCATAATGGCCTATTCATATTTCTAAGTGGTATAGATTTTAAATTAAGCATGTGTAATAGCATTCAAGTAAACATTTCTTTCTTCCATAGCTCGTTTGTAAAAAATTGCGAGATTACATAGTGTATGCTTATTTTCGGACTTGAGTAATTGTATAAATTTAAACATGCTAGGGTTGTTACGGTAATATTGTTTTACATAGACAATTCTTAAATTTTGATAATATTGGCAAACAATGATAAAATGATATGTGGATGATGACCAATCTGAATCCTTCGTATCTCACTGAAATTCTGGCCACGCTGCCACAGGCACAAGACACAAATACTTGTGTTGCCCTATAGTTATATAGTGTGCAATGTTGACTACTTGATACTATATGACCATTGGGTAAGCCATAAATATATGTGTGTATTATGCCTGTGACCCAGCCTGCATTAAAATAACTTAACAAAACAGCTCACACAATATGATTTAAGAACCCAATACCTAGTTCGGTTCCCCGAGCGCTCGCACAACTATTTACTCCAATTGTAACTACAATGGCTCTTAAAGCTCTGACTATGTCAGTATAAGAATTGAACCCACACTAGCATCCTTCAATGATCAACTGATGTGATTGTGCAAGGCAGCATTGTCGTTCTACTACTATGATCGTAGACATATATTACAAGTTCTACAAACCCGCCTAACTGTAGATCAATGGGGATGACCTTTTCAATAAAGAATATTATCCCGTCGCCTCTTTGATCTTGTCGCAAGCGTGACAATACAGTTCACTAATTCACCAGATGTACCAACCTGTATACAACAAATCCGATCCTTCTAAGCCATCTAACTACCGTCCAATCTCCCTCCTTAGCTGCCTTGGAAAACTCATGGAGCGATGTGTACACAAGCATCTGTACAACTACGTTGTAACTAACAATCTTCTAACTCCTTATCAGTCAGGCTTCGTCAAGGGTGCTTCTACTACCAACCAACTTGCCTTTTTGTACAATGACATCTCCAGAACCTTAGACGATGGAAAAGAGGTTCGGGCAGTTTTCTGTGACATTTCTAAAGCATTCGACCGTGTGTGGCACCGTGGTCTTCTTCACAAACTTTCCTCTCTGGGTATTCGAGGTTCTCTCTATAACTGGTTTGCGTCCTATCTAAAAACCTTACGAAAGCAACGTGTTATAATTGCCAACTCCAACTCTTCCTGGTCGTCGATCAAAGCTGGTGTTCCTCAGGGGTCTATCTTAGGTCCCCTCCTCTTTCTTATCTACATCAACGACATTGTGTCTGATATCAAGGCCAACATACACCTGTTCGCCGACGACATTAGTGTGTACATCATCGTCGAACACCAAAACACCTCTGCCACTATTCTGAACAGCGATCTCGTTCGTATCGAATCTTGGTCAAAATCTTGGTTGGTGACATTCAATCCATCGAAGACGGAATCCATGATTTTCTCCAGGAAGCGCAACAGACTCAATCACCCTGTCCTGTATATGGATGGCATCCCCATTAACCAGGTTAGTTCTCACAAGCACCTAGGTCTAACATTTACCGAAGATGGCAGCGTATTACTAAAGCATGACAGCGTATTGGCATTCTTAGATCACTCATATTTTATCTATCTAGACGATCTTTAGAGCGGATGTACATATCATATGTTAGGCCCCTTCTGGAATATGGTGATGTGGTATGGGACAACTGCTCTGACGAATTGAAAAACGATATAGAATCTGTACAGATTGAAGCTGCGCGAATTGTTGCAGGAGCCACAAAGCTTTGCAACAAGAACAGTCTCCTTAGAGAACTTTGCTGGGAAACACTCTCCGATAGAAGAGCAAAACACCAACTTATCTTATTCTACAAGATGAAGACTAGTCGAGCCCCACTTTACTTATCCAACCTTGTCCCAGAACCCACCAGTCCAGCTTATTCCCTTCGCTCTATACCAGATGTACCTGTCCCCCAAACACGCACGCAATCTCATGCATCTTCCTTCCTCCCTTCCACTATCAGAAAATGGAATTCCCTTCCAGAAGAAACCCGTAACGCCGAGACCGAATCAGTCTTCAAGGCCAAGTTGAACATCAACAAGAAAAAGTCTTCACCTCTTTATAATATCGGACAGAGAAAGCTACAAATCTACCACGCACGACTACGATTAGGGTGCAGCTCCCTGGCTTTTGATTAACATAGGAAAAACATAATTGACTCTCCCTCATGTACTTGCGGTGCTCTGGAGGACGCTAGCCACTATCTTTTGCGTTGTCCACAATTTGCAGTCCAACGCCAACAACACCTATCCAACCTTCCATGTGCCACACTCATTAACAATCTCCTATTAGGCGACGATCACTTGTCCTTTGATAGCAACTCTCTCGTCTTCATCAATGTCCAAGCATTCATCGCAGCCACCAGGCGGTTCGAGCTTAGTTAATCTATCCTAATACCTCTTATTCATAATACAAAATATCACTAAGTCAAACCATTCATTACCCTCCGATTGACATACACTATACTTATTTAACCTTAATGTCCAGCCCAGTTGACTTCTGTAAACAAACGCCAAACCGGTGGATGCGCAGCTACCCGTTCACCTTTCCCTACCGATGCCAAGTGTGAGTCCATAATTATTTCTGATATTGATGTTTTGAATTTATTGGGGTTTGGGGGGTGGGGGTGGGGGAGGGAGGGGTCATTCATTGCAAGCATAACCTATCTTTATTCGAGAACCATATACCATACAATTAAACTTTAACGAGCAATTTAATCCGTGAACATACAAAGAACAACAGCTTACATTACTTATACCGGACTACACCAACTTATTAAATGCTCCATCTAGGAGAGGAATTTATACAAGATAGTATTTATCTTGTTTTCCAATCCTTTGTTATCTTCCTGCAACCTGTGTGTTTATATAATTTCGATGCATATATGCCCTTTGTACAAAAGAAGAACAATAAATAAAGTTTAAACTAACCATGGTGCTATCCTTTCTTTTGTGTTTACGTTTTATTTATCGTCGCTACCGGTTGCCCATATGAGCGACGCCTCCTGGAGAGATTAGTCATTTTAGATTTTTGGAGGATAGTGCAATGATACAGACAGAGACCCATTCCAGAGTCTCCTCTGATTCTTTTACGTGCACGGTGTAAAGCACCGACACGAGACCTCGGTTGAAAGTCCCATCTGAAACCCTGTTAATTTTATTAAAGTCAAACGGGGGATCAAACTTGCGATCCCTGGATTCCCAGTCCAACGTGTTAACCACTGGACTGCGTATCCGTGTGTTGATGCTATCCGACCACCTCTATATATTATATAGGTTGTGATGGTTTCTTTTTCTTGCTCTTTTTATAAAGTAATCACACATAAAAATCCAAACATGCAATACAACTTTAGGTAGGTGGGGTATGAAGGCCTGAGTGATATATTTCTACGCATAAGAACGACAAACGAGGGTTATTCTGCGATATACCACGGTTGATACTTATTATTGCGATTCTAACACGACTTACTTCTAATAATTTTAAAAGAGTATTTTCTTCAAACGCCGCTGCATTTGGCTTTCGAAATTTCCTCCCGCATAAGGGGTGATGACGTTATTTTTTATGGAAAATATCAATCTAGTGCATAAAAGAACAAACGTTGTAACTATGTTGTCAAATAAAACTGTACAGAATAGTAACTGAAACAAGACGGACAAGAGATTATCTGATTCTAAAAACAGCTCACTTCCGTGAATTCCCACGGTATTTTTTACAAACATCACGTGACTTTTCATTCATAAGACTTTACATGCATTGTATAAATGGAATAGCCAAAACACGGTGCGCGCGCAGCATAGTTCAAGGTAGGTATATCGCAGAATAACCCGAAGTATATGTTACTCTACAAGTATGTATGTTATTAGCTGGGTCGTGTTAGACTTTTAATTATTTTGACTGCATGACAAGTGGTTTAGTTTCACTGGCTTGGAATGGGTTTAGCTTTACTGCTTGTCAAGGATTTTGATTTTGCTAACTTGTAATGGGCATACTTATGCTGCTGCCTGACAACGGGTGCAAGGAGTTGGAGACTCCTTGATGTAATGGATACTGTATCCGCCCTGTAACCGAGAGGTTGTGAGCTCGAACCCCTTCAAAACCACGGTTGTGGTGTCCGTGGACAATGCACTTAAATCCACATTGTATCTCCTCCCCCCTCCTACCGATGATTCCATCAGCTATGAGGTCTCGAGAGGGATTAATCCTGTCTCCCTCCTACCGGTGATTCCATCAGCTATGAGGTCTCGAGAGGGATTAATCCTGTCTCCCTCCTACCGGTGATTCCATCAGCTATGAGGTCTCGAGAGGGATTAATCCTGTCTCCCTCCTACCGGTGATTCCATCAGCTATGAGGTCTCGAGAGGGATTAATCCTGTCTCCCTCCTACCGGTGATTCCATCAGCTATGAGGTCTCGAGAGGGATTAATCCTGTCTCCCTCCTACCGGTGATTCCATCAGCTATGAGGTCTCGAGAGGGATTAATCCTGTCTCCCTCCTACCGGTGATTCCATCAGCTATGAGGTCTCGAGAGGGATTAATCCTGTCTCCCTCCTACCGGTGATTCCATCAGCTATGAGGTCTCGAGAGGGATTAATCCTGTCTCCCTCCTACCGGTGATTCCATCAGCTATGAGGTCTCGAGAGGGATTAATCCTGTCTCCCTCCTACCGGTGATTCCATCAGCTATGAGGTCTCGAGAGGGATTAATCCTGTCTCCCGCCTATCGGTGATTCCATCAGGTATGAGGTCTCGAGAGGGATTAATCCTGTCTCCCGCCTATCGGTGATTCCATCAGCTATGAGGTCTCGAGAGGGATTAATCCTCTCTCCCTCCTACCGATGATTCCATCAGGTATGAGGTCTCGAGAGGGATTAATCCTCTCTCCCTCCTACCGGTGATTCCATCAGGTATGAGGTCTCGAGAGGGATTAATCCTCTCTCCCTCCTACCGATGATTCCATCAGGTATGAGGTCTCGAGAGGGATTAATCCTCTCTCCCTCCTACCGGTGATTCCATTAGGTATGAGGTCTCGAGAGGGATTAATCCTCTCTCCCTCCTACCGGTGATTCCATTAGGTATGAGGTCTCGAGAGGGATTAATCTAATGTTGTAAAAACTTGTTTCCTAATTAGGCTAAAATAAATATCTATAATTAAGGGAGTTACTTTACTACTTGGCAAAATAGTTAATTTTACTAGATGGAATTTAGTCATATTTGGTAAAAATAACAAAAATATATACATGTTTACTGTGCGCAGGCATACGGTGCATACCTGTTTGTGTCTACCCAAAATACACTCTAAATACAAGCTAATCAATTATTCCAACATAATTTCCCTAGATGTTCTAATTTTATCATTACATGTACAGTCTACATCCGTTATGTCAAAGTCGATTTTGTCGAATTATCCGGTTATCTCGAAGTGGGATCAACATCCCGTTTCAGACACTATCATTTTTCATATAACTGGATCTGTTTATATCGAATTTCATTAAGTCAAACTTCGGTTGTTTTGTTCGGTCTGACGGAATTCGACATAACGGATGTAGACTGTACTACATAATGTTGCTAATATCTTCTCTTCACGAGGGATATCACGTTATGTTTGTTTCATAATGTATGTGTACAGTTATTGTCCCGAGTCCTTGTTTACATTCCTTTTGCAGTCTGTTGTGACAATATTGTAGACATCGATTCGCATTTCCTCAGCTCTCTGTCGATACCGTTTGAATACAATTGCAAGATATATCAACATTTGAAGTCTACATTCTCTGAAACACATAACGTAAAGAAAAGGGTCCAAGAAGCAGTTACATAGAGACACAATTTCAATTGAGATTCGTCGTTTGTTCTGGCGCAAGACATCAAGCTGTATCAGCATTATTATAGTTAGGTATGCCATCGAAGTAACCACGATTACAATTATGTACGCAAACACTATACTCGTGTTGTGATAACGTCGAATCTCCGTTGCTGTTTCTGAAGTGGTCATTGTACGACCACGAGTCACTTTAGACTGGATCAGTCTGAATATCTTCCAATAACACGTGCAAGAAATAACCAATCCGACTGTGAGTAAAATGGCGTACGACATGGACTGGATTTTCTTACAAAACCAAGGTATTGTAAAGACAGAAACGGTTTGATATTTGAAATAGCACACACCATATCGAGCAAAAAGCCATATACTTCCTTCAATCAACCATGCAGAGATCACAGCTGTTCGAATCTTCACCTTGGTTGCATT
This sequence comes from Archivesica marissinica, assembly GCA_014843695.1. Taxonomy (NCBI): domain Eukaryota; kingdom Metazoa; phylum Mollusca; class Bivalvia; order Venerida; family Vesicomyidae; genus Archivesica; species Archivesica marissinica. Next base: position 40,637,523 of record CM026400.1, read on the forward strand.
GTTCATGTACCACATTGGTTTCAAAATAAGAACATAACGTTCAATTGCCATTAAGGTAATTGTAACAACAGCTAACTGTAGCCACATCATTGCAAATGTGTGTATGTTGACGTAAATACAAGGATTCTCCACAAATTTACTCAGTGCTGTTATTACTATAAATAGAAGGTCAAAGGTAAGCACACCCGTTGATAAAAGCTTTGTGGCATACGCAATTGTCTTGGTTCGATGCATACACGTTATTGATAATGTAGTTGAAGCTATCGACACACATGCTACACATACGATTACAAGTTTCACTTCTGCACTGTAAAGTAAGTGGGAATCAGTTTCGTAATGCTCAAAGCTGGAGATATTGTCAGATATGGCGTTGCAATGCTCAATGTTAATACAACCCTGTCCATGCATCATGTGGTTATCCATTATCACACTGTAGTACTTTATACACTAGCTCTTACAGTTCTTGAAGATCAATGTCTCATCGTGATAATGGTAAGTTTAGATGCATGAGTTCATATTGGTCAAGTGGCGTGTTGTCCTGAAATCAAAATGAATAATTTTGTAAACAGAATTAAATTCTTATGTGAAAGATCCTCTTATGAATTACATACACCGTGTACATCATATTCCTGTTCCGAGAAACGGATGTGTACTGTATGTGCGATGGTACGGTGGTCGCCAGATCGGACAGGTGGGTTTTCTCCGGGTATTCCGGTTTCCTCCCACACGAATGACCACATATACGCTTTCATCCTCGCCAACGAGAGTGATTAATATAAGTTGTTAGAACTTGCTTCGCAATCGTTGTCAAATAAATAAAGTTTACACTTTACTGTATGCGATTGTTCAGTTTTTTTATACAATGAAACATGCATTATGCACTTTACTTTCTTTGTGATGATGAGTTATTGAAAGAAATGAAAATACGGAGATGGCGAACACAAAATCTTCATCTAACTGGGTATACAATGGGACTACTTTATGCTAATTAGACATCACGAACAAATCTGGTAGTTTCCGTTTATTTCCGCGTCGAACTCTATATCATTTCGTTGAATAATGGTAAAATCCGAACACTGCCGTAAAGGACTTAGGTGCGTTGATATGAGAACAGCGATACGGCATTCGTGATGCAATCAATATCGTATCGCTACCATACATGTTTTGTTTTAAGTGACAATCAAAACCAATGTGAGTAAATTGTCACACATTCCATTACCTCATCACTTTATAGTAAATTCATACGCCATTGATGCGTGTATAAATAAGGGCAACCGGTAGCGACGATAAATAAACGTAAAACACACAGACAGTGCATGAAAAGCATACTAAAGGCGAGAGCAGAGCCTCTTTCCACGCATATTCAGCTATCGGGTGGGACTTCCTTATCTGTAACTCTTATTGGTGCTAGATTCTATTTATATCTTTCTCAAGTGCATTAAAAATATCTTATGTTGTATGTCTTTCCTGAAATACTTTGGTAATATTGGTTTGTATCGAGCACTGTACAATAGTTTTAATTGATGAGGGCCGATTTCTAATGTGATTTGCACGTGTGGACAACTTGGTGAGGGCCGATTTCTAATGTGATTTGCACGTGTGGACAACGTGGTGAGGACCGATTTCTAATGTGATTTGCACGTGTGGACAACTTGGTGAGGGCCGATTTCTAATGTGATTGGGCACGTGTGGACAACTTGGTGAAGGCCGATTTATAATGTGATTTGCACGTGTGGACAACTTGGTGAGGGCCGATTTCTAATGTGATTTGCACGTGTGGACAACTTGGTGAGGGCCGATTTCTAATGTGATTTGCACGTGTGGACAACTTGGTGAGGGCCGATTTCTAATGTGATTTGCACGTGTGGACAACTTGGTGAGGGCCGATTTCTAATGTGATTTGCACGTGTGGACAACTTGGTGAGGGCCGATTTCTAATGTGATTTGCACGTGTGGACAACTTGGTGAGGGCCGATTTCTAATGTGATTTGCACGTGTGGACAACTTGGTGAGGGCCGATTTCTAATGTGATTTGCACGTGTGGACAACTTGGTGAGGGCCGATTTCTAATGTGATTTGCACGTGTGGACAACTTGGTGAGGGCCGATTTCTAATGTGATTTGCACGTGTGGACAACTTGGTGAGGGCCGATTTCTAATGTGATTTGCACGTGTGGACAACTTGGTGAGGGCCGATTTCTAATGTGATTTGCACGTGTGGACAACTTGGTGAGGGCCGATTTCTAATGTGATTTGCACGTGTGGACAACTTGGTGAGGGCCGATTTCTAATGTGATTTGTACGTGTGGACAACTTGGTGAGGACCGATTTCTAATGTGATTTGCACGTGTGGAAAACTTGGTGAGGGCCGATTTCTAATGTGATTTGCACGTGTGGACAACTTGGTGAGGGCCGATTTCTAATGTGATTTGCACGTGTGGACAACTTGGTGAGGGCCGATTTCTAATGTGATTTGCACGTGTGGACAACTTGGTGAGGGCCGATTTCTAATGTGATTTGCACGTGTGGACAACTTGGTGAGGGCCGATTTCTAATGTGATTGGGCACGTGTGGACAACTTGGTGAGGGCCGATTTCTAATGTGATTTGCACGTGTGGACAACTTGGTGAGGGCCGATTTCTAATGTGATTTGCACGTGTGGACAACTTGGTGAGGGCCGATTTCTAATGTGATTTGCACGTGTGGACAACTTGGTGAGGGCCGATTTCTAATGTGATTTGCACGTGTGGACAACTTGGTGAGGGCCGATTTCTAATGTGATTTGCACGTGTGGACAACTTGGTGAGGGCCGATTTTGTGATTTGCACGTGTGGACAACTTGATGAGGGCCGATTTCTAATGTGATTTGCACGTGTGGACAACTTGGTGAGGGCCGATTTCTAATGTGATTGGCACGTGTGGACAACTTGGTGAGGGCCGATTTCTAATGTGATTTGCACGTGTGGACAACTTGTTGAGGGCCGATTTCTAATGTGATTTGCACGTGTGGACAACTTGGTGAGGGCCGATTTCTAATGTGATTTGCACGTGTGGACAACTTGGTGAGGGCCGATTTCTAATGTGATTTGCACGTGTGGACAACTTGGTGAGGGCCGATTTCTAATGTGATTTGCACGTGTGGACAACTTGGTGAGGGCCGATTTCTAATGTGATTTGCACGTGTGGACAACTTGGTGAGGGCCGATTTCTAATGTGATTTGCACGTGTGGACAACTTGTGAGGGCCGATTTCTAATGTGATTTGCACGTGTGGACAACTTGGTGAGGGCCGATTTCTAATGTGATTTGCACGTGTGGACAACTTGGTGAGGGCCGATTTCTAATGTGATTGGGCACGTGTGGACAACTTGGTGAGGGCCGATTTCTAATTTGATTGGGCACGTGTGGACAACGTGGTGAGGGCCGATTTTAATGTGATTGGGCACGTGTGGACAACGTGGTGAGGGCCGATTTCTAATGTGATTTGCACGTATGGAAAATTTGGTGAGGGCCGATTTCTAATGTGATTTGCACGTGTGGACAACGTGGTGAGGGCCGATTTCTAATGTGATATGCACATGTGAACAACGTGGTGAGGGCCGATTTCTAATGTGATTTGCACATGTGGACAACGTGGTGAGGGCCGATTTCTAATGTTATTTGCACGTGTGGACAACGTGGTGAGGACCGATTTCTAATGTTATTTGCACGTGTGGACAACGTGGTGAGGGCCGGTTTCTAATGTTATTTGCACATGTGGACAACGTGGTGAGGGCCGATTTCTAATGTGATTTGCACATGTGGACAACGTGGTGAGGGCCGATTTCTAATGTTATTTGCACGTGTGGACAACGTGGTGAGGGCCGATTTCTAATGTTATTTGCACGTGTGGACAACGTGGTGAGGGCCGATTTCTAATGTTATTTGCACATGTGGACAACGTGGTGAGGGCCGATTTCTAATGTGATTGGGCACGTGTGGACAACTTGGTGAGGGCCGATTTCTAATGTGATTGGGCACGTGTGGACAACTTGGTGAGGGCCGATTTCTAATGTGATTTGCACGTGTGGACAACTTGGTGAGGGCCGATTTCTAATGTGATTGGGCACGTGTGGACAACTTGGTGAGGGCCGATTTCTAATGTGATTGGGCACGTGTGGACAACTTGGCGAAGGCCGATTTCTAATGTGATTTGCACGTGTGGACAACTTGGTGAGGGCCGATTTCTAATGTGATTGGCACGTGTGGACAACTTGGTGAGGGCCGATTTCTAATGTGATTTGCACGTGTGGACAACTTGGTGAGGGCCGATTTCTAATGTGATTTGCACGTGTGGACAACTTGGTGAGGGCCGATTTCTGTGATTTGCACGTGTGGACAACTTGGTGAGGGCCGATTTCTAATGTGATTTGCACGTGTGGACAACTTGGTGAGGGCCGATTTCTAATGTGATTTGCACGTGTGGACAACTTGGTGAGGGCCGATTTCTAATGTGATTTGCACGTGTGGACAACTTGGTGAGGGCCGATTTCTAATGTGATTTGCACGTGTGGACAACTTGGTGAGGGCCGATTTCTAATGTGATTTGCACGTGTGGACAACTTGGTGAGGGCCGATTTCTAATGTGATTTGCACGTGTGGACAACTTGGTGTAGGCCGATTTCTAATGTGATTTGCACGTGTGGACAACTTGGTGAGGGCCGATTTCTAATGTGATTTGCACGTGTGGACAACTTGATGAGGGCCGATTTCTAATGTGATTTGCACGTGTGGACAACTTGGTGAGGGCCGATTTCTAATGTGATTGGGCACGTGTGGACAACTTGGTGAGGGCCGATTTCTAATGTGATTTGCACGTGTGGACAACTTGGTGAGGGCCGATTTCTAATGTGATTTGCACGTGTGGACAACTTGGTGAGGGCCGATTTCTAATGTGATTTGCACGTGTGGACAACTTGGTGAGGGCCGATTTCTAATGTGATTTGCACGTGTGGACAACTTGGTGAGGGCCGATTTCTAATGTGATTTGCACGTGTGGACAACTTGGTGAGGGCCGATTTCTAATGTGATTTGCACGTGTGGACAACTTGGTGAGGGCCGATTTCTAATGTGATTTGCACGTGTGGACAACTTGGTGAGGGCCGATTTCTAATGTGATTTGCACGTGTGGACAACTTGGTGAGGGCCGATTTCTAATGTGATTTGCACGTGTGGACAACTTGGTGAGGGCCGATTTCTAATGTGATTGGGCACGTGTGGACAACTTGGTGAGGGCCGATTTCTAATTTGATTGGGCACGTGTGGACAACGTGGTGAGGGCCGATTTTAATGTGATTGGGCACGTGTGGACAACGTGGTGAGGGCCGATTTCTAATGTGATTTGCACGTATGGAAAATTTGGTGAGGGCCGATTTCTAATGTGATTTGCACGTGTGGACAACGTGGTGAGGGCCGATTTCTAATGTGATATGCACATGTGAACAACGTGGTGAGGGCCGATTTCTAATGTGATTTGCACATGTGGACAACGTGGTGAGGGCCGATTTCTAATGTTATTTGCACGTGTGGACAACGTGGTGAGGACCGATTTCTAATGTTATTTGCACGTGTGGACAACGTGGGTGAGGGCCGATTTCTAATGTGATTGGGCACGTGTGGACAACTTGGTGAGGGCCGATTTCTAATGTGATTGGGCACGTGTGGACAACTTGGTGAGGGCCGATTTCTAATGTGATTGGGCACGTGTGGACAACTTGGTGTGGACCACACATGTTGCCTATATTATGTAAGAAGCAATGTAATATGTTTAAACCAGCACTGTTTTTAGAAATTGAGACAGTAACTTTCAACAGATTTGTCAGAAACTATAATAATAAATATACGAAGAACATTCAACCCTTAGACATTCCCAGTAATCTCTATGGAGGTGTATAAATATATTCAACCCTTAGACACACCCAGTAATCTCTATGGAGGTGTTTAAATATATTCAACCCTTAGACACTCCCAGTAATCTCTATGGAGGTGTATACATATATTCAACCCTTAGACACTCCCAGTAATCTCTATGGAGGTGTATACATATATTCACACCCTTAGACGCTCCCAGTAATCTATATGAAGGTGTATGCATATATTCAACCCTTAGACACACCCAGTAATCTCTATGGAGGTGTATACATATATTCACACCCTTAGACACTCCCAGTAATCTCTATGGAGGTGTATAAATATATTCAACCCTTAGACACATCCAGTAATCTCTATGGAGGTGTATAAATATATTCAACCCTTAGACACTCCCAGTAATCTCTATGGAGGTTTATACATATATTCAACCCTTAGACGCTCCCAGTAATCTCTATGGAGGTTTATACATATATTCAACCCTTAGACGCTCCCAATAAACTCTATGGAGGTGTATACATATATTCAACCCTTAGACACTCCCAGTAATCTCTATGGAGGTGTATACATATATTCAACCCTTAGACACTCCCAGTAATTTCTATGGAGGTGTATACATATATTCAACCCTTAGATACACCCAGTAATCTCTATGGATATGCATACATATATTCATTCCTTAGACACTCACCGTAATCTCTATGGAGGTGTATAAATATATGCAATCCTTAGACACTCCGGATAATCTCTATGGAGGTGTATACATATATTCAATCCTTAGACACTCCCAGTAATCTCTATGGATATGTACACATATCTTCAATCCTTAAAAACGTCCGGTATATATATGGAGATATATAAATAATTTATATTAACTGCACATCCATTCATAATGATATGTACATGGCTGTAGTATGTACGGCAATAAAGTAACGTATACGCCTACGTCTCTATGGAGGGCAATACAGTAACGTATACGCCTACGTCTCTATGGAGGGCAATAAAGTAACGTATAAGCCTACGTCTCTATGGAGGGCAATACAGTAACGTATACGCCTACGTCTCTATGGAGGGCAATAAAGTAACGTATAAGCCTACGTCTCTATGGAGGGCAATACAGTAACGTATACGCCTACGTCTCTATGGAGGGCAATAAAGTAACGTATAAGCCTACGTCTCTATGGAGGGCAATACAGTAACGTATACGCCTACGTCTCTATGGAGGGCAATAAAGTAACGTATAAGCCTACGTCTCTATGGAGGGCAATACAGTAACGTATACGCCTACGTCTCTATGGAGGGCAATAAAGTAACGTATAAGCCTACGTCTCTATGGAGGGCAATACAGTAACGTATACGCCTACGTCTCTATGGAGGGCAATAAAGTAACGTATACGCCTACGTCTCTATGGAGGGCAATAAAGTAACGTATACGCCTACGTCTCTAAGGAGGGCAATAAAGTAACGTATACGCCTACGTCTCTATGGAGGGCAATAAAGTAACGTATACGCCTACGTCTCTATGGAGGGCAATAAAGTAACGTATAAGCCTACGTCTCTATGGAGGGCAATAAAGTAACGTATAAGCCTACGTCTCTATGGAGGGCAATACAGTAACGTATACGCCTACGTCTCTATGGAGGGCAATAAAGTAACGTATAAGCCTACGTCTCTATGGAGGGCAATAAAGTAACGTATACGCCTACGTCTCTATGGAGGGCAATAAAGTAACGTATAAGCCTACGTCTCTATGGAGGGCAATAAAGTAACGTATAAGCCTACATCTCTGTGGAGGGCAATAAAGTAACGTATAAGCCTACGTCTCTATGGAGAAATAGTAAAAATGGTCCTGCATCGCATTTGTATAGGACAATGGATGGTAAAGTGTTTATCTAAACTTAAATGCTCCAAACGAGGGCCTCCGTGACCGACTTGCTATGGTTGCTGACTGCGAAGGACTTGGCCTTTTCACACTCGCCCACATGATTCGCCGGCGGCGAGAGTTAATGCGCTCAATCATAATCGACTTGCCCTTCATCGCTGTTGGTTTGAATCACACTGGTGGTGTTGATTTGTTTTCAAGTGACGAAGATACCTGCATACCCAGTTGACTTGCGAGAGGTCGACGGATCGATCAGGGTGTCGGTCTATGAAAAGCTGCTCCTCTTCGTCCATCAAAAACTGCTGGAGTCTCCATATCTTCTAAGTTGTTTGTGCGACTTTAACCCCAAAAGCAAACAAAACAGGAGCAATGCTCTAATTACATGTTTAATATCGTTGTTATTGACACATGTACTTAGTACACTCACATTAACACCACATACCTCTAAATAGGCTAACACAACGTGTAGATCCAGATGAGCCGGCTCGGCGCTAGTCTTTTGCTAGTATAACTACTATTTTTAGACAAAATGATCCATTTTGATAAATGAACTGGTCCAAATGTAATTTTCTTATTAATGTATTGGTCTAAGCATATCATGCACAAGTCCAAGTCAGTTACTTGGTGTTGAATGGGTTATGGGAAGATGCTAACCATTTGTAAATATGTATATGCGTTGGACATACAATAATCTAAGAATATCTACTTACGTTCAAGAGCCGGATTCAGACAGAGATAGATCGGTTCATCCTCACCACATGTGACTGCAGTCTGTCCTGAAAACACAGACGGATCTGTAGTCCAGTGGTAACACGCTGGACTGGTAATCCAGGGATCGCAGGTTCGACCCCCCGTCCGACCCTAATAAAATTAACAGTATTTCAGATGGGACGTTAAACCGAGGTCTCGTGTCGGTGCTTTACACTGTGCACGTAAATGAACCAGAGGAGACTCTGGAATGGGTCTCTCTGTCTGTATCATGCACTATCCTCCAAAAATCTAAAATGATTTATCTCTTCAGGAGGCGGCGCTCATATGGGCAACCGGTAGCGACGATAAATAAACGTAAAACACACACACATAAAAAAACACAGCACATTGCTATTACTACAGTATGACCTCAACATGAAACGGAACAAACAACAGTCAGGATTTGTTCCTGGACATTCTACAGTATACAAACTAATAGACATATATCATCAAATCTGCAACGCTTTTGATGTAAGAAAGTTCACGTATATTGTCTTCTGCAGAGCATTTGATCGTGTCTGGCATAATGTTTTTATTTTCAAGCTTCAGCAAAATGGATTTTCCGGTGACATTATTAAATGGGTTACTAGTTACCTTACACAGTCACAAAATCTTTTTCTAGGTTCCACTTTTTCTGAAGAGAAAACGCCAGGGTTCTGTTCTAGGTCCGTTGTTATATATACATACATGACATCGCAGATTCCCTCTCTAGCGTAACCCGCTTACTGACTAATAAGTTTATTTAAAGTCGCCACCGCATAAATGCATTTGGGCGACTGAGAACAACACGTTTATTTGATAAATGATAGCTTATTAACTGTCTCATCTCACAATGTAAATCATATCGAGACAACGTTGAACAATGACTTAAATATTTTATCTCATTGGGCAAAACAAAGACTTGTAAAATTCAATCAAACTTTAACACTTGCGAGAAACAACCGTAACTTACCCGTGCTTTCATTTGACATTCGTTAATTCTCATAAACATTTAGGCGTTGCTTTAAAACAATGATGGTTCATGACATGATCATATTAAGAATATAACTTTTTCAGCGGCGCCGTATTTAGGAACAATGACAATGTTAAAGTTTAAAATTAAATGCAAGACATTGAATCAAATTTGTATTTCATATCTAAGACCGATTATTGAATACACATCGATATTCTGGGATAGTTACACCATATACGAAAACGATTTATCAGACAGCATTCAGTGTGACAGGGCACGCATTGTAACCGGTTTAACCAGATCGGTATCAATAGAAAGATTACTTTATGGAATTGCTTGGGTTTCCTTATCCGAAAGAGTCTTCTTTACAGACATAATAGTGAAAAACTAATTTTAGTATACACATATAATCACGGACAACTTCCAGACTATCTATCCTGATACAGTATTAGAAACTAATACCTAGGCATTAAGACATTATACTGATTATGATACTGTTGCACGCCGGTTTGACTTTAACAAATCATTTACGAACTACGGATACGATATCAACCTTTAAATACAGGTTAATACAAAAATGCACCCCAACAGTGCCCACGTTCTACACTGTCTGCATGGTGAAAGATTTTCTCATGTCCTTCATGCAAGAATACGTAATAAATGCAGAATACGTAATAAATGCAGAATACGTAATAAATGCAGTAATTTAAACGCAGATATATTCGATAATCATTTACGTGATAACGCAAACTGTGAATGTGGACACACTATTGAGGATGCACAACCTTATTTTTTTCAGGTGCCCTATATTTTCGGTACAACGCCGGCAATTGTTTATTGATACATTCAACACCATCCTCTAAACACTGATAAACTACTTTACGGATTCAGAAACCTACCAGGTAACGATACGAAACTATCTGTACACATGTACACAGTTATATCAAAGAAACTAAACGTTTTGCAATTAACTAAAATGATATGTAGTTCATTATCTAATATCTGTCTTTTGACAAGAGCAATGGGACGTACTAGGATCTATCTTATTTGGACGAGGGCGCGGATATGCGAGCAACAAATCATATATATATAATACTACAAACAAATTGTTAAAATATTAAAATATTTTTATTTTTTGTCTCTCCTATTTTCTTTGCATTTTCCACATTGATATTAATAAATAATTTGAATTTTATATCCCAGTAACTATGCACGCTACTTCTTAAGAATCATAGAACAATTCTGCTCATTCTGTTACATATTTTTTTAATCTAAGGGGGATGGTAGTCACTAATGTTGGTAAAACGTGTGACACAATCCATTTGCTTCTTATAAATAATAACAGTTTCACTCATATAATATTCGTTACATTTCATTTTGTATAACTACTGTGAAGTTTGTGTATCTGTATGTTATTTGAAAGCAATACAATATGTAACGAGAGTGATTAAGGTAAGTTGCTACAGCTGGTTTCGCAATAATTGTAAAATAAATAAGTTTATTCTTGAAAGACAGACATTGGCTAAGTGCGTATCTTGTACTATAATTAACAGGATCAGTTTTAATCAATTTTAAAACGAATCTTAAAAGTTACCTGTGTTGTGAACTTTCTTCTTGTGACGTTAAAAACTATCCAACATGTCTGTAACACAGTCCCAATGTGTTTCCATATCGAGTACCCATGTGTTGCCATATCGAGTGCCAATGTGTTTCCATATCGAGTCCCCATGTGTTTCTATATCGAGGAAGGAGCGTCAGTCGTCGATGGCAGCGCATAGCAACATGAAAGGCTTGTGCGTGTATTAAGGCCGATTAAAGCGTATTACCACCTCTGTTGATCTGTTTATTATAACACAAACTAATCACACGCACGTTGCTTTTCCGACTGGCTCGAATATTCAATCTGCATGTACTTACGTATCGTCATTGTACATACATAACCATATAACGTAGTATGCTACACGACCATTCCATTTCAATTATAAGACAGCACTATTTACTGTTTAGTGAATACAAACAATAGAGTATTTTAAATTATACAATCTTCAATTGTATTCTCTCAACATGTGTGTTTTACGTTTATTTATCGTCGCTACCGATTACCCATATCAGCGATTCCTCGTGAAGAGATTAGTTATTTTAGATTTTTGGAGGATAGTGCAATGATACAGACAGAGATCCATTCCAGAGCCTCCTCTGGTTCTTAGACTTGCACGATGTAAAGCACCGACACGAGACCTCGGTTTAAATCCCATCTGAGAGACTGTTAATCTCTCAACATATCAACAATACAACAATTATATGAATATTAAGGTATCAAAAGACGTCTGCTAACCATGACTATAACGTTGTGTTAAAAAGAAACCCCACCCGTTGTGCTCTGATATTGAGTATGTCAAACTTAGTATGAGCAATGTTAGTGTTTAGGCTCTAACAACTGAAGAATATACGTCCAGATCATGGCCCTATACGGGAAACTTATAAGTCCAGATCATGACTGTATACGGGAAGCATATACGTCAAGATCATGGCTGTATACGGGAAACGTATATGTCCAGATCATGGCTGTATACGGGAAACGTATACGTCCAGATCATGGCTGTATACGGGAAACGTATACGTCCAGATCATGGCTGTATACGGGAAACGTATACGTCCAGATCATGGCTGTATATGGGACACGTATACGTCCAGATCATGGCTGCATATGCGAAACGTATACGTCCAGATCATGGCTGTATATGGGACACGTATACGTCCAGATCATGGCTGTATATGGGAAAACAATGCGTCCATATCATGGCTGTATACCGGAAACCAATGCTTCCAGATCATGGCTGTATACGGGAAACCAATGCTTCCAGATCATGGCTGTATACGGGAAACCAATGCTTCCAGATCATGGCTGTATACGGGAAACCAATGCGTCCAGATCATGGCTGTATGCGGGAAACCAATACTTCCAGATCATGGCTGTATACGGGAAACCAATGCTTCCAGATCATGGCTGTATACGGGAAACCAATGCTTCCAGATCATGGCTGTATACGGGAAACAAATGCATCCAGATCATGGCTGTATACGGGAAACCAATGCTTCCAGATCATGGCTGTATACGGGAAACCAATGCATCCAGATCATGGCTGTATACGGGAAACCAATGCTTCCAGATCATGGCTGTATACGGGAAACCAATGCTTCCAGATCATGGCTGTATACGGGAAACCAATGCTTCCAGATCATGGCTGTATACGGGAAACCAATGCTTCCAGATCATGGCTGTATACGGGAAACCAATGCATCCAGATCATGGCTGTATACGGGAAACCAATGCTTCCAGATCATGGCTGTATACGGGAAACCAATGCTTCCAGATCATGGCTGTATACGGGAAACCAATGCTTCCAGATCATGGCTGTATACGGGAAACCAATGCATCCAGATCATGGCTGTATACGGGAAACCAATGCTTCCAGATCATGGCTGTATACGGGAAACCAATGCATCCAGATCATGGCTGTATACGGGAAACCAATGCATCCAGATCATGGCTGTATACGGGAAACCAATGCATCCAGATCATGGCTGAATACGGGAAACCAATGCATCCAGATCATGGCTGTATACGGGAAACCAATGCTTCCAGATCATGGCTGTATACGGGAAACCAATGCATCCAGATCATGGCTGTATACGGGAAACCAATGCTTCCAGATCATGGCTGTATACGGGAAACCAATGCATCCAGATCATGGCTGTATACGGGAAACCAATGCATCCAGATCATGGCTGTATACGGGAAACCAATGCATCCAGATCATGGCTGTATACGGGAAACCAATGCTTCCAGATCATGGCTGTATACGGGAAACCAATGCTTCCAGATCATGGCTGTATACGGGAAACCAATGCATCCAGATCATGGCTGTATAGGGGAAACCAATGCTTCCAGATCATGGCTGTATACGGGAAACCAATGCATCCAGATCATGGCTGTATACGGGAAACCAATGCTTCCAGATCATGGCTGTATACGGGAAACCAATGCTTCCAGATCATGGCTGTATACGGGAAACCAATGCTTCCAGATCATGGCTGTATACGGGAAACCAATGCTTCCAGATCATGGCTGTATACGGGAAACCAATGCGTCCATATCATGGCTGTATACGGGAAACCAATGCGTCCAGATCATGGCTGTATACGGGAAACCAATGCATCCAGATCATGGCTGTATACGGGAAACCAATGCATCCAGATCATGGCTGTATACGGGAAACCAATGCTTCCAGATCATGGCTGTATACGGGAAACCAATGCTTCCAGATCATGGCTGTATACGGGAAACCAATGCATCCATATCATGGCTGTATACGGGAAACCAATGCATCCAGATCATGGCTGTATACGGGAAACAAATGCATCCATATCATGGCTGTATACGGGAAACCAATGCTTCCAGATCATGGCTGTATACGGGAAACCAATGCATCCAGATCATGGCTGTATACTGGAAACCAATGCATCCAGATCATGGCTGTATACGGGAAACCAATACATCCAGAACATGGCTGTATACGGGAAACCAATGCATCCAGATCATGGCTGTATACGGGAAACCAATGCTTCCAGATCATGGCTGTATACGGGAAACCAATGCATCCAGATCATGGCTGTATACGGGAAACCAATGCTTCCAGATCATGGCTGTATACGGGAAACCAATGCTTCCAGATCATGGCTGTATACGGGAAACCAATGCTTCCAGATCATGGCTGTATACGGGAAACCAATGCTTCCAGATCATGGCTGTATACGGGAAACCAATGCTTCCAGATCATGGCTGTATACGGGAAACCAATGCTTCCAGATCATGGCTGTATACGGGAAACCAATGCGTCCATATCATGGCTGTATACGGGAAACCAATGCGTCCAGATCATGGCTGTATACGGGAAACCAATGCATCCAGATCATGGCTGTATACGGGAAACCAATGCATCCAGATCATGGCTGTATACGGGAAACCAATGCTTCCAGATCATGGCTGTATACGGGAAACCAATGCTTCCAGATCATGGCTGTATACGGGAAACCAATGCATCCAGATCATGGCTGTATACGGGAAACAAATGCATCCATATCATGGCTGTATAGGGGAAACCAATGCTTCCAGATCATGGCTGTATACGGGAAACCAATGCATCCAGATCATGGCTGTATACGGGAAACCAATCCTTCCAGATCATGGCTGTATACGGGAAACCAATGCATCCAGATCATGGCTGTATACGGGAAACCAATACATCCAGAACATGGCTGTATACGGGAAACCAATGCATCCAGATCATGGCTGTATACGGGAAACCAATGCTTCCAGATCATGGCTGTATACGGGAAACCAATGCTTCCAGATCATGGCTGTATACGGGAAACCAATGCATCCAGATCATGGCTGTATACGGGAAACCAATGCTTCCAGATCATGGCTGTGTACGGGAAACCAATGCTTCCAGATCATGGCTGTATACGGGAAACCAATGCTTCCAGATCATGGCTGTATACGGGAAACCAATGCATCCAGATCATGGCTGTATACGGGAAACCAATGCTTCCAGATCATGGCTGTATACGGGAAACCAATGCTTCCAGATCATGGCTGTATACGGGAAACCAATGCATCCAGATCATGGCTGTATACGGGAAACCAATGCATCCAGATCATGGCTGTATACGGGAAACCAATGCATCCATATCATGGCTGTATACGGGAAACCAATGCTTCCAGATCATGGCTGTATACGGGAAACCAATGCATCCAGATCATGGCTGTATACGGGAAACCAATGCTTCCAGATCATGGCTGTATACGGGAAACCAATGCTTCCAGATCATGGCTGTATACGGGAAACCAATGCTTCCAGATCATGGCTGTATACGGGAAACCAATGCTTCCAGATCATGGCTGTATACGGGAAACCAATGCATCCAGATCATGGCTGTATACGGGAAACCAATGCTTCCAGATCATGGCTGTATACGGGAAACCAATGCTCCCAGATCATGGCTGTATACGGGAAACCAATGCTTCCAGATCATGGCTGTATACGGGAAACCAATGCGTCCAGATCATGGCTGTATACGGGAAACCAATGCTTCCAGATCATGGCTGTATACGGGAAACCAATACTTCCAGATCATGGCTGTATACGGGAAACCAATGCGTCCAGATCATGGCTGTATACGGAAAACCAATGCTTCCAGATCATGGCTGTATACGGGAAACCAATGCTTCCAGATCATGGCTGTATACGGGAAACCAATGCGTCCAGATCATGGCTGTATACGGGAAACCAATGCGTCCAGATCATGGCTGTATACGGGATGTTGGTGTATCGTAACCTATGAGAGAGCCGAGTGTTTTAGCATTCGTTCATACCCAAGGGGTATTATATCAGTGTCAATATATGACAAGTATTTCTGATAAGTTATATCAGGACATTGTATTCTGTTCGTTAATAGTCCTTATATGTTATAATAGTAAGCACATATTTATCACTAAGCCCAGAAATTGTTCATCCAACATTGTTAATTTAGTTTGAAGAGATGGGTAGGGCTGTAAATTATGTTGTCATAACTTGTAGCCCAACATATTTGTTTTTCCCCATATTAAATCGTATACAGCAATAATAATAAATCCTAATATAATCTCACATTGTTTTCTACATATTTCATTGTGTGTATACTTGTAATGTAATGTATGAAAAAAATATTGCAAAAAGACTTTATTGTCTTGTGGCATGTCGCTCTCAGTATTATGGTGAAATGAGACAAGGCACATGTATTCTCGTCACATGACCGTAGTAGAAATGGTAAGCATATATTTATATATACATGTATAGGTATTTATCAGTGGTGGCACACACATTATTATTTTTTGGAGGCAGTGAAATAAGACAGTTTACTTGGTATGCCCACTTTCTATGCCCCCGAGTCGTACAGTTCAGAACAATGGTGAACATTTCACATTTTGGACTTGATGAAATGTTTGCAGCAACAGCGATTAGCACCCATCATGACAACCATTTGTATATAAAACCGCTGCACTTTATTTGCGCACATTCATTACTTTGCTCTTATGCTATGCTATGCTATGGAGGACGGAACACAACGGAGAAGAGAATGAAACTGAAAACGGATACCATAGACGGGTCAGTGGTTCAATGGTAACAACATATTGGAATTCGAATCCAGGGATAGTCCAGGCGTAGCAAAGCTTGGAAAGAGGCGGTCGACCACCTCATTGTTTGGCTATTTGCAATTATGTTGGCCTTATTTAAATTTACATCCTGAAAAGAAGGCTGTCCGGAGCTTTACGGTTAGCTTGGCATTTATCTCTGCTAATCACATCCGCTGTGATCTGATTAATTTTGTCTTGCATCGCTATTGCAATTTCCAAAAATAGTTTGGCACAAATGTTATTTAGCGTATATAAAATATTTTGGATCAGCCCTGGCTAATGGCGGAGAATCGCCCACCTTTGCTTTGTTATGCTTTGAATATGCTATGACAAAGTTTTCAATATTGTCAGTAGAATATTTTAGTTTAATATGTTGTTACATGTACGTCATTTAATAATAAAATGACATATGCACAAAATGCACACTTCTATGTTATTTCTTACAAAGCAAATGAACCTGCCAACTTATCAGTCGGATTTACATGACATTGGTTGAAATGTTGGGTTTGCATGGGCTGATTCAAAAGACAGTAGTTTTCAACAGACTGGCATTTGTGCAACAAGAAAATTTCAAACTTCAATTGGGTTGACCGATAGCGGTTTTTAAATTTCCCACTAAAGGCATCCACCCCCTACTCTGAGGGTAATTTGGTGGTGAATGTTGCACTGATACCTGCATTTATAATATGCTGTTTATTTGTCACCAATATTCATAAATATTCCAAAAAGCAGCTCATATATTTTATTTTAATATTTAGAAGTCATTAGTGCTGACAATAACTTCTCAGCCAATCAGTTCATGTATCAATAACTCTTAATGGCGTCCCTACACTTTTCCAACAAATCCGAGACCACTATATCAATAACATCGTCTGACCTGCAATGTAAAACACATTATTTTCGCGACTGTAATATCTCTGCTAAATTACATCCGCTGTGATCTGATTAATTTTGTCTTGCAATGTAAAAAACATTATTTTCGCGACTGTAATATTTCTGCTAATTACATCCACTGTGATCTTTCAATGTAATTATTAGCATTGTTTTAGAGCCGCTGCTAATATCCAATTACAGGTAATATTGTAACTGTAGTCCATATGTACTTTATTATATGATTGTGATATAGATCTATGTAATCTCTTTTAGCCCCGGCATGTAGAGTTGCATTGTACTTTTTATGCTGTGGACTTACGAGAAAAGATGCATATTCCTGGTGTGTGTGTGTGTGTGTGTGTGTGCGTGCGTGCGTGCGTGCGTGCGTGCGTGCGTGCGTGCGTGCGTGCGTGCGTGCGTGCGTGCGTGCGTGGTGCGTGCGTGCGTGCGTGCGTGCGTGCGTGCGTGCGTGCGTGCGTGCGTGCGTGCGTGCGTGCGTGCGTGCGTGCGCGTGCGTGCGTGCGTGCGTGCGTGCGTGCGTGCGTGCGTGCGTGCGTGCGTGCGTGCGTGCGTGCGTGCGTGCGTGCGTGCGTGCGTGCGTGCGTGCGTGCGTGCGTGCGTGCGTGCGTGCGTGCGTGCGTGCGTGCGTGCGTGCGTGCGTGCGTGCGTGCGTGCGTGCGTGCGTGCGTGCGTGCGTGCGTGCGTGCGTGCGTGCGTGCGTGCGTGCGTGCGTGCGTGCGTGCGTGCGTGCGTGCGTGCGTGTTCATGTCATTGTGTTGATGATGTTATTATTTATAAATAGACATATAGTAGCACTTGTTTTTGAGTTTTTTTGAGGCCCTCATTATATAGGTAACCCCTTTTATTTCCATTTTTTATCAACAATAATACATACAATTTTTACAAATAGAACATGAAGAATATCACAAATATGTTCTTTATATCTTAAAATGGAAGCAAGATAACAACAATACATATCATCTGTTCAAAGTTACTCAACATTTTGGTTCCTTGTTCGTCACATTATGTTACCTTAAATGCGAAACGAAATATAAAAGATAACAATGATGATTGGATGTATTTCATATTCCAAAAGTTTTCATCTATACCATTTGGAAAGTAAGTTTCGATTTTGTTACCCTTCAATTCAACTTTTAAGTTATAGTTTAGCATGTATATAAATAGATTTATCTTCGGAATCATACCCGAGTGCTTACATGTATTTCCATATGTCCAAATAATCCACGTTGTTTTTAATATGACCGTATTTATTAATATGTACAGCTTCGAATCGCAGATTCCAAGTACCATCTTATCATAGTTTAACCCATTCAACACCAAGTAACTCACATGGACTGGTCCATGATATTCATATACCAATAAATGAATCAGAAAATCACATTTGGACAAGTTCATTTATCAAAATGGGTAATTATGTCTAAAAATAGTCATATCACTGGCAAAAAGTGCAGATCCTGATGAGACGGCTCGTCACGAGCCGGCTCATCTGGATCTACACTTTTTGTAAGCCTATTTAGAGGTATGTGGTGTTGAAAGGGTTAAGAGTATACGCGATTTACTATTAAACTTTGTAATTATTTTATCGATGATATTTTGAGAACATTATTTTAATATTACCGGTTAACAATTTATTGATGTTTGAAACACCTGTATCAGTAACATGTTGTGCTGTCCGAGGAGTTTGAAATACCTGTATCAGTAACATGTTGTGCTGTCCGAGGAGTTTGAAATACCTGTATCAGTAACATGTTGTGCTGTCCGAGGAGTTTGAAATACCTGTATCAGTAACATGTTGTGCTGCCCGAGGAGTTTGAAACACCTGTATCAGTAACATGTTGTGCTGTCCGAGGAGTTTGAAATACCTGTATCAGTAACATGTTGTGCTGTCCGAGGAGTTTGAAACACCTGTATCAGTAACATGTCCGGGGAGTTTGAAACACCTGTATCAGTAACATGTTGTGCTGTCCGAGGAGTTTGAAATACCTGTATCAGTAACATGTTGTGCTGTCCGAGGAGTTTGAAATACCTGTATCAGTAACATGTCCGAGGAGTCCCAGTTCTTGTTCCTTGGATGTCATTAATGTCAATGGGCTCTACTAATGCTAAAGCAAGTGTTTTAGCAAGGAATATACATGCTAAGAAAACTTTATTCGAAAAGAAAATAGCACCCTTGCAACGTTGTAGCTCTGGACAGATGAACGTTGAATATATATATATTATTTCAAAAAATCCTACAAATATGTCATATAGTTATATAGTACTACGTCATTAATAGGATTAAATGATGCCGTTTGGAAAGAAACATATGAGAAATAGTTGACACGCAGATTTTACAACCATTTTAACATACTTTATATTGATATATTTGATATTTTTTATTTCTTAAGTAATGGACACTGTTTTACTGTAAGCCTAAAAGTAGTACTATATATGGATATACTGCAAGATACTCTCTAAGCATAAAATCAGGGTTTTCTGGACAAATGGGAATTAATGTGATAAGAATTACTGCTATGTATTAGTATTATAGGTGTGCGCATATAAATATAGGCTTGAGCTGGAATCCAGAATGTGCCAGGTCAATCTATTTACGTAGTTGGAATTCTTCAACAATATTTGGTTCCCATATGATTCGCGGATGTTCCAGCAGGGATGTGGTATATACTATTATGAGTGAGTTTTCAATCGTCCTTCTATTACCTATTTTACATATGTATATGTAATAGTTTTTCTTGTTAGACTATATAATAGCATAGACAGTTTTATTGACATACTAATGTTAGTCTCTCAGTTAGTCTAGACATTACATCGCAAAAAGCAAATTAAATGCATGTTTTCACGTGTAAATCCATTGCTACTACAAATTCTTCTGAATAAATTCGCACACTAAGATTGAATCAATAAACAGTGTGTTTGTGGTCTACAAACTTTCAAAAGTGAAAGTAGGATTTCATACAGCGGTCATCCACGCTCCTGAAATGACGTTTGTCTGTCAGTGGAGTCAATACTAAACGCGCGATACTTTCGTTTAGAGATAATTTAACTAAGATTAGTCTACAAATAAATATGCATAGGTACAAATGTGAGATATAACGGTAAATCTGTATCATAAATCGTGTTATTCAGGCTACACACATTGTATTACGCACGAATTATTTTGTTATGTCAACAAACCGGGTATACGATGCTTGTTTATTTATTGGAAAAAATTATACCATATAATAGGAAATTACATTATGCAGAAAGCGTTTTCATCTTCTTGTTTGAAAAGAAATGAAACATAAATTCCACACAAACTATTGTTTTTCCATTTTTATAAATCCAAAATACGTATATATTTTGATAATGACTCATATAATGTAATGCTATGTAAATAATATGTGTACAGTGACGATTGATTACTTACCATGAACTTTGTTCACATAATTAAGGCTTTGTATAGGCTTAATTAATCTTTATCCATATTACTGTTTATACGAATTAATTCAATATTGTTATCATATTAAGCTTAAGCTTAACGAACTCTTCTGTATTCTGCATTATTCCTAATTAACCTACTGGTTCGATGGCGGTGATGCTGGCTAAGTTGAAACATCTCCAGTGTCCAGTTATGGCAGCAAATTACCAGTATGTCAACGACAGACATCTTCACTCTAGTCGTTCTACAAAATGCACATTATAACACATACATTAGTAATTAATATTCGAACACATTCGTATGGATGCAACCAACACAGTAAGTGGAAGTTGATATAGAGCATTGGTAGCGCGTTCGCTTCAGGTGCGAAAGGTACGGAGTTCGAGCCCCGCTGGAGCCGTTACGATTGTGCCCTTTGGCAAGGCATTTAAAGTCCACGTTGCCTCTTCTCTTTCCCTCGTGGCGATGGATTCCATCATGGAATGAGGTATCGAGACTGATTTATATAAGTTGAAAGAACTTGTTTCACAATCGAGCTAAAATAAATGTGTATAAACTAACACATTAAATCACAAAGACATATTGGGTAACTTGTCGAAACGAAATACAAGGAGAACAATGTGGCTAATGGCTGAAGCATATATTCAAGTATTACCTGTATAAATCAAGCATGTTGTGTCTTTCTAAGACATAATCTTGTATGCATGTTCTATAATGAACATCATAATAGCATCATCATCATCATTTAGCTATATAAGCCATTGTCTAGTTGGGTATAAAAATGACCTGTCCTATTTGACAATCACGCACGCATGCACGCACGCACGCACGCACGCACGCACGCACGCACGCACGCACGCACGCACGCACGCACACACACACACACACACACACATGTAGATAGTTGTACAGGTTTTAGCGAAAATGATTTATTTAATGGTTGCTTGGAGTCAATGTTTATGATAGAAACGGGAAGATACACAACTATTCCAAGGAATGATCGAAAATGCGTCATATGTGCGATGAATGTAATTGAAAACGAATATCACTTTTTACTTGAAACTATATTATTGCAGATGTCTAAATATATACACATTCGAAAACCTGATGTCAAATAAATCCGTAAAGAATGTTAACAATCTCGCGAAATATATCTATTGTGCTTTTCGATTAAGAAAACATCTAGGTAATACATAAATACACGAAAAGTGCAGTAATTATATTTCATGTGTCACTTATTGTACCTTTTCATCTATTAATTGTTAACTGATATATTCAAACTTCTCAGAAAACTGTATCATGTATTTCACTATTTGTCAAACAATCATTTGTGGCTATAAATGTGCTTATGCTATTTAATGCCAATAAACATTATGTTTTGTTATATATATGCCAATAACATTATGTTATGTTATATATATGCCAATAAACATTATGCTATGTTATATATATGCCAATAAACATTATGTTATATATATATGCCAATACACATTATGTTATGTTATATATATGCCAATACACATTATGTTATGTTATATATATGCCATTAAACATAATGTTATGTTATATATATGCCAATAAACATTATGTTATGTTATATATATGCCAATACACATTATGTTATGCTATATATATGCCAATACACATTATGTTATGTTATATATATGCCAATACACATTATGTTATGTTATATATATGCCAATACACATTATGTTATGTTATATATATGCCAATAAACATTATGTTATGCTATATATATGCCAATAAACATTATGTTATGTTATATATATGCCAATAAACATTATGTTATGTTATATATATGCCAATAAACATTATGTTATGTTATATATATGCCAATAAACATTATGTTATGTTATATATATGCCAATAAACATTATGTTATGTTATATATATGCCAATAAACATTATGTTATGTTATATATATGCCAATATACATTATGTTATGTTATGTATGGGAGAATTAAGTTACAGTTTTATTTTGCTACCAATGTTTGTTAGAAACAAATCGTTGTTAAATACATTTTATGTGAGAATGTGACAGATGAACTGTATGATTATCTTGTCAGGTGTCTTTATTCTGTTTATTCTACAGTCAATACGAATAACGTAAAGGGTGATATGTGTTGATTCATGTTGTTTCACAAGAGTAACCGTAGCTGAAACAATGGTTAAGGGAGGTAAGTATTCTGTTTCGTTCTAGTTGGTCCAAAGTGTGCCAACAGATGATATGCCCCAATAGCTTGCAGGAAACGCAGGTGAGGGAGACTGGTCTATAATTCTCTGTTTTGAAGACATATATTTGCATTCCGCCAGTCTGATGGAAGCTTCCCTGTGTCAATACAGGTTTGAAATATGTGTTTCAATGCCGGAGCTAGTTGACTGGAACAGTTCTTTAGTATACTGTTCGGAATGTTGTCAGGTCCACGTGACTTATTGAAGGATATGTACCTTTGCGCGTTTCTTGTTGTCTGGTGTTGTACTACTATGGCGGGTGAAAACTGATTTAAACTGGTCGACAAGGATCTGGTTTTATCTTTGCCACTGTTGAATAGCTGTCCTAATCGTTTCAATGGTGGTACAACAATATTGTCCTGTCGCCTGGACTTAACATACCACCAAAATGGTTTGCTGTTTTTCGTCTAAGCCTTTTTGGATTGTGTCATTAACATGTTTGATTTCCGCCTTCTTGACGGCTACCTTACATTCCCGTTGGACGATCTTGAAGTGGGACCACTGACCGGTCTTCTTTGCGTGGTTGTATAGCCGTGATTTACGGCTGCACCATACGCCTTAGTTCGCGGTTATCACAGGGTACTAATTTCCTCTTCTTAGACATCTTGGAAGGGGCATGTTTCTCAACAGATTTAATGATCTCATTCTTGAACCCCTCTCCCATAATGCTTCTATTCCAGTAGAGTCAGGTTGATGCGTGATGTTATGCGAAAGCTGTTCCATATCAGAGATGATGTTATCCCAATTGTCTGGTAGTACTTGGCTTCTGTCTGATGTAATGGGGTATAATATCTATGTCGGTGACTACCATGGCGTGATCGATGATACCAGGTACTGACTTCGATGATTTGACTAGTGATGAGTTGTTGGTGAAAACATGATCCAGGAGGTTGGTATCTCTGGTTGGTTGGTGGTTAACCTGAACTAATCCAAAGAATTACGAATATTCAGAAGCTAAATAAGATTTTATATCAAGCATGAGTAAATTGTAACAATGGAACAGCTGTTTCGAAAATCTTAAAATGAAAACTATCTCAATGTTTATAAAATTACCATTGATACAAGACTTTGTGCCTTCCAATATAAAACTATCTGTCTCAATGTTTATAAAAGTACCATTGATACAAGACTGTGTGCCTTCCAATATAAAACTATCTGTCTCAATGTTTATAAAAGTACCATTGATACAAGACTGTGTGCCTTCCAATATAAAACTATCTATATCAATGTTTATAAAAGTACCATTGATACAAGATTGTGTGCCTTCCAATATAAAACTATCTATCTCAATGTATATAAAAGTACCATTGATACAAGACTGTGTGCCTTCCAATATAAAACTATCTATCTCAATGTTTATAAAAGTACCATTGATACAAGACTCTGTGCCTTCCAATATAAAACTATCTATCTCAATGCTTATAAAAGTACCATTGATACAAGACTCTGTGCCTTCCAATATAAAACTATCTATCTCAATGTTTATAAAAGTACCATTGATACAAGACTGTGTGCCTTCCAATATAAAAATATCTATCTCAATGCTTATAAAAGTACCATTGATACAAGACTGTGTGTCTTCCAATATAAAACTATCTATCTCAATGCTTATAAATGTACCATTGATACAAGATTGTGTGCCTTCCAATATAAAAATATAATGCCGATTTTGCCAATAAATACATTTTTCCATAAACGCAATATCGTTAGCTTACGTGACTTTTGCAACATGTTGAAACACATAGTCAGAATTTCTGGTCTAGATTAAATAACCTATTTCTTGAATTTTCAAGAATACCTGGAAATATATTTGGCATTGAGGAATTCCATAGGCGGACGTCTTAACCACTAGGCCACGGATACGGTATATCTATATACGGTATATATATATATATATACGTCTTAACACTAGGCCACGGATACGGTATATATATAGACGGTGTATATATATATATATATATATATATATATTTATATATAAATACCGTCTCCGTGGCCTAGTGGTTAAGACGTATATATAAATTGGGTTCATTGTCCATAATACACGAACATGATTCCCGTCTGTTGACAGTGTGAATAAACTATTCTAATTCCGGAAGTCATTCTGCTTGTTCGATTTGAACAGTTCTCTTCTCATGATTAATCCTTCCTCTTCCGGAGTTCGAGCAGAAGAGTCACACACAACTACAGTTGCGGTGTTATGGGCGCAACCATTTAGAGTGTCAGGTTGTGGGCGCAACCATTTAGATTGTCAGGGTTATGGGCGCAACCATTTAGATTGTCAGGTTATGGGCGCAACCATTCAGAGTGTCAGGATGTGGGCGCAGCCATTTAGATTGTCAGGTTATGGGCGCAGCCATTTAGATTATCAGGTTATGTGCGCAGCCATTTAGATTGTCAGGTTATAGGCGCAGCCATTTAGATTGTCAGGTTGTGGGCGCAGCCATTTAGATTGTCAGGTTGTGGGCGCAACCATTTAGATTGTCAGGTTATGGGCGTAGCCATTTAGATTGTTAGGTTATGGGCGCAGCCATTTAGATTATCAGGTTATGGGCGCAGCCATTTAGATTGCCAGGTTATGGGCGCAACCATTTAGAGTGTCAGGTTGTGGGCGCAGCCATTTAGATTGTCAGGGTTATGGGCGCAACCATTTAGATTGTCAGGTTATGGGCGCAGCCATTTAGAGTGTCAGGTTGTGGGCGCAACCATTTAGATTGTCAGGTTATGGGCGCAACCATTCAGAGTGTCAGGTTATGGGCGCAACCATTTAGATTGTCAGGTTATGGGCGCAGCCATTTGATTGTCAGGTTATGGGCGCAACCATTTAGATTGTCAGGTTGTGGGTGCAGCCATTTAGATTGTCAGGTTATGGGCGCAGCCATTTGATTGTCAGGTTATGGGCGCAACCATTTAGATTGTCAGGTTGTGGGCGCAACAATTTAGATTGTCAGGCTATGGGCGCAGCCATTTAGATTGTCAGGTTGTGGGCGCAGCCATTTAGATTGTCAGGTTATGGGCTCAGCAATTTAGATTGTCAGATTATGGGCGCAGCCATTTAGATTGTCAGGTTATGGGCGCAACCATTTAGATTGTCAGGTTGTGGGCGCAGCCATTTAGATTGTCAGGTTATGGGCGCAACCATTTAGATTGTCAGGTTATGGGCGCAACCATTTAGATTGTCAGGTTGTGGGCGCAACCATTTAGATTGTCAGGTTGTGGGCGCAGCCATTTAGATTGTCAGGTTATGGGCGCAACCATTTAGATTGTCAGGTTATGGGCGCAACCATTTAGATTGTCAGGTTATGGGCGCAACCATTTAGATTGTCAGGTTGTGGGCGCAACCATTTAGATTGTCAGGTTATGGGCGCAACCATTTAGATTGTCAAGTTGTGGGCGCAACCATTTAGATTGTCAGGTTGTGGGCGTAGCCATTTAGATTGTCAGGTTATGGGAGCAACCATTTAGATTGTCAGGTTATGGGCGCAACCATTTAGATTGTCAGGTTATGGGCGCAACCATTTAGATTGTCAGGTTGTGGGCGCAACCATTTAGATTGTCAGGTTATGGGCGCAACCATTTAGATTGTCAGGTTATGGGCGCAACCATTTAGATTGTCAGGTTATGGGCGCAACCATTTAGATTGTCAGGTTGTGGGCGCAACCATTTAGATTGTCAGGTTGTGGGCGCAGCCATTTAGATTGTCAGGTTATGGGCGCAACCATTTAGATTGTCACGTTGTGGGCGCAACCATTTAGATTGTCAGGTTATGGGCGCAACCATTTAGAGTGCCAGGTTATGGGCGCAATCATTTAGATTGTCAGGTTATGGGCGCAGCCATTTAGAGTGCCAGGTTATGGGCGCAATCATTTAGATTGTCAGGTTGTGGGCGCAACCATTTAGAGTGTCAGGTTGTGGGTGCAGCTATTTAGATTGTCATGGTTATGGGCGCAACCATTTAGATTGTCAGGTTATGGGCGCAACCATTCAGAGTGTCAGGTTGTGGGTGCAGCCATTTAGATTGTCAGGTTATGGGCCCAACCATTTAGAGTGTCAGGTTGTGGGCGCAGCCATTTAGATTGTCAGGTTATGGGCGCAGCCATTTAGATTGTCAGGTTATGGGCGCAGCAATTTAGATTGTCAGATTATGGGCGCAGCCATTTAGATTGTCAGGTTATGGGCGCAATCATTTAGATTGTCAGGTTATGGTCGCAACCATTTAGATTGTCAGGTTGTGGGCGCAACAATTTAGATTGTCAGGTTATGGGCGCAATCATTTAGATTGTCAGGTTGTGGGCGCAGCCATTTAGATTGTCAGGTTATGGGCGCAGCCATTTAGATTGTCAGGTTATGGGAGCAACCATTTAGATTGTCAGGTTATGGGCGCAACCATTTAGATTGTCAGGTTATGGGCGCAACCATTTAGATTGTCAGGTTATGGGCGCAATCATTTAGATTGTCAGGTTGTGGGCGCAATCATTTAGATTGTCAGGTTATGGGCGCAATCATTTAGATTGTCAAGTTGTGGGCACAATCATTTAGATTGTCAGGTTATGGGCGCAATCATTTAGATTGTCAGGTTGTGGGCGCAATCTTTTAGATTGTCAGGATGTGGGCGCAATCATTTAGATTGTCAGGTTGTGGGCGCAGCCATTTAGATTGTCAGGTTATGGGAGCAACCATTTAGATTGTCAGGTTATGGGCGCAACCATTTAGATTGTCAGGTTATGGGCGCAACCATTTAGATTGTCAGGTTGTTGGCGCAACCATTTAGATTGTCAGGTTATGGGCGCAACCATTTAGATTGTCACGTTGTGGGCACAGCCATTTAGATTGTCAGGTTATGGGAGCAACCATTTAGATTGTCAGGCTTATGGGCGCAACCATTTAGATTATCAGATTATGGGCGCAACCATTTAGATTGTCAGGTTGTGGGCGCAACCATTTAGATTGTCAGGTTATGGGCGCAACCATTTAGATTGTCACGTTGTGGGCGCAGCCATTTAGATTGTCACGTTGTGGGCGCAGCAATTTAGATTGTCACGTTGTGGGCTCAGCCATTTAGATTGTCACGTTGTGGGCGCAGCCATTTAGATTGTCAGGTTATGGGCGCAACCATTTAGATTGTCACGTTGTGGGCGCAACCATTTAGATTGTCACGTTGTGGGCGCAACCATTTAGATTGTCACGTTGTGGGCGCAACCATTTAGATTTTCAGGTTGTGGGCGCAACCATTTAGATTGTCAGGTTGTGGACGCAACCATTTAGATTGTCAGGTTATAGGCACAACCATTTAGATTGTCAGGTTGTGGGCGCAACCATTTAGATTGTCACGTTGTGGGTGCAGCCATTTAGATTGTCAGGTTGTGGGCGCAGCCATTTAGATTGTCAGGTTGTAGGCGCAGCCATTTAGATTGTCAGGTTGTGGGCGCAGCCATTTAGATTGTCAGGTTGTGGGCGCAGCCATTTACATTGTCAGGTTGTGGGCGCAGCCATTTAGATTGTCAGGTTGTGGGCGCAGCCATTTAGATTGTCAGGTTGTAGGCGCAGCCATTTAGAGTGTCAGGTTGTGGGCGCAGCCATTTAGAGTGTCAGGTTGTAGGCGCAGCCATTTAGATTGCCAGGTTATGGGCGCAACCATTTAGAGTGTCAGGTTATGGGCACAATCATTTAGATTGTCAGGTTATGGGCGCAATCATTTAGATTGTCAGGTTGTGGGCGCAATCATTTAGATTGTCAGGTTGTGGGCGCAGCCATTTAGATTGTCAGGTTGTGGGCGCAGCCATTTAGATTGTCAGGTTGTGGGCGCAGCCATTTAGATTGTCAGGTTGTAGGCGCAGCCATTTAGATTGTCAGGTTGTGGGCGCAATCATTTAGATTGTCAGGTTGTGGGCGCAGCCATTTAGATTGTCAGGTTGTGGGCGCAGCCATTTAGATTGTCAGGTTGTGGGCGCAGCCATTTAGATTGTGAGGTTATGGGCGCAACCATTCAGAGTGTCAGGTTGTGAGTGCAGCCATTTAGATTGTCAGGTTATGGGCGCAGCCATTTGATTGTCAGGTTATGGGCGCAACCATTTAGATTGTCAGGTTGTGGGCGCAACAATTTAGATTGTCAGGCTATGGGCGCAGCCATTTAGATTGTCAGGTTGTGGGCGCAGCCATTTAGATTGTCAGGTTATGGGCTCAGCAATTTAGATTGTCAGATTATGGGCGCAGCCATTTAGATTGTCAGGTTATGGGCGCAACCATTTAGATTGTCAGGTTGTGGGCGCAGCCATTTAGATTGTCAGGTTATGGGCGCAACCATTTAGATTGTCAGGTTATGGGCGCAACCATTTAGATTGTCAGGTTGTGGGCGCAACCATTTAGATTGTCAGGTTGTGGGCGCAGCCATTTAGATTGTCAGGTTATGGGCGCAACCATTTAGATTGTCAGGTTATGGGCGCAACCATTTAGATTGTCAGGTTATGGGCGCAACCATTTAGATTGTCAGGTTGTGGGCGCAACCATTTAGATTGTCAGGTTATGGGCGCAACCATTTAGATTGTCAAGTTGTGGGCGCAACCATTTAGATTGTCAGGTTGTGGGCGTAGCCATTTAGATTGTCAGGTTATGGGCGCAACCATTTAGATTGTCAGGTTATGGGCGCAACCATTTAGATTGTCAGGTTATGGGCGCAACCATTTAGATTGTCAGGTTGTGGGCGCAACCATTTAGATTGTCAGGTTATGGGCGCAACCATTTAGATTGTCAGGTTATGGGCGCAACCATTTAGATTGTCAGGTTATGGGCGCAACCATTTAGATTGTCAGGTTGTGGGCGCAACCATTTAGATTGTCAGGTTGTGGGCGCAGCCATTTAGATTGTCAGGTTATGGGCGCAACCATTTAGATTGTCACGTTGTGGGCGCAACCATTTAGATTGTCAGGTTATGGGCGCAGCCATTTAGATTGTCAGGTTATGGGCGCAGCCATTTAGATTGTCAGGTTATGGGCGCAGCCATTTAGAGTGCCAGGTTATGGGCGCAACCATTTAGAGTGTCAGGTTGTGGGTGCAGCTATTTAGATTGTCATGGTTATGGGCGCAACCATTTAGATTGTCAGGTTATGGGCGCAACCATTCAGAGTGTCAGGTTGTGGGTGCAGCCATTTAGATTGTCAGGTTATGGGCCCAACCATTTAGAGTGTCAGGTTGTGGGCGCAGCCATTTAGATTGTCAGGTTATGGGCGCAGCCATTTAGATTGTCAGGTTATGGGCGCAGCAATTTAGATTGTCAGATTATGGGCGCAGCCATTTAGATTGTCAGGTTATGGGCGCAGCCATTTAGATTGTCAGGTTATGGTCGCAACCATTTAGATTGTCAGGTTGTGGGCGCAACCATTTAGATTGTCAGGTTATGGGCGCAATCATTTAGATTGTCAGGTTGTGGGCGCAGCCATTTAGATTGTCAGGTTATGGGCGCAGCCATTTAGATTGTCAGGTTATGGGAGCAACCATTTAGATTGTCAGGTTATGGGCGCAACCATTTAGATTGTCAGGTTATGGGCGCAACCATTTAGATTGTCAGGTTATGGGCGCAATCATTTAGATTGTCAGGTTATGGGCGCAACCATTTAGATTGTCAGGTTATGGGCGCAGCCATTTAGATTGTCAGGTTATGGGCGCAGCCATTTAGATTGTCAGGTTATGGGAGCAACCATTTAGATTGTCAGGTTATGGGCGCAACCATTTAGATTGTCAGGTTATGGGCGCAACCATTTAGATTGTCAGGTTATGGGCGCAATCATTTAGATTGTCAGGTTATGGGCGCAACCATTTAGATTGTCAGGTTATGGGCGCAACCATTTAGATTGTCAGGTTATGGGCGCAATCATTTAGATTGTCAGGTTATGGGCGCAATCATTTAGATTGTCAAGTTGTGGGCACAATCATTTAGATTGTCAGGTTATGGGCGCAATCATTTAGATTGTCAGGTTGTGGGCGCAATCTTTTAGATTGTCAGGATGTGGGCGCAATCATTTAGATTGTCAGGTTGTGGGCGCAGCCATTTAGATTGTCAGGTTATGGGAGCAACCATTTAGATTGTCAGGTTATGGGCGCAACCATTTAGATTGTCAGGTTATGGGCGCAACCATTTAGATTGTCAGGTTGTCGGCGCAACCATTTAGATTGTCAGGTTATGGGCGCAACCATTTAGATTGTCACGTTGTGGGCACAGCCATTTAGATTGTCAGGTTATGGGAGCAACCATTTAGATTGTCAGGCTTATGGGCGCAACCATTTAGATTATCAGATTATGGGCGCAACCATTTAGATTGTCAGGTTGTGGGCGCAACCATTTAGATTGTCAGGTTATGGGCGCAACCATTTAGATTGTCACGTTGTGGGCGCAGCCATTTAGATTGTCACGTTGTGGGCGCAGCAATTTAGATTGTCACGTTGTGGGCGCAGCCATTTAGATTGTCACGTTGTGGGCGCAGCCATTTAGATTGTCAGGTTATGGGCGCAACCATTTAGATTGTCACGTTGTGGGCGCAACCATTTAGATTGTCACGTTGTGGGCGCAACCATTTAGATTGTCACGTTGTGGGCGCAACCATTTAGATTTTCAGGTTGTGGGCGCAACCATTTAGATTGTCAGGTTGTGGACGCAACCATTTAGATTGTCAGGTTATAGGCACAACCATTTAGATTGTCAGGTTATGGGCGCAACCATTTAGAGTGTCAGGTTATGGGCACAATCATTTAGATTGTCAGGTTATGGGCGCAATCATTTAGATTGTCAGGTTGTGGGCGCAATCATTTAGATTGTCAGGTTGTGGGCGCAGCCATTAAGATTGTCAGGTTGTGGGCGCAGCCATTTAGATTGTCAGGTTGTGGGCGCAGCCATTTAGATTGTCAGGTTGTGGGCGCAGCCATTTAGATTGTCAGGTTGTGGGCGCAGCCATTTAGATTGTCAGGTTGTAGGCGCAGCCATTTAGAGTGTCAGGTTGTGGGTGCAACCATTTAGATTGTCAGGTTGTGGGCGCAGCCATTTAGAGTGTCAGGTTGTGGGCGCAGCCATTTTGAGTGTCAGGTTGTGGGCGCAGCCATTTAGATTGTCAGGTTGTAGGCGCAGCCATTTAGAGTGTCAGGTTGTGGGCGCAGCCATTTGGAATGTCAGGTTGTGGGCGCAGCCATTTAGATTGTCAGGTTGTGGGCGCAATCATTTAGATTGTCAGGTTGTGGGCGCAGCCATTTAGATTGTCAGGTTGTGGGCGCAGCCATTTAGATTGTCAGGTTGTGGGCGCAGCCATTTAGATTGTCAGGTTGTGGGCGCAGCCATTTAGATTGTCAGGTTGTGGGCGCAATCATTTAGATTGTCAGGTTGTGGGCGCAGCCATTTAGATTGTCAGGTTGTGGGCGTAGCCATTTAGATTGTCAGGTTGTGGGCGCAGCCATTTAGAGTGTCAGGTTGTGGGCGCAACCATTTAGATTGTCAGGTTGTGGGCGCAGCCATTTAGATTGTCAGGTTGTAGGCGCAGCCATTTAGAGTGTCAGGTTGTGGGTGCAACCATTTAGATTGTCAGGTTGTGGGCGCAGCCATTTAGATTGTCAGGTTGTAGGCGCAGCCATTTAGAGTGTCAGGTTGTGGGCGCAGCCATTTTGAGTGTCAGGTTGTGGGCGCAGCCATTTAGATTGTCAGGTTGTGGGCGCAGCCATTTAGATTGTCAGGTTATGGGCGCAACCATTTAGATTGTCACGTTGTGGGCGCAACCATTTAGATTGTCACGTTGTGGGCGCAACCATTTAGATGGTCACTTTGTGGGCGCAACCATTTAGATTTTCAGGTTGTGGGCGCAACCATTTAGATTGTCAGGTTGTGGACGCAACCATTTAGATTGTCAGGTTATAGGCACAACCATTTAGATTGTCAGGTTGTGGGCGCAACCATTTAGATTGTCACGTTGTGGGCGCAGCCATTTAGATTGTCAGGTTGTGGGCGCAGCCATTTAGATTGTCAGGTTGTAGGCGCAGCCATTTAGATTGTCAGGTTGTGGGCGCAGCCATTTAGATTGTCAGGTTGTGGGCGCAGCCATTTAGATTGTCAGGTTGTGGGCGCAGCCATTTAGATTGTCAGGTTGTGGGCGCAGCCATTTAGATTGTCAGGTTGTAGGCGCAGCCATTTAGAGTGTCAGGTTGTGGGCGCAGCCATTTAGAGTGTCAGGTTGTAGGCGCAGCCATTTAGATTGTCAGGTTATGGGCGCAACCATTTAGAGTGTCAGGTTATGGGCACAACCATTTAGATTGTCAGGTTATGGGCGCAATCATTTAGATTGTCAGGTTGTGGGCGCAATCATTTAGATTGTCAGGTTGTGGGCGCAGCCATTTAGATTGTCAGGTTGTGGGCGCAGCCATTTAGATTGTCAGGTTGTGGGCGCAGCCATTTAGATTGTCAGGTTGTAGGCGCAGCCATTTAGATTGTCAGGTTGTGGGCGCAATCATTTAGATTGTCAGGTTGTGGGCGCAGCCATTTAGATTGTCAGGTTGTGGGCGCAGCCATTTAGATTGTCAGGTTGTGGGCGCAGCCATTTAGATTGTCAGGTTGTGGGCGCAGCCATTTAGATTGTCAGGTTGTGGGCGCAGCCATTTAGATTGTCAGGTTGTAGGCGCAGCCATTTAGAGTGTCAGGTTGTGGGTGCAACCATTTAGATTGTCAGGTTGTGGGCGCAGCCATTTAGATTGTCAGGTTGTAGGCGCAGCCATTTAGAGTGTCAGGTTGTGGGCGCAGCCATTTTGAGTGTCAGGTTGTGGGCGCAGCCATTTAGATTGTCAGGTTGTAGGCGCAGCCATTTAGAGTGTCAGGTTGTGGGCGCAGCCATTTGGAATGTCAGGTTGTGGGCGCAGCCATTTAGATTGTCAGGTTGTGGGCGCAATCATTTAGATTGTCAGGTTGTGGGCGCAGCCATTTAGATTGTCAGGTTGTGGGCGCAGCCATTTAGATTGTCAGGTTGTGGGCGCAGCCATTTAGATTGTCAGGTTGTGGGCGCAGCCATTTAGATTGTCAGGTTGTGGGCGCAATCATTTAGATTGTCAGGTTGTGGGCGCAGCCATTTAGATTGTCAGGTTGTGGGCGCAGCCATTTAGATTGTCAGGTTGTGGGCGCAGCCATTTAGAGTGTCAGGTTGTGGGCGCAACCATTTAGATTGTCAGGTTGTGGGCGCAGCCATTTAGATTGTCAGGTTGTAGGCGCAGCCATTTAGAGTGTCAGGTTGTGGGTGCAACCATTTAGATTGTCAGGTTGTGGGCGCAGCCATTTAGATTGTCAGGTTGTAGGCGCAGCCATTTAGATTGTCAGGTTGTGGGCGCAATCATTTAGATTGTCAGGTTGTGGGCGCAGCCATTTAGATTGTCAGGTTGTGGGCGCAGCCATTTAGATTGTCAGGTTGTGGGCGCAGCCATTTAGATTGTCAGGTTGTAGGCGCAGCCATTTAGAGTGTCAGGTTGTGGGCGCAGCCATTTAGAGTGTCAGGTTGTAGGCGCATCCATTTAGATTGCCAGGTTATGGGCGCAACCATTTAGAGTGTCAGGTTATGGGCACAATCATTTAGATTGTCAGGTTATGGGCGCAATCATTTAGATTGTCAGGTTGTGGGCGCAATCATTTAGATTGTCAGGTTGTGGGCGCAGCCATTTAGATTGTCAGGTTGTGGGCGCAGCCATTTAGATTGTCAGGTTGTAGGCGCAGCCATTTAGATTGTCAGGTTGTGGGCGCAATCATTTAGATTGTCAGGTTGTGGGCGCAGCCATTTAGATTGTCAGGTTGTGGGCGCAGCCATTTAGATTGTCAGGTTGTGGGCGCAGCCATTTAGATTGTCAGGTTGTGGGCGCAGCCATTTAGATTGTCAGGTTGTGGGCGCAGCCATTTAGATTGTCAGGTTGTAGCGCAGCCATTTAGAGTGTCAGGTTGTGGGCGCAACCATTTAGATTGTCAGGTTGTGAGCGCAGCCATTTAGATTGGTAGTTGTAGGCGCAGCCATTTAGATTGTCAGGTTGTGGGTGCAACCATTTAGATTGTCAGGTTGTGGGCGCAGCCATTTAGATTGTCAGGTTGTAGGCGCAGCCATTTAGAGTGTCAGGTTGTGGGCGCAGCCATTTTGAGTGTCAGGTTGTGGGCGCAGCCATTTAGATTGTCAGGTTGTAGGCGCAGCCATGTAGAGTGTCAGGTTGTGGGCGCAGCCATTTGGAATGTCAGGTTGTGGGCGCAGCCATTTAGATTGTCAGGTTGTGGGCGCAATCATTTAGATTGTCAGGTTGTGGGCGCAGCCATTTAGATTGTCAGGTTGTGGGCGCAGCCATTTAGATTGTCAGGTTGTGGGCACAGCCATTTAGATTGTCAGGTTGTGGGCGCAGCCATTTAGATTGTCAGGTTGTGGGCGCAATCATTTAGATTGTTAGGTTGTGGGCGCAGCCATTTAGATTGTCAGGTTGTGGGCGTAGCCATTTAGATTGTCAGGTTGTGGGCGCAGCCATTTAGATTGTCAGGTTGTGGGCGCAGCCATTTAGATTGTCAGGTTGTGGGCGCAGCCATTTAGATTGTCAGGTTGTAGGCGCAGCCATTTAGAGTGTCAGGTTGTGGGTGCAACCATTTAGATTGTCAGGTTGTGGGCGCAGCCATTTAGATTGTCAGGTTGTAGGCGCAGCCATTTAGAGTGTCAGGTTGTGGGCGCAGCCATTTTGAGTGTCAGGTTGTGGGCGCAGCCATTTAGATTGTCAGGTTGTAGGCGCAGCCATTTAGAGTGTCAGGTTGTGGGCGCAGCCATTTGGAATGTCAGGTTGTGGGCGCAGCCATTTAGATTGTCAGGTTGTGGGCGCAATCATTTAGATTGTCAGGTTGTGGGCGCAGCCATTTAGATTGTCAGGTTGTGGGCGCAGCCATTTAGATTGTCAGGTTGTGGGCGCAGCCATTTAGATTGTCAGGTTGTGGGCGCAGCCATTTAGATTGTCAGGTTGTAGGCGCAGCCATTTAGATTGTCAGGTTGTGGGCGCAGCCATTTAGATTGTCAGGTTATGGGCGCAGCAATTTAGATGTCAGATTATGGGCGCAGCCATTTAGATTGTCAGGTTATGGGCGCAGCCATTTAGATTGTCAGGTTGTGGGCGCAATCATTTAGATTGTCAGGTTGTGGGTGCAGCCATATAGATTGTCAGGTTGTGGGCGCAGCCATTTAGATTGTCAGGTTGTGGGCGCAATCATTTAGATTGTCAGGTTGTAGGCGCAGCCATTTAGAGTGTCAGTTGTGGCGCAGCCATTTGGATTGTCAGGTTGTGGGCGCAGCCATTTAGATTGTCAGGTTGTGGGCGCAATCATTTAGATTGTCAGGTTGTGGGCGCAGCCATTTAGATTGTCAGGTTGTGGGCGCAATCATTTAGATTGTCAGGTTGTGGGCGCAGCCATTTAGATTATCAGGTTGTGGGCGCAGCCATTTAGATTGTCAGGTTGTGGGCGCAGCCATTTAGATTATCAGGTTGTGGGCGCAGCCATTTAGATTGTCAGGTTGTGGGCGCAGCCATTTAGATTGTCAGGTTGTGGGCGCAATCATTTAGATTGTCAGGTTGTGGGCGCAACCATTTAGATTGTCAGGTTATGGGCGTAGCCATTTAGATTGTTAGGTTATGGGCGCAGCCATTTAGATTATCAGGTTATGGGCGCAGCCATTTAGATTGCCAGGTTATGGGCGCAACCATTTAGAGTGTCAGGTTGTGGGCGCAGCCATTTAGATTGTCAGGGTTATGGGCGCAACCATTTAGATTGTCAGGTTATGGGCGCAGCCATTTAGAGTGTCAGGTTGTGGGCGCAACCATTTAGATTGTCAGGTTGTGGGCGCAGCCATTTAGATTGTCAGGTTGTAGGCGCAGCCATTTAGAGTGTCAGGTTGTGGGCGCAGCCATTTAGATTGTCAGGTTGTGGGCGCAGCCATTTAGATTGTCAGGTTGTAGGCGCAGCCATTTAGAGTGTCAGGTTGTGGGCGCAGCCATTTAGAGTGTCAGGTTGTAGGCGCAGCCATTTAGATTGCCAGGTTATGGGCGCAACCATTTAGAGTGTCAGGTTATGGGCACAATCATTTAGATTGTCAGGTTATGGGCGCAATCATTTAGATTGTCAGGTTGTGGGCGCAATCATTTAGATTGTCAGGTTATGGGCGCAATCATTTAGATTGTCAGGTTATGGGCGCAATCATTTAGATTGTCAGGTTATGGGCGAAACCATTTAATTGTCATGTAATGGGCGAAACCAATTAGATTGTCAGGTTGTGGGCGCAACCATTTAGATTGTAAGGTTATGGGAGCAAACATTTAGATGAAGGTTGCCACCAAACACCAACAAACATGGGCGCAGCCATTTAGATTGTCAGGTTGTGGGCGCAGCCATTTAGATTGTCAGGTTGTGGGCGCAGCCATTTAGATTGTCAGGTTGTGGGCGCAGCCATTTAGATTGTCAGGTTGTAGGCGCAGCCATTTAGATTGTCAGGTTGTGGGCGCAATCATTTAGATTGTCAGGTTGTGGGCGCTGCCATTTAGATTGTCAGGTTGTGGGCGCAGCCATTTAGATTGTCAGGTTGTGGGCGCAGCCATTTAGATTGTCAGGTTGTGGGCGCAGCCATTTAGATTGTCAGGTTGTGGGCGCAGCCATTTAGATTGTCAGGTTGTAGGCGCAGCCATTTAGAGTGTCAGGTTGTGGGCGCAACCATTTAGATTGTCAGGTTGTGAGCGCAGCCATTTAGATTGGTAGGTTGTAGGCGCAGCCATTTAGAGTGTCAGGTTGTGGG
>CM026400.1:40676623-40771581 GCA_014843695.1 Archivesica marissinica
GACTGACTGACTGACTGACTGACTGACTGACTGACTGACTGACTGACTGACTGACTGACTGACTGACTGACTGACTGACTGACTGACTGACTCACTGACTCACTGACTCACTGACTCACTGACTCACTGACTCACTCACTCACTCATTACTCACTCACTCACTCACTCATTACTCACCCACTCACTCACTTACTTACTTACTTACTTACTTAATAGTATGTATTCATAATATATATCCGATTAAAACAAGTCATAACACCAATGATTAGTATGAATATGCAAGACAACCTACCTAGTTGTACCCAGTTTGACGGAAATGGCTGCGTAACCTTAAACTCAGTAATGGCATTAATTCAATGTTTGATAAATAGTGCCCCAACGTCTGCGCAAACAGGGGTACGTATTCGTATATCAGTACGGCTTCTGTAATGACACGGGATTATTTGGGGTCATTATAAGCTATCAAGATGTAACCGAGGATTATTGTCTTGTTTGATTAACGCCAGCATCAGCCGTATAAATATATCTTCCATGAAATATTGCAAAAACCGTGATTATCTGTACGCGTTATGATGTATAGCTATAGATGAAATATGGCTGTGTATAGCCAATGTCTGCCCAGCCGAGCCTGTTCACATATTGTGTGAAATGTGAATACAATTTCTTTTCAGATTAATAAGTAAATGTTGTTATCGGAAACATTGTCGTGAAACAAGGGGGCCATAATTATAACGTATCCAGTGTCGCTCCACGAGTTTCTAAATATAAGGTAAAACAGGCAGTTTGTCTCTAAATCTGAAGGAAATTTGATAATAAAATAAAGGGGCCAGAATATGAAGATATGAATATCATCGTAATTCCTAAGGACAACCGAAGCCTCAGGAGACACCAAGACTCCTCAGGGGGCACCAATAACCATCAGGAAGCCTCAGGGGCACCAATAAGCCTCAGGGGCACCAAGAAGTCTCAGGGGCACCAAGAAGCCTCAGGGGCATCAAGAAGCCTCAGGGGGCACCAATAACCCTCAGGACGCCTCAGGGGCACCAAGAAGCATCAGGGGCACCAAGGAGCCCCAGGGGCACCAATAAACTCCAAGAAGCCTCAGGGGCACCAAGAAGCCCCAAGAAGCCACATGGGGAACCAAGAAGCCTCAGGGGCACCAATAAGCCTCAGGGGGCACCGAGACGCCTCAGGGGACACCAAGAAGCATCAGGGACACCAAGAACAACACTATGTTAATATTTGTCAAACAATACAATTTACTTCGTTCGATCTTGATCACTAACTCAGGGACCTAAAATGATACGTCAGGTGCTCTCAGCAAAATGGATGAAGTTTGATTTGTGGATAAATCGAGGGTTGGTCCATGTGAAAGTGATTCGATTATGGGAGAAATCGGTCAGTGCATGTGGTAATGGCGGACAGCCCGGAGCTGGGATTTACAATTCTCTAGTTTCTTATTACTATTGCAAACAATCATGTTCTGGTATTTACGGGAGGCCCTAATAATATTAACAGTCCTTCAAGCGAGGTCTCCTGTCGGTGTTAGTTTAAACATATTTATGTTCTATCATATACATGCTTATCATATACATTCTTATTTACAACAATGAAGACATCTCTAATTTTCTATTACCTCCCTTGGCAGATAAAATCTGATTTATCCCAAAATGAAAATATTTTATTTTAGTTGGACTCCTTTGTTTTTACTGTTGTCCCCTAACCAGATGTTGCGGTATTATAACTGTGATTATATCAAAATCGTGATAATTAACTGATAACATTGTTTTATAAATAAGTACCCATTGCATATACTATATGAGATATGTCGAGATATAGTACTTTAATAACCATAAGAAGCGATAGTGAAATAAAATTGCTAGCATGTTGTGCAAAAGAAACAACGATAACAGCATTTAATATGACCTATCTTCGTTTAGAGTGTATTCAGGGGCAGTAACTGACATATGTCTCTCATTGATATAAAGAATTGCACAGAAAGCTATACAGATCACGGTTGTCCTCTCCTTCCTAAATAATGTACAAAAACATTTCATGGCATGACTATTTACAAGATCATGTGTGTGTTTTACGTTTATTTATCGTCGGTACCTGTTGCCCATATGAGCGACGCCTCCTGAAGAGATAGTCAATTTAGATTGTTGGGGGACAGTGCAATGATACAGACAGAGATCCATTCCAGAGTCTCCTCTGGTTCTTTTATGTGTATGGTGTACAGCACCGACCCGAGACCTCGGTTTAAAGTCTCATCTGAAAGACTATTAATTTTATTACCTTCAGACGGGGGATCGAACCTGCGATCAGCAATACTATGTGTTATATATAAGGAAGATGTAATGCTTGTAAATTATAACATACATACTTGTATATTAACATTACTAAACTTAATTCATGATATCTAAATAAATATGTAATACATAAGAGTATAGAGTTTGAAACATAGCGAAAAGTTAACTGAAAGAACACAAACAAAGGAAAATGACAAAAAGGATATAGAAAAAGAGAAAAGAATGATAAAGGATACATAAACAACACAACGAGATGGGTCTTGTGAGGCTAAGAACCAAACCTGATTGTTGAACGGGTCTCTGTCTGTATCATTGCACTATCCTCCAAAACCTGACTAATCTCTTCAAGAGGCATCGCTTATACGGGCAACCGGTAGCGACGATAAATAGGATAAATAAACGTAACACGCACATTCAATGAGAGACATCGGAGGAATAAATCAGACTTTATCTGCCAAGGGAGATAATAGAATATTAAAGATGTCTCTCATTTTCTAACCTCTGTAAGCGACTGACAACATTCTCATATATCATTTATCTCTGTCTCTGGTCAATGGGAGTTAACTTGTGACATTGATGATGGCGATGAAAGACAAGCTTTAACGACAGCGTGC
Organism: Archivesica marissinica; assembly: GCA_014843695.1. Taxonomy (NCBI): domain Eukaryota; kingdom Metazoa; phylum Mollusca; class Bivalvia; order Venerida; family Vesicomyidae; genus Archivesica; species Archivesica marissinica. The sequence continues at coordinate 40,679,547 of CM026400.1, forward strand.
TAGAGCACTCTGATGTTGACCAGGCAAGCTTTAACGACAGCGTGCTAGAGCACTCTGATGTTGACCAGACAAGCTTTAACGACAGCGTGCTAGAGCACTCTGATGTTGACCAGACACGCTTTAACGACATTGTGCTAGAGCACTCTGATGTTGACCAGACACGCTTTAACGACAGCGTGCTAGAGCACTCTGATGTTGACCAGACAAGCTTTAACGACAGTGTGCTAGAGCACTCTGATGTTGACCAGACACGCTTTAACGACAGCGTGCTAGAGCACTCTGATGTTGACCAGACACGCTTTAACGACAGCGTGCTAGAGCACTCTGATGTTGACCAGACACGCTTTAACGACAGCGTGCTAGAGCACTCTGATGTTGACCAGACACGCTTTAACGACAGCGTGCTAGAGCACTCTGATGTTGACCAGACACGCTTTAACGACAGCGTGCTAGAGCACTCTGATGTTGACCAGACACGCTTTAACGACAGCGTGCTAGAGCACTCTGATGTTGACCAGACACGCTTTAACGACAGCGTGCTAGAGCACTCTGATGTTGACCAGACACGCTTTAACGACAGCGTGCTAGAGCACTCTGATGTTGACCAGACACGCTTTAACGACAGCGTGCTAGAGCACTCTGATGTTGACCAGACACGCTTTAACGACAGCGTGCTAGAGCACTCTGATGTTGACCAGACACGCTTTAACGACAGCGTGCTAGAGCACTCTGATGTTGACCAGACAAGCTTTAACGACAGCGTGCTAGAGCACTCTGATGTTGACCAATCTGTCACGGATGCTGTATTGGGTTCCTCTACGTTGCGACTTTCTCAGGTCTCTCCGGAGCCCCGCTATCCGGTATGACCGCGATATGTTACGAGTTAGGTCGACAACTACCGGCGAAATGAATAAACAAGCGAACACACACACGATAAAACTAAGATACCAAAGTGAAAAGTTTACAATATACATGTCAAGTGTTGTACATTTCAATGATTTAGATTACTATCTATATAAATTGCGTGTAAATAGTTATAGCGCAGTGGTAGCGCCTTCGCTTCAGGTGCGAACGTCCTGGAGTTCGAGCTCAACTGGAGCGGTTACGAGTGTGTCTTTAGGCAAGGCATTTAAATTTCACGTTGCCTCTTCTATCTCCCTCGTGGCGATGGATTCCATCAGGAATGAGGTCTCGAGAATGATTGATATAAGTTGTAAGAACTTCGCAATCGAGCTAAAATAAATTTGTATCAACTTAATTGCTGGGAGGCAGGTTTTGTTGTTGCTGAATATAATGTGCATCAACTTAATGATACCCTACATTGGTTAATCGCCCTGCCTGCCGGAAAATATACCACGACAAATGGCAATACACATATACTAGAGGGCATAGAAAACGCACACCTACATTATATACTAGAGGACATAGAAAACGCACACCTACATTATATACTAGAGGACATGGAAAACGCACACCTACATTATATACTAGAGGACATGGAAAACGCACACCTACATTATATACTAGAGGATATAGAAATCGCACACCTACATTATATACTAGATGACATAGAAAACACACATCTACATTATGCACTAGAGGACATATAAAACGCACACCTACATTATATACTAGAGGACATAGAAAACGCACACCTACATTATATACTAGAGGACATAGAAAACGCACACCTACATTATATACTAGAGGGCATAGAAAACGCACAACTACATTATATACTAGAGGACATAGAAAACGCACATCTACATTATATACTAGAGGACATAGAAAACGCACATCTACATTATATATTAGAGGATATAGAAAACGCACACCTACATTGTGTACTAGAGGACATAGAAAACGCACACCTACATTATATACTAGAGGACATAGAAAACGCACACCTACATTATATACTAGAGGACATAGAAAACGCGCACCTACATTATATACTAGAGGACATAGAAAACGCACACCTACATTATATACTAGAGGACATAGAAAACGCACACCTACATTATATACTAGAGGACATAGAAAACGCACACCTACATTATATACTAGAGGACATAGAAAACGCACACCTACATTATATACTAGAGGACATAGAAAACGCACACCTACATTATATACTAGAGGACATAGAAAACGCACACCTACATTATATACTAGAGGACATAGAAAACGCACACCTACATTATATACTAGAGGACATAGAAAACGCACACCTACATTATATACTAGAGGACATAGAAAACGCACACCTACATTATATACTAGAGGACATAGAAAACGCACACCTACATTATATACTAGAGGACATAGAAAACGCACACCTACATTATATACTAGAGGACATAGAAAACGCACACCTACATTATATACTAGAGGACATAGAAAACGCACACCTACATTATATACTAGAGGACATAGAAAACGCACACCTACATTATATACTAGAGGACATAGAAAACGCACACCTACATTATATACTAGAGGACATAGAAAACGCACACCTACATTATATACTAGAGGACATAGAAAACGCACACCTACATTATATACTAGAGGACATAGAAAACGCACACCTACATTATATACTAGAGGACATAGAAAACGCACACCTACATTATATACTAGAGGACATAGAAAACGCACACCTACATTATATACTAGAGGACATAGAAAACGCACACCTACATTATATACTAGAGGACATAGAAAACGCACACCTACATTATATACTAGAGGACATAGAAAACGCACACCTACATTATATACTAGAGGACATAGAAAACGCACACCTACATTATATACTAGAGGACATAGAAAACGCACACCTACATTATATACTAGAGGACATAGAAAACGCACACCTACATTATATACTAGAGGACATAGAAAAACGCACACCTACATTATATACTAGAGGACATAGAAAACGCACACCTACATTATATACTAGAGGACATAGAAAAACGCACACCTACATTATATACTAGAGGACATAGAAAAACGCACACCTACATTATATACTAGAGGACATAGAAAACGCACACCTACATTATATACTAGAGGACATAGAAAACGCACACCTACATTATATACTAGAGGACATAGAAAACGCACACCTACATTATATACTAGAGGACATAGAAAACGCACACCTACATTATATACTAGAGGACATAGAAAACGCACACCTACATTATATACTAGAGGACATAGAAAACGCACACCTACATTATATACTAGAGGACATAGAAAACGCACACCTACATTATATACTAGAGGACATAGAAAACGCACACCTACATTATATACTAGAGGACATAGAAAACGCACACCTACATTATATACTAGAGGACATAGAAAACGCACACCTACATTATATACTAGAGGACATAGAAAACGCACACCTACATTATATACTAGAGGACATAGAAAACGCACACCTACATTATATACTAGAGGACATAGAAAACGCACACCTACATTATATATAGAGGACATAGAAAACGCACACCTACATTATATACTAGAGAACGTAGAAAACGCACACCTACATTATATACTAGAGGACATAGAAAACCACACACCTACATTATATACTAGAGGACATAGAAAACACACACCTACATTATATACTAGAGGACATAGAAAACGTACACCTGCATTATATACTAGAGGACATAGAAAACGTACACCTGCATTATATACTAGAGGACATAGAAAACGCACACCTACATTATATACTAGAGGACATAGAAAACGCACACCTACATTATATACTAGAGGACATAGAACACGCACACCTACATTATATACTAGAGGACATAGAAAACGCACATCTACATTATATACTAGAGGACATAGAAAACGTACACCTACATTATATACTAGAGGACATAGAAAACGTACACCTACATTATATACTACAGGACATAGAAAACGTACACCTACATTATATGATGATTATTACATGAAAACGAAATACGAAGAATTCCATCAAAGATATATCACATCTTTATTTAAAAAAACACAAATAAAACAACTAAAAATATTCCAAAATGTCTAAAACTATGTATTTATATAGTTATTGTTTTTCATATAAAAACACACTTATCCGAAGTGTATAAAAATATGTCCTCTAGTATAATTGTGATCCAGACTGAGAAAATGAGAGAAATTCATACCTTTAGGTTTAAATGGCTCAACTCCAATGCTTACTCTGTGGACAGTTCAAGTAGAAGCCTGTTGGGATTCAAATACATTGTAAAATTAACGCTGCTCGTTGCAAAATATTTATTGTCTATAGTACTACAACGTGCTTGTAAAATAAAGTGAATGTCGTGATAACCTAATAGCGGCGCATTCGCTTCAGGAGCGAAGGCCCGGAGCTCGCGCCCAACTGTAGCCGTTACGAATGTACCCTTAGACAAGGCATTTAAATTATACATGTCATCTTCTCTCTCCCTCATGGCGATGGGTTCCATCAGGAATGAGGTTTCGAGAGCGATTAATATAAGTTGTAGGAACTTGTTTCGCAATCTAGTTAAAATTAATTTAAACTAAGATAAAGTAGTATTGCACGTATTATCTACAAAGCTGCGTGTACTCACTAAAATAGCATACGTGTATGATAAAGTTGTGCAGAATTAATATAAGTTTTATGAACACTTGTTTTCCAATTCAAATTATTCAAAATTTGAAAAACATTTATTATTCGTATAATATTATTGGAATAAATACGGTTTAAGCTGAAGTGGTGCACGCCTTGTTCTAGTTCCGTGTATTACTTGTTATAAATATCCGTTGATAAAAACAATATCGTAATGTTTAGATTCGTTCTCGGAATTGTTTTATAATAATACTCTATATATATAATATAATATACAAATATACAATATAATAATATTGCTAAGGTAACACATTTTACTTTCTTTAGCATGAAACATTTTATTTTTACGAAGTTCAATACACATGTGGTAAGACCACCCATCGAGCATAGCTTTTTTGGGTACAATATAAATACTAATGTGTGTGTGTGTTTACAAAAATCGAAATAGTCGCTCAGAAACGATAAAATTCCAATAAATTTAAACCGTCGTATTTATCAACACACGAAATGTAAACACGCACAGCGCGCATGCGTGGAACAACAGAGGATGTAGAAAACAACGTATATATTTTGAACATGAAGGACTACATATCTATCTTCCTCTAATGTCGAACACCTCGCGGGGATGTAGAAATGTCCCTAAAAGACTTAGCTAACAGAGGTATGAATCAACATATCAAGTAATTTAATTAAAATGACAACGTGGGAAAATGGGGACGATGCATTCCGAATGTAAACAAGTGCGGACGATGCGTTCCGGTTGTAAACAAGTGCGTGACCGATCGACTCGGAAAGTCCTACGTTCGGTTTCGAGTTTGTTTTATCGCAAAAAAACACTGTTTACCAAATGAACATAAGGATACAAAGTATAATGTTAGAATGTGTAGCAGCATTGCTACCCATACGTAAAATTGGAATTTTTCAAATATATTTTATTTCACATGATGTAATGCTGCTTTAAGAGTGTTGACAATGTTCTATATTTTTGTTTTACTGTTTTTCAATCATATTAATTAATTATTATATATATATATATATATATATATATATATTCATTTTTTGCCCCATTTTTTGCCCCATTTTATCAGATACAGTCGCCTATTACTAAAGTAATGCACTCCTTAGTTATGAATGACTGACTCGATGAGCTCATCAGTTAGTAATACTGTTTGACGGAAGGGATCCTTGCTCGCTTCTCAATTATCAAAAAATGAACAAAATTTCACATTTTCCATAAACAAATATGCCCAGTTTCCTCCATTCTGTGCCATCCAATAGTGTAAGGTCTGGACATTGACTGGGCTTTGATTGTGGAAGGGTGTCATTTTTAAACTTGCTTATATATCGCCTAAATGTTCTTTCTGTGTATAGTGTCACGGCTATGGTGTATTCCAATGTCCTTAAAATACTGTTTGGGAGACAGAACCACACATCTGCGCTGGGGAGCATTTGTCCAAACCCCAAGCGCATGTGTCTTCCTCCAGGAATCCCAACTGCTGAGGTATCCCTCGTTCTTTAACATGCCAGGTGTATAGCACAAAGATACATGGCACCTTGGTTTATATTCACATCGGACCGACACTTGACTACCGACACTATCCGACACTCTGCAGTTAGGGTGTCAGTGCCAGATCATGGTCACTACACCACCTTAGCTGCGATCTGTAATAGATATGCGTATAATAATGTAGCTGCAATGGTCCAGCAAACTCGTGGCGCCAAACGATGCGTGAAACATTGATATTACACGTGTCCGTTTGCGTCAAGCAAATGATCAGGAAGTATTTTGTTGCGAATGATTTAATCAACAAGCTCCTCAATTGATTAAGTACCTCTGGGGTTAAATAAACGTCAGAAATCATTTTCCCTCCATTCCGACATGCAATGAAGTGAATAAAACAGCGTTCTTTACGACTGTAACGTTTCATAGAATTGTTAATCGAACACGTCCATTTGGATCTTTCCGTTCATTCGGCTTCATATTTTTCCTAAAGACTGGTGTTTAAGGAATAAATTCATTAGGCGTTTCATAGGTCATAACGGGGAATTTATATCATGTATCAGTTGCGTTCAATTATGCTGCAAGCACCAAACGTCTAAGAAATCGCTCAGATTGGTTCTTTACGATGAAATGCACTCAGAAAAATTGGCCACAATTTCGGTTTTATTAATTCAAATACACAATACATCTTTAACGGTTGGATGTTTATGGGGAATTCTAGAATAAAAAGTAATTATTATTGTCGTGGATTCATATTCGCTTTATTACATTTCCATGATTGCGGTGCGAGGTTGATATTACTTGCGAACAAAACTTAATGACTGGTCACTGTAAGGGTCAGTGACGACCACAGATGGGTGACTAGTCACGCTCTCATGCCCCATGTAGACTGTACATTGAGTCAAGCTCATAGACAACAGCGGCAAACGATGTTTGCCTATAAAGGTACAATTTGTCGTAATCCACGTACTTGTTTTGATTTTACATCTAATAATAATAATAAAGACTTTATTTAACGAGATAACTCATTTGAACATTTAAGTCAATCTACAATGAGGCCCTCAACAAATTAAAACATGAAATAGTATGAATGAATAATGAAACCTGTAAGCAAAGACCAGTAAAACTTCCATAGTAAATAAGATATAAGCTGCAAGACCTTAATAATATTTTATTGCTTTATAAACCACATGAGTGCATGCAACGTAAACATAACAATGTAATAAACGCACGACAAAATAAATACAATGCAATAGTTAAAGAATACTCCAAGAAGTGTGTGTAAACCAATGTTGCGTTTTGTAAACCAATGTTGGAAGCGCTTGTAAACCAATGTTGGAGGTGCTTGTAAACCAATGTTGGAAGCGCTTGTAAACCAATGTTGGAGGTGCTTGTAAACCAATGTTGGAAGCGCTTGTAAACCAATGTTGGAAGCGCTTGTAAACCAATGTTGGAAGCGCTTGTAAACCAATGTTGGAAGCGCTTGTAAACCAATGTTGGAAGCGCTTGTAAACCAATGTTGGAGGTGCTTGTAAACCAATGTTGGAAGCGCTTGTAAACCAATGTTGGAAGCCCCTGTAAACCAATGTTGGAAGCCCCTGTAAACCGATGTTGGAAGCGCTTGTAAACCAATGTTGGAAGCCCCTGTAAACCGAGGTTGGAAGTGCTTGTAAACCAATGTTGGAAGCCCCTGTAAACCAATGTTGGAAGCCCTTGTAGACCAATGTTGGAAGCGCTTGTAAACCAATGTTGGAAGCGCTTGTAAACCAATGTTGGAAGCGCTTGTAAACCAATGTTGGAAGCGCTTGTAAACCAATGTTCGAAGTGCATTTAAACCATTGTTGGAAGCGCTTGTAAACCAATGTTGAAAGTGCTTGTAAACCAATGTTCGAAGCGCTTGTAAACCAATGCTGGAAGTGCATGTAAACCAATGTTGGAAGTGCATGTAAACCAATGTTGGAAGTGCTTGTAAACCAATGTTGGAAGTGCATGTAAACCAATGTTGGAAGTGCTTGTAAACCAATGTTGGAAGTGCTTGTAAACCAATGTTGGAAGTGCTTGTAAACCAATGTTGGAAGTGCTTGTAAACCAATGTTGGAAGTGCATGTAAACCAATGTTGGAAGTGCTTGTAAACCAATGTTGGAAGCGCTTGTAAACCAATGTTGGAAGTGCTTGTAAACCAATGTTGGAAGCGATTGTAAACCAATGTTCGAAGTGCTTGCCCAATGTTGGAAGTGCATGTAAACCAATGTTGGAAGTGCTTGTAAACCAATGTTGGAAGCGCTTGTAAACCAATGTTGGAAGTGCTTGTAAACCAATGTTGGAAGCGCTTGTAAACCAATGTTCGAAGTGCTTGTAAACCAATGTTGGAAGTGCTTGTAAACCAATGTTGGAAGCGAGCGCTTGTAAACCAATGTTGGAAATTTGTGCGTGCGTGCGTGCGTGCGTGCGTGCGTGCGTGCGTGCGTGCGTGCGTGCGTGCGTCTAGCTTAAGATATATTGAGAAGATCGAAGATGCTTATGACAGCCTCACTATTGTGGGTGGGGTATGTTAAACCATTTTGCTGTTGTTTATTAACTATCAAGACTCCAAATGTATGTGCTATTTGTCATTACATTTTGTCAGTGTTTCTCGAGGAAAAATTTCGTTTTCAATTATTGTTATACTTATAAGCAATGTTAACTTTAGGGAAAACAACACACCTCTCGACCGGAAGTTGAACAGTTCACATGCGCACCATGTATTACAAAAAAAAGAATCGCCTTCTATTAAGAATAGCCGGATGTGGATTCTGTACAATAATCAGGAACACCGTCACGGAAAGCTGTCATATTATACGAGCGGATCGTATATAGCAATCATACCCACAATCACAGCGGATGTCAGCTCAGGACAAATGAAGGATCACAGTAATGGAGGAATTACTCACTTCTCCTCTGAAAGATTGAAATATTATAGCTCTTATTTACACTCAAATAAACTGGAAGCCACAAAACGATATTGTTAATTTTGATACATCCAGACGTCAATCAAACTATCAATATTCGATTTGGAGCGAACGCTTCTAACTAATTCTGTCCAATGAATTGAGTTATGCGTTGCATATAAAATATTCCATATTTGTTCGGAGTTGACATCATGTAAATAATAGCTAGGAAGGTCTCCACGGATTAGCAGCATCATCAAAGTGAGGAGGAAAATTTCTAAATGATAAATCGCATTTTGATTGATGCCGAAAAAGGGAGAGAGAGAGAGAGAGAAAGAGAGAAAAAGCACCGCGTCTGTGCTTCTTTCTGACTTGAACAGAATGGATCAACCACTCTGTGTGAACAATTGTTCGTTCAATGAAATGAAATTACAAATAAAAAACATTAACCAACGAGTCCTTGGAAAGAATCGATCTTTAATGGCATTTTCAAAAATATTGCTTATGCCCGAAAAGTGCATTAGTTCCAAAAGCAAAAATCAGTGTGTGTTGGCAACAACATTATACTTTTCTTCGCTGCTATCCAAGATGCTTTACGGGACAGACACACATACGTCAACAGCAATATGTGCAGGTGATATTTAACATCCAGGCTAATTTCTTTCTTCAGATCAACAGTTTACAGGGTCACATCTTCCACATGTGTCATCCCATAGCACCAGGCACCGGTAGTTACAGCCATCATTGGCAATGATGTTCCTAACACCGAGGAAATCCCGTCTGCTCCTTGATGCACCGCACCTACCTCGTGTCTGCTCCTTGATGCACCGCACCTACCTCGTGTCTGCTCCTTGATGCACCGCACCTACCTCGTGTCTGCTCCTTGATGCACCGCACCTACCTCGTGTCTGCTCCTTGATGCACCGCAGCTACCTCGTGTCTGCTCCTTGATGCACCGCACCTACCTCGTGTCTGCTCCTTGATGCACCGCACCTACCTCGTGTCTGCTCCTTGATGCACCGCACCTACCTCGTGTCTGCTCCTTGATGCACCGCACCTACCTCGTGTCTGCTCCTTGATGCACCGCACTACCTCGTGTCTGCTCCTTGATGCACCGCACCTACCTCGTGTCTGCTCCTTGATGCACCGCACCTACCTCGTGTCTGCTCCTTGATGCACCTACCTCGTGTTGCTCCTTGATGCACCGCACCTACCTCGTGTCTGCTCCTTGATGCACCTACCTCGGTCTGCTCCTTGATGCACCGCACCTACCTCGTGTCTGCTCCTTGATCACCTACCTCGTGTCTGCTCCTTGATGCACCGCACCTACCTCGTGTCCTCTCCTTGATGCACCGCACCTACCTCGTGTCTGCTCCTTGATGCACCGCACCTACCTCGTGTCTGCTCCTTGATGCACCGCACCTACCTCGTGTCTGCTCCTTGATGCACCGCACCTACCTCGTGTCTGCTCCTTGATGCACCACACCTACCTCGTGTCTGCTCCTTGATGCACCTACCTCGTGTCTGCTCCTTGATGCACCGCACCTACCTCGTGTCTGCTCCTTGATGCACCGCACCTACCTCATGTCTGCTCCTTGATGCACCGCACCTACCTCGTGTCTGCTCCTTGATGCACCGCACCTACCTCGTGTCTGCTCCTTGATGCACCTACCTCGTGTCTGCTCCTTGATGCACCGCACCTACCTCGTGTCTGCTCCTTGATGCACCTACCTCGTGTCTGCTCCTTGATGCACCTACCTCGTGTCGGACGGTAATCGCTTCCAATATGGAAACTATGTATACACCGTTAAACAAACGGCACGAGGTCTTGTGCAGAGCAGACGTAGCCGTGAACGAACTGCTGTGCGTATTTTACGTTTATCTATGATCGCTACCGGTTGCCCATATGAGCGACACTTCCTGAAGAGATTTGTTATTTTAGATTTTTGGAGGATAGTGCAATGATACAGACAGAGACCCATTCCAAAGTATCCTCTAGTTCTTTTACGCGCACGGTGTACAGCACCGACACGAGACCTCGGTTTAATGTCCCATCTGAAAGGCTATAAATGTTATTAGGTTGAGACTGGCGATCGAACCTGCGATCCCTGAATGAGCTGCTGCTGCTGCTGCTGCGAGACATGCCTATATATAGGTCACAGCGGGCACGTTGTGGATGCCTGTCCTTGTTCTCACCTACACCAGAAGCAGCACTGTGCGCATTAAACGTAGCAACAGTGCGAAAACTAGTTGTAATACAAGGGTAATTTGTATAGCCAACAGTGACTAACAGACGGATCTGTAATCCAGTGGTAACACACCGGACTGGTAATCCAGGGATCGCAGGTTCGATCCCCCGTCTGACCCTAATAAAATTAACAGTCTTTCAGATGGGACGTTAAACCGAGGTCTAGTGCCGGTGCTTTACATCGTGCACGTAAAAGAACCAGAGGAGACTCTGGAATGGGTCTCTGTCTGTATCATTGCACTATCCTCCAAAAATCTAAAATGACTAATCTCTTCAGGAGGCGTCGCTCATATGGGCAACCGGTAGCGACGATAAATAAACGTAAAACACACACAACAGTGACTACGAAATCCGTCAGTTGATCACTTAAGTGTACTAGTGTATCTAAGTTTATCAACATTATTTATTTACAACGAGTGCGAAGCAAGTTTTAACAACTTATATTAATCACTCTCGTTGGAGTGCACTGCAACCCGTGTTCGATTCTTGGACCGGGAAGTATGTGAGATGGTACCGTGGTCGCCAGATCGGACATGTGGGTTTTCTCCGGGTACTCCGGTTTCCTCCCACACGAATGACGACGCATACACGCTTTCATCCGTGCCAACGAGAGTGATTAATATAAGTTGTTAAAACTTGCTTCGCCATCGTTGTAAAATAAATAAGGTTTAAACTTTAATATAATAATATATTTACTTGCAGCTCTCGAACTATTGTATGACTAAGAGTGCAAGAGTGTGTTTAATTGTGTGTATTTAAATATGTTATATATAATTGTTTTTGTTTTGAGGGCCTTATGGAAGAATGAACAACTTGTCAAATACATGTTGCCTCGTTAAATAAAGACGGAGCATACAACTATGGTGTTGTTCTTCACGGAGGCCATACATAAATAAAATTGTATCACTAAATCACAAATTAATATTGGATAAAAGTAGTTTGTCTACGCACGCACGCACGCACGCACGCACGCACGCACGCACGCACGCACGCACGCACGCACGCACGCACGCACGCACGCACGCACGCACGCACGCACGCACGCACGCACGCACGCACGCACGCACGCACGCACGCACGCACGCACGCACGCACGCACGCAGCACGCACGCACGCATACACACACACACACGCGCGCGCGCACGCACGCACGCACGCACACACACACTCACACACTCACTTTCTAAAGTAAAAATATGACATGAAATAGCATAAATACAGGATCTCACATTCGTGGTGATTTCATACCATATTTTATGAAACGAGTTTTGGAATGTTGCTACAAAGCGAGCCAAATTCGTGGTGATTTCATGCCTTTTGGATATAAACATTCGCGGAAATGCACTGTCCGCGAACATCGCTAACTTAAAACGCTCGAAATAGTGTATAGGTTTACAGTAATACAGATTAGTCCAAATATTTTAGATTTGAAAAATGTGACATTTTACTATCAAGGCATTTTTCAAAGTCTAAACGCTAAACCGTAATTACGCGTAGCGTATTTTATATTCTAAAAAGTCGTTTTTATAAATTAAAATTGTTAACAAGATGAACACACATACCGTTGTTTGAATTCTGCACAGTCTATAACGTCTCTTGACACAATATTATACATGAAATCAACGTTTAAATTACATGGCAGAGTTTCACCATTTCGTCGATTTTGAATATTTTGGTTATTACGAAAAGCCAAAATAGAAATCATTAGACGAAAATTGTTTTGAAGATTTATCTCCCGTGCCATTACGGTGAACCAAAATAAGATGTTCAATATCCAATTGTTCATACGCATGACAAATAATTCATTCGGATTTCTTTTGTGAAGACGGCACAGAAACGGTGGGAGAATCACACTTGTCGATTTCAAACGGCAAAATCGTATGGACAAAGGTCAGACAATATATTTTAAATGGTGTTTATATTTATGATTATTCTTAACACCAATGCACACATTTATAACCGTTCATGTCCTGAAATCTTCAAAATCTTGGTCAGAAATCCCGCCATCGGATCAGTGCTATGCGAAAATGAGCTTTGACGATAAGACCTCGAAATAACAGAAAACAATTTTTATGTAGAGGTCTTATTCAGAGGATTATAATTTATAATACAGTTATGAGCATACGGTAAACAGTAAAAACGTGTGCTCATTTGGTCTCATTTTCTCAGTCATGCATCACAATGAAGCTAAATCAGGTCACGGTGTGTCAAGGACACGGTTTGCTTTAGCTATTCTATCGGAGATTTAAAAATAATTGCATACGGCTGTTATTCAGCCAAGAACGAGCAGTATTCATAATGTCTGTATTATTTAAATACAGCAGTAGTTTTAAGGAACAATATTTGCCTAACATTGATATGTGACGTGGACATTATCCGAGGCTTAAAAAGATGGGCATATATTTGTGATAAGAGAAAATTTATGTATGAGCAATTTGCAACGGATTGTATCTAATTGAGTTTCGACTCCGAAAACACGTATTTTCATCACGTAGGGTGATCCTCCGCGCGTTCAAATAAGCCCATTTAATGCCAAATGTTCGGAAACTCATAACGTTTGATTCACTTCATATTAACTTGTTATTGTTCCTGATGGTACTAGAACCTTATCTATGGTTTCAAACTCGCTCCTATTTTATCGAAAATGGCCAGAAGAGGAGTATTATTCCATTTTGATCCGTTTCAATGCCTTCCGCTCCGAATTGTACGCTATCGTTTATGCAAATGTGCTTGATCGCCATCCGAGGTGTTTAAAAACGAATGTGTCTGGTGCTGATACATGACAGAGTTTCCATTTGTTTGTTAATGATAGTCCATCCGAACTTAGATCCGTATTAGGACGTCCGACAATTTAAATCAACCAAATTACATTTTCATTAGCGTAACGTATATCACATAAGCCGCATGCTAAATTTAAATACAAATGTATTGCAACTATTCCGTATTCTATTATTTCTGAAAGAACCACCCGGTACTTAAAAATGTTCACAATAGTTCCATTTCAATGATAAAATGGTGTTAAAAATTACATAAAAAATAGTTTTGAGCATAATGTATTGTATTGTATTGCATTGTATTGTATTGCATTGTATTGTATTGCATTGCATTGTATTGTATTGTATTGTATTGTATTGCATTGTATTGTATTGTATTGTATTGTATTGTATTGCATTGTATTGTATTGTATTGTATTGCATTATTTTGTATTGCATTGTATTGTATTGTATTGTATTGTATTGCATTGTATTGTATTGTATTGCATTGTATTGTATTGTATTGCATTGTATTGCATTGTATTGTATTGTATTGAGTATTGTATTGCATTGCATTGTATTGTTTTGTATTGTATTGTTTTGTATTGTATTGAGTATTGTATTGTATTGCGTTGTATTGCATTGTATTGCACGGTATTGTATTGCATTGTATTGTATTGCATTGTATTGTATTGCATTGTATTGCATTGTATTGCACGGTATTGTATTGCATTGTATTGTATTGTATTGTATTGCATTGTATTGTATTGTATTGTATTGCATTGTATTGCATTAAGTATTGTATTGCATTAAGTATTGTATTGCATTGTATTGTATTGTATTGTATTGTAGTGCATTGTATTGCATTAAGTATTGTATTGCATTAAGTATTGTATTGTATTGTATTGCATTAAGTATTGTATTGCATTGTATTGTATTGCATTGTATTGTATTGCATTGTATTGTATTGTAGTGCATTGTATTGCATTAAGTATTGTATTGCATTAAGTATTGTATTGCATTAAGTATTGTATTGCATTGAGTATTGTATTGCATTAAGTATTGTATTGCATTAAGTATTGTATTGCATTAAGTATTGTATTGCATTAAGTATTGTATTGCATTGAGTATTGTATTGCATTGTCTGCATGGTATCGTATCGTACATATTGAATATTGTTTTATGTATTGTATTGAAATGTACTGTACTGTACTGTACACTGTGCTATATTGTAGTGTATTGCAGTACAGTACGGGGTAGTGTAGTGCAGTGTAATGTAGTGTAGTGTATTACAGTGCAGTGCAATATATTGTAGTGCAGTGCAGGGTAGTGTAGTGCAGTTCAGCGCAGTGTAGTATAGTGCAATGTAGTGTAGTGTATTGCAGTGTCGTGTATTGCAGTGTATTGTAGTACAGTACAGTGTATTGTAGTGCAGTATAGTGTAGTACAGTGTAGTGTGTATGTAATAGTGCAATCTCCTGATCCAAAACGTTAGGGAAGCGTAAAGATCGTATGTATAGGCCTACATATAATAAGCTACCAGCACACGCCGGTTTCATACCTGACAGATTCAACATTCTGTCAACGTATCGTCTGTACTATATATTTAATGACTTCCTATCTGAACATAATTATATCAACTCGTCCGATTAGCGCAGTGGTTAGCGTGCTCGCTTCTCATCAATGCAACCCGGGTTCGATTCTCGGACCGGGAAGTATGTGAGATGGTACGGTCGTCGCCTTGTCGGACAGGTGGGTTTTCTCCGGGTACTCCGGTTTCCTCCCACTACGCTTTCATCCGCGCCAAGGAGAGTGATTAATATAAGTTGTTTAAACGTGCTTCGCAATCGTTGTAAAATAAATAAAGTTTGAAAACTAAGGTGAACAAACAAGTAGCTAACATACGGTACTGTTCTAATGATAGGTGTTCATGATAGGTGTTCATCCCCATATAGTAAGTGGTTGAGTGATGGAGCCCGTGGAAGACTTGGCAGATATTGGTGTCTGTGGGTACTATATATATACGGTAATGTTCTAATGATAGGTGCTCATCCCCATATAGTAAGTGGTTGAGTGCTGGAGCGCATGGAAGACTTGGCAGATAGTGGTGTCTGTGGGACCTGTCTGTGGGTAATATATATAGTGGACAGTGTAAACAGACGGATCTGTAGACCAGTGGTAACACGCTGGACTGGTAATCCAGGG
Organism: Archivesica marissinica; assembly: GCA_014843695.1. Lineage (NCBI taxonomy): Eukaryota > Metazoa > Mollusca > Bivalvia > Venerida > Vesicomyidae > Archivesica > Archivesica marissinica. The sequence goes on from CM026400.1 coordinate 40,695,806, forward strand.
ATCGCAGGTTCGATCCCGCGTCTGACCCTAATAAAATTAACAGTCTTTCAGATGGGACATTAAACCGAGGTATCGTGTCAGTGCTTTACACCGTGCACGTAAAAGAACCAGAGGAGACTCTGGAATGGGTCTCTCTCTGTATCATTGCACTATCCTCCAAAATCTAAAATGACTAATATATTCAGGAGGCGTCGCTCATATGGGCAACCGGTAGCGACGATAAATAAACGTAAAGCACACACAGGCAGTGTGAAACAGTGTGAATCATCCACATTACCGACTATCCACATCACACATCCACACTGGCTCACCGGTTGATAGGTGTGTTTGAATGATTATCAGTTTATTAAGTCCAACTGTACCTCCTTTGAACAGTACTTCTCGCGTACATGTATACAAAATATCCGCCTCAAGCAACACTCGATCTAGTATTATTCTCTACGTGCACATTTATAATGTGTACATTTTCGTTTTATGAAAACTTGTTATCAAATCCACTGAAACTATTCAAAATTTATTAAATATTGTATTATTCGTATGTTTTACAAGTTGGAATAAATCGGTTTAAACTAAGCCTATCGTGTATCATAGTGTTCTTACCTCCACCCATCCCTCAAAAAACCCAAAATAAAACGTTTTTTAGTTTTGTGGTTTTGAACCCGAAAACATTTGTTCAGACTCCAAGCGTCTGCGGACAAAACAGTAACACAGTTTTTGCCGTATTTATGGAGGGAAGTGATAATTGACTAGCCAGTTCCCTCGTCGGTTCCCGTGATGACAGTAATAAATGGCATGGGTCATTATTAACAACAGAGTTACAGTTCCCGTTTCTGTGCTAATTACCAAAGTTACCGTACATCAGCGGTTTACTGATTGAATCCCTCCTGTATGACGCACAGGGATTCGGCACGTTTGGGGGTACTAGTATATATATTTAAGTACAGGGATTCTACTCTGTGGGATGTCAGATTTCGCATCGATCAGTAAAATGGCCCTATCTGAAACAATTTTGAACAAATCTGTCCAAATCTGCCTATCCCGAGTCTTTATATTGTTCTTCAAATAAAACACAACTTTAAGCTGCATGCATGTATACTTTGCAAACAATTGCCACAGACATTGGTCATAGCAGGTCACATTTCTATGCTAGGACACGGGTTCTGTCAGCAACAACAAAAAATCTTCGACGGGAGAGTTTTAACAGTGAATAACATTATCAATAAAATGTGTTTCCACTAAAGAGATTTCGTAGAATTTTTCAATTTGTTTAGAAAATTTCTCAAGCGGCGCAGTTCGCGTTGAAACGAGCGTTCTGATTGGATTATTAGAATGTAACTAGATGTTTGTTTTATTTATGTCGGTAAGGCAATGTGTTGGTAAAGCAATGTGTTTGTAAAGCAATGTGTCGGTAATAGTGCAGCGGTCAATGGCCCAAAGGAGCTCTAATTAAGGAGTTAGTGCTCCCCGAGGTAGAACAAATCGAAATTGGTATATTATCATCAATTAGGGTCTAATGGACCCGAAGCAAGTTCTTGGCATGTTCAATTCGATGATTCAATGTTTTTTATTTGTACTTTACTATATGGTATTGCTATTTTTAAAAGTAAAATAAATTGCAGGGTAGGGTAAATATTTTGAGAAATGCATATTTATAGCACCTATAAAACGATACATGTTACATACCGTTGGAAAGGTAATACATTGTTCTAATTGTTTGGCTTATTTAATATAATGTATTAATGACGTCGGAGTCATACTGACGTCATAATTAACATTTTGCCATCGAAACTGTAAGTGCGCATAATCTTGGTCTCAATACTTCGTTCTATTTTATGTCTCATCACAAAATTACACTATTTAGTGGAAGAAATGGAGAAAATAAAGAGTAACTACTGTGTAAATGAACACTATATGTTTATACATCAAGCAAGATGAACGTATATGCCATTGTTAAAGGGGAAGTGTAATGCCGATTTTAACATAAAATCATAAAATCTTCACTTTGATGAACTATATCAAGTGTCCATGTCAAGTACTAGCGTACACAACCATACTATTATGTTTTGTACCGATACATCAGACTAATATTGGTCTTCTAGTGTTGCTTGGATGTTGTCCTTTAAACATTCTGCATAACAACGACAGTTTTCAGTACAACTCAGTCCGGCCTGAATGCACTGACAGTGCTGCTTATTATCACACTTTGAATCTGTGCAAAATAAGTGTGTCATTGCTCTAACTTCAACTGGTGCTGGATCTTTCACGAAAAAGACAGCGGCAATAGCACCATCAGGTAGTCTTCTCCAGCCATGGCCAACTGGGCTACTGACATCAGGCCGCTGAATGTGACTATGCTTCCAACTGTATAATTGGTAAGCGCAGCGACGTACGTGCTGTGTGAAAGCGTCCTCAGTTGGTGGTAGATTGGCAGCAGATTTGTCTGTAGATGTAGCAATAACATATCTAAGTTCATCTAAATCGGTACACAATTGGCCGTTTTCTTTCTTCTTATTCCCATACAGTTTCAAGGCATACAGCCTAGTTATACTCTGCATCTCATTAGATACCTGTATACTGTCACCCAGCAATGATATCGGCTCAATGTCATGTATGTTCTTTTGTAGGATGTTGAATGCTGTTCGTTTGCCAATCCTAAGCAATGAACTTGTACTATTACATCCCGTTAAGACATGTATTGCAGGTAGGCATTGTGTTAGAGCTGCACCCAAGGTTGACGTCACTTCATTGATTGGGATGAATCTTTGCCTATTCGTCAATGCTACTTCGTGACCAGCATGCATATACGTGTTGATGGGTATATCTCCGCGGCCACAGTAATACAACAGCAACACCAATACATCGGTGTCATCACAGCGCACAATAATGCGAGTATGGTTGGCCACAGAATCTATAACATGCAGTAACATTCTTGTGTCCGCTTCCTCGTGTGTACTGTACAAATGTTCCAGGTCAAATACCGACGTTGGTGTTATTTGCCTGGTAATTTCACAATTGTCATAGCCACCTGCAAGTATAACGCAACTCCCAACAGGGATATGCACTTGTATATGTGTTTCTATGTACTCTGAAATATGAGATGTTAATGAGCTTTTGTTCTTTGAATTTTTCAAGAATCGTTTGTAATTTGGAACATTGCGTGCACCCGAGATTACATGTGACGCAGTTTCACTACCACCAGCTCGTCGGTTACGCTCAGCATTTTTAATCGAGTCAGGCGTGTCGTATCGATCGAATACAAGAACACAAGTTACAACTGATAGCCTACCACGCATGGTTGATATAAGTCTATTCATAACAATATTTGCTAATTCATCAAATGTCTTGAACAATCTATCGTTCAGTGTCTGCAACATGGCCATTCCATCAATAATGTATGCGGTGCTTTGCAATGGTTCTTGGCTGGATATGTCCGTGTGAGCTGGGCATATAGATTCTATCTTGCATGCAAGATCTGACTTTGTAGTCTTTCGAAATGTTCCGTCGTCATTGAATAGCGCAGGGGGTACAGCGGCTAACTCATGTTTTATAACAGATTTCAGATCAACATTTCTTTGTTTTGCAACGGCTAATAATCGCCTGAACAGTACTTCTGAATTGATCTTCAGCTGTGTCGATTGCAGTGTGACACTTGGTTTCATATCAGCAAATGTTAATGGTTTAATTCTGGCATCAGGCTTCCAAAAGCTAACTACCTTGCTGTCTTCACACAACCTCTTCTCAAAGAACTCGTCTGAACGTTTCTTCCCATTTTCCATGTAACCAGTCAGTGATGTGGCTATATCTTGAGATGCAACCAAACCAGTGGATATGTTAATCAACATTTCAGGTACATCTTCTAAGTCGAATGGATTTTGCCACTGGTCTGATATAATATCAACTATTTGACGTGAATCCTATGCATCTCTTGTACTATTTTTAGCACTCTCGGTCTCATTCTCGTTGGCAATGCCACAAAACGACTTAATGCACGCTGCATACTCTCCAGTTAAATGTCGGGTAATCAGCCACCTGGTCAAAGCACTTTTGATCAATGTGAACCCGACGACACCACCACGACTTTTACAGTCGTTATTCACTGACTGTTCCAATGCCTGGTCAGTGGCAACACAGTTGAATAGATTGTTGTTGGATCGCCGGACCACAAATCCCCCTTCAAGAAAATGTTGGTATGCAGGTGGGTTTTTGGATTCCAACATTCTCATTTCGGTAAGATATACAGGTAAGTACTTTGCGTAATTATTACGCCCAGCAGCCCGCAGGATGGGGATTGCTTCTGCAACAGCATTCAGGTGTAATAGAAAATCTGCGCTGCGATCTGCCCGAAGTAGACGTAACAAAACATGCACTGCTTGTAGAAACTTAAACCAATAGTCAAATGTCTGTGATTGCTTTACTCACAAACTTAGTGATGGATTCTGAAATTGAAAATAGTTTCTCATTAATAGTGCCAATCAAATCAGTTGACAGATCCTTGTCATGGTAGGTAAATGAACGTTGCAAATCTTCTAAGTCAAGCCGAAGTGCATTGGTCATGAACTCTGTGCCATTGGCAGCCATCAATTGTGTCAAACCTTCAAACAGCAGTTCAGTTAAAGCTTCCATTGCCAACCTAAGTGCTCGAATGCCTCTTGACAGATGTTTTCCTTGCAAAAGCATTGTGCATGAACTATCTGCATACACTCCCGACTCAGTCAAGAATGCATGCAGGCCGCCATCAGCATACAGTTTACCGATGCTAGCTATCAATGCCATCAGAAGATGCATCACGCCAAGCCGCATAGTCACCTTGTCTTGCAACAATGGGGGTTTACTCCATAACAATTCCTGAGCTTTGCTATAAATGGAAAGGTCTGCTGTTACAAATATATGTTCTTGGCCAAGCGATTCTGCCAAACGTACTATTTGAATCAAGGCAGTATATATTGTATTCAGATCAGTGGGTGGAGCATGTATAAAAGGTAAGTATCGTATGGTTGTCACAGGCTGTGTAGATTCTGACAACATGGCATTAAATGCTGTCCACGAAGGAATCTCATTTTGTTTGCTTATATACCTAGCAAGACACCAAAGTAAATCCATGGAAACAGCTGTATTGAACGAAGACAGATCTTTGTCCATGTTGATGGAGACTGTGGCTGGAACAACTGGGGGCTCGGGGCGATTGGGCGGTTTTCTATATCTCTCAATCAAGTTAGATTCATCTATGCAATCACTTTCTGTCAGGGTCTTACTGGTTACACGTGGTATGCGAATACTTGGCACATGTGTTGTGTTACGCTGATATATGACAGTCGCCATTGAGTGGGTTGTGGACTTGCCGTCGAGTGTTTCTTCATTCTGATCGAAGTTGTCAATTGCTGCATCTATGGATGATGAGCCTTCTGTTCCGATCGGGATCAATCCTGCAGGAATATACCTGTTATCATCTCCGATCTGGAATGTAGCCAAAGACGACAGAAATCGCCTTACTTCATCATAACTCATACAAGACCCAAGAGAATGCAACATGTCAATTAGTTGTTTACTCCCATGGTCATGGTGAATTTGTACAGCTAGTCCAAGTGTCAAGGGTGTTCTTATACGGCGACAAATGCCCACAATTTGATGGGATAGGTTTAACACTTTTATCATATCTTTGTAATTGGATAGTTCACTGTAATTTGTAATGTTTTTAAATGCTTTAGTATTAACTAACCAAGCCATAAAATTCTTCAGAACCTCGGGAACAAACTGTTCACACACATTTAATCTGATATCAGTAACAGAAAAGTAGTCAGTAACAACGTCATCAATCTTGTTTATCTCTTTCCTAAGCACACCCGCCGCTAAATGAAGGATGTGCTGGTCATCAAGCTGTTTCGGTTGGTCTGTAATATCATCATAGCAGGGATCAGCTTGCTCTTGGAGTGTTGCCCCCTTTAGCATTGCTGTTCCAATTGCTAGGGAACTTGAGCATACACAATCAGAATAACCTCGTCTTGGAATAAACGAAATAGCGTTCCCATATTCAGTTTGCAGACGTTCTTTCAATTTCCATGTCGTATACTTATCTGAATCACTACAATCGAAGTCATTTAACATGTTCACATACATAGATCGAAGTTTCACAAGTTCAATAACCTCCTCATTCTTAGAAAACACTGTTTTGGTCAATTCATCTTTAAGAAGAGTAAAGGCTTTGTCATATACTGACTCGGTTGTTTTCACTTCATTCTTCCGAATGGCGGACTGTATATTTCTATCAGAAACATAGTGACTATAGCATGACCTGTGGTATTTTGCATCATATGCAAATAAATCATTGTATGCAATCATTCTATGTTTAACAACTTCATCGTTGCGTTTCTCTGCGGCGCTTAGTGTCAATGTCCGTGTTGCCTCACCGGACCCTGTGCAAACAGCAGTTAACGCGTGTCTTTGTCTGGACCCTTTGCCACAAATAAAGCAATGCTCTCTTATATCAAACTCGCAAGAATCTTGACGACTAAGTCGTCTCACTGATGGTCCGGGTGTCGTAGTATCGGGTTTCTTTCGGTTTATAGCTGTATAGTTAGCACGGCAATTGACATGAAATGTCACATATAATTCACTGTTAAGAACGTCATCTTTATATGCGTTGATTCTATGAAATACCTCATCACGCTTTGAATCTGCAACATCAAATATGGACTGCAATCCATTGACCGTTGGATTCTTTACATGACGTCCAAACTTCTGTGCATCCAGACTTTGGAAGCATATCAAACACCTAGACGTGTCAAGGCCTCGGCGTCGCTTTTCAGCCGGTTGCATTTCAAGAACGGCGATTCCTGAAAAAGTAAGAATGATATTTGAAAGTCCAAACTGATGGGCGTTGGTTGCTTAGCCCCGGAGAATGCTGGTTCTAGATAGGGTAATTTTCTTCTCATAAAACAACACGCACTGTCCAAGTATTGGTTCGTCCCATAACGCAGACTTGAGAGTTATTACAAGCTATTAGCTTTCGTTACAATTGAGCAAAAATAAATTAGAATCGGCTATTAAGGTAAGCAGTAGATATACATGACTGTTTGCTCTATGTCATATATGGACTAAACTACTTGTTTATAAGAGAATAGTTAATAAATATGCTGCATTTTAAATATACAAGCACATATCCTGATGGATAGGGTTATTAATACTTGGCATTATATATAAATAGTATAAAGATACTTACTTTGATGAACTCATCAATTTGCACACCAGGCATGCACATCAATGTAGTGGATGTTTACAAATGGTAACAGCAGACATAAGGGGAGTAACTCGGTTTAGAATATACTCATGATCTATAATGTAAATTGTTTAAATGGAAATAATTTCACCTTATGTGATGATGTTCTGCTCTAGAAACAGTTTATTCTCTGCATCATATTAAAGGTATTGGGCATCAGAACAAATAGCTTAATGTTTTAGAAAATAAATATAAAATATTGTTGAATTGATTAATTTTATTTCGCATATCACTACAGCATCATGCTACTATATATAGGAAATGTTCACATTTTAATACTTCTAATTGATAATGATGTTTCGATATTGATCAAGCGAGTACAATTGATACCCAAATTACTCATGTTTTGTACAAATTATATATATATAATATAAATTCAGCATCACAAAATATATCTACTTCCGTTTTTGACGACTACTATTACGTATGACGTCACCATGGCGTCATCCTCATATTTACTGCAAATTAAATTCTTGCAACATCAAGTACAACTCATACCCGTTCCAACGGTATATAATATATATGATTTCATTTCTTTGATAGTTGTTTTATTTTCCAAATACTACCCATACCCCCTTTTATTTTAGGCGTTTAGAAAACACTACATCACCTTATTAAAAGCTCTATAATTTTCTTGAATCACCGTTTTGAATAGGCCAAGAACTATTTTCGAGTCTATGAAACATTAACCTACAAGAATATATCAATTTCGCTTTGTTCTACCTCGGGGAGCACCCTAGTCAAAATTCCGGGCCCAAACCACTGCACTATAAGGCAATGTGTTGGTAAAACAATGTGTCGGTAAGGCAATGTGTTGGTAAAGCAATGTGTTTGTAAAGCAATGTGTCGGTAAAGCAATGTGTTGGTAAAGCAATGTGTCGGTAAGGCAATGTGTTGGTAAAGCAATGTGTCGGTAAGGCAATGTGTCGGTAAAGCAGTGTTTGTAAAGCAAAGTGTCGGTAAGGCAATGTGTTGGTAAGGCAATGTGTTGGTAAAACGATGTGTTTGTCAATGTGTCGGTAAAACAATGTGTTGGTAAGGCAATGTGTTGGTAAAACAATGTGTTTTGTCAATGTGTCGGTAAAACAATATGTCGGTAAGGCAATGTGTCGGTAAGGCAATGTATTGGTAAAGCAATGTGTTTGTAAACAATGTGTAGGTAAAGCAATGTGTGTGTAAACAATGTGTCGGTAAAGCAATGTGTTTGTAAACAATGTGTCGGTAAGGCAATGTGTTTGTAAACAATGTGTCGGTAACGCAATGTGTTTGTAAACAATGTGTCGGTAACGCAATGTGTTTGTAAACAATGTGTCGGTAACGCAATGTGTTGTAAACAATGTGTCGGTAAAGCAATGTGTTTGTAAACAATGTGTCGGTAAAGCAATGTGTTTGTAAACAATGTGTCGGTAAAGCAATGTGTTTGTAAACAATGTGTCGGTAAAGCAATGTGTTTGTAAACAATGTGTCGGTAAAGCAATGTGTTTGTAAACAATGTGTCGGTAAAGCTTGTGTTTGTAAACAATGTGTCGGTAAAGCAATGTGTTTATAAACAATGTGTCGGTAAAGCAATGTGTTTGTAAACAATGTGTCGGTACGGCAATGTGTTTGTAAACAATGGGTCGGTAAAGCAATGTGTTTGTAAACAATGTGTCGGTAAAGCAATGTGTTTGTAAACAATGTGTCGGTAAAGCAATGTGTTTGTAAACAATGTGTCGGTAAAGCAATGTGTTTGTAAACAATGTGTCGGTAAAGCAATGTGTTTGTAAACAATGTGTCGGTTAAGCAATGTGTTTGTAAACAATGTGTCGGTAAAGCAATGTGTTTGTAAACAATGTGTCGGTAAAGCAATTTTTTGTAAACAATGTGTCGGTAAAGCAATGTGTTTGTAAACAATGTGTCGGTTAAGCAATGTGTTTGTAAACAATGTGTTGGTAAAGCAATGTGTTTGTAAACAATGTGTCGGTAAAGCAATGTGTTTGTAAACAATGTGTCGGTAAAACAATGTGTTTGTAAACAATGTGTCGGTAAAGCAATGTGTTTGTAAACAATGTGTCGGTAAAGCTTGTGTTTGTAAACAATGTGTCGGTAAAGCAATGTGTTTATAAACAATGTGTCGGTAAAGCAATGTGTTTGTAAACAATGTGTCGGTACGGCAATGTGTTTGTAAACAATGGGTCGGTAAAGCAATGTGTTTGTAAACAATGTGTCGGTAAAGCAATGTGTTTGTAAACAATGTGTCGGTAAAGCAATGTGTTTGTAAACAATGTGTCGGTAAAGCAATGTGTTTGTAAACAATGTGTCGGTAAAGCAATGTGTTTGTAAACAATGTGTCGGTTAAGCAATGTGTTTGTAAACAATGTGTCGGTAAAGCAATGTGTTTGTAAACAATGTGTCGGTAAAGCAATTTTTTGTAAACAATGTGTCGGTAAAGCAATGTGTTTGTAAACAATGTGTCGGTTAAGCAATGTGTTTGTAAACAATGTGTTGGTAAAGCAATGTGTTTGTAAACAATGTGTCGGTAAAGCAATGTGTTTGTAAACAATGTGTCGGTAAAACAATGTGTTTGTAAACAATGTGTCGGTAAAGCAATGTGTTTGTAAACAATGTGTTTGTAAAGCCAATGGGTTGCATCAGGCAGTTAACATTTTGGAAAATTGCGATCATAATTATACTGCAAAACGTCAACGTCAACAGTTAAGACGCAACTGTGACGGAAAGAACCCTGATCCAAGCGGGTATGGAACCAACCCGGCGAACGACAATGCTATAACGCTTCGGGGCAAGCAGGAAACCATTTTGTTTTCCTGAACATATATGTGGACAAATTGGCAAACCACTGACCGATTAGCGCAGTGGTTAGCGCGCTCGCTTCTCACCAATGCAACCCGGATTCGGTCCTCGGACCGGGAAGTATGTGAGATGGTACGATGGTCACCAGATCGGACAGGTGGGTTTTCTTCGGGTACTCCGGTTTTCTCCCACACGAATGACCACATTTACGCATTCATCCGCGCCAACGAGAGTGGTTAATATAAGTTGCTAAAAATTGCTTCGCAATCGTTGTAAAATAAATCAAGTTTAAACGAACCCACTGACTTGTACTAGTTGTTAATCGAGATCCGGGATCATGGCAACTCTTACAATGAGAGACATCGGTCAGTTACTGCCCCTGAATACTCACTAAAAGTAGGTAAGTCCTATTAAGTGTTTTCCTCTGTTTTTATCGTTGTTTCCTTTGCACAACATGCTATCAACTTTAGTCCACTATCGCTTCTTATGAGTATTATATTACTATATCTCGACAGATCTCCTACAGTATATGCAATGGGTACTTATTTGTAAAAGAATGATATCAGTTAATTAACACAATTTTGATAAAATCACATTGATCATACCGCAACATCTGGTTATGGAACAACAGTAAAAACAAAGGATCTATCTAAAAGGACCTATTAATATCTTGGAATAAATCAGACTGTATCTGCCAAGTGAGGTAATAGAAAATTAGAGATGTCTCTCATTATAAACGAGTGTTGGGCATATATTTATTGTACATTGTAATTATGTATGTCCGTCTTACTGTTAGGTAAGATTGTTTAACGAAGTGTGACCAAGATTGCAGAATTGCATTACTATATTGAACGTATAGTGGTAAGCCTTTTTTCTCAACCACACAACTGAATAATGACATCAACCACGCGTTTTGAACATAACCCTAACCCTGGGCGGAGCAAGTGATGAAGGCGCGTTATGCGTGGTTGATACTATATTCTGATCGGCTGGTTGAGATAAAGATTTTACAACGTATAATGGCATACGGTATACTATATCGCCAGGAGGATATTTCTCTTAGAAAGCCGTTTATTATGAACAGTTACTATGGTGATGTGGTGAGCTTGGTTATTGTCTAATTCTTCCAGTGGTCCAATCGATGTGAGATTGACAACGATTTCGTACAGACGGACGGATAAACATCCCCACTAAAACAATATTTCTCCCCCATAGATGAGGGAGGAGAGAACAGTGCCTCCAATTGTCCAAGAGGTCTGATGCGTGCACGAACAATAGAGATTTTGCCGTCTGCCTCTGTGTGACCTTGGCATTAACTCTACATAAATGAACTCTGCGCTTAGTTTAATTATGATGAACAATTTGTGCTATGTTCTTTCAAAATTACTACAGTAGTCCAAGAAGCTGACAGTAAATATAATCATTTTGACATCCAAGCATGACCTTGACCGTCAGCCCATAATTTCTCGATAACTCACAACTGGTTGCACATATGAGCTACACCTCCTGAATAGATTAGTCATTTTAGATTTTTGGAAGATAGTGCAATGATACAGACAGAGACCCATTCCAGAGTCTCCTCTGGTTCTTTTACGTGCACGGTGTAAAGTACCGACACGAGACCTCAGTTTAAAGTCACAATTGAAACACTGTTAATGTTATTATGGTCAGACGGAGGATCGAACCTGCGATCCCTGGATTACCACTCCAACTTGTTGATCATTGGTCTAGTTCAATCACACTTGGAGAGGTTATTTAATAACGTTCTGAAATACAGCAACATGTCGATGCCGGATGTCAGAAAACTGATCTACATGCATACAAATAGATGACAATGAGCTGTATGTATGTATGTTCCATTAATGTCAAACCCCTTGAGGGGACGTAGACATGTTTTCCTGGGCAGGCTTAGCCGACCTAAGTGGTTAACCAGTACTAAGCAATGTGTGTGAGGTCCTTGCTCAATGACACTACATACGTGGCCTGACCGAGTATCGAACCCGGAACGATCGATTCCAAATCTGATGCTCTACCACTGGACCACGGATGCCACACTACATACCCGCTGTTGGGGGTGATTCCAAATCTGATGCTCTACCACTGGACCACGGATGCCACACTACATACCCGCTGTTGGGGGTGATTCCAAATCTGATGCTCTACCACTGGACCACGGATGCCACACTACATACCCGCTGTTGGGGGTGATTCCAAATCTGATGCTCTACCACTGGACCACGGATGCCACACTACATACCCGCTGTTGGGGGGGGGGAGGCAGTAAATAAAATGAACAAATCATTTCCAACAATTAACAAATTTAATTGAGCAAAAGTAAATTTATGAACACAAATAACACGCCATTGAAAGACAAATGATAGTATTGTGTAATTAGCTTATTACAAAATATAAAACGCACATAGGGCCAGCACCCACACATCATTAAAGTATATTACAACTATCTCCATGCATTCTGGATACATTTAAATGCTTTTGCAAACAACATAGATCCAGATCAGCCGCAGCGCGACGCTGCGTGTTGATCAGGATCTATGTTGTTTGCTACATAGCCAAGTGTCTTAGCAAGCTCATCTGAATAGCAAACAGCATACAGCCTGATCAGACAGCACCTTCCGTGGCGGCTGATCTGGCTCTATGTTCTTTGCAAATACTGTTTGAACGGTATCCAGAATCAAATGGGTTAATGAACTTCTACAGTTGAACAATTGTATGCAATCCTGACAGGCTATCGTGGTGCTCGATGACACAACTAATCAGTAGAAGCACAAGGTGCCACGGTATCGCGACACTACACAGTTACTGTTGTGCTTACACACCCAACATTCGTTTGAACCAAAGGATTTGTTTCATTTTGTCCCACTGTCATTGTTTTGTCAACATACGACAGTCCCGGCAGTATAACAGTTGACAAGACAATGTAACAGTTGACAAGACAATGTAACAGTTGACAAGACAATGTAACAGTATGATACGATATTGTGATGCAATGGACATTACACCAAAACATGACAAATTAAAAAAAACAACACATTTTAACTCTTTCAGCGCCGAATAAATTCAAAGCATGTGCAAACAACATAGATCCAGATTTGGCACTTTCTGTTCTGTCTAATCGGGTTCGCGGAGTTTTGCAGTCACTTTTATGAGACATTGGCAGTGAATGAGTTAAGATAACCAGGCCACTGGGAGTGGGTGTAACACAGGAACAATAGTATCACCACATGGGAGTATTACACTGGGAGTGGGTGTAACGCAGTAACAATAGTATCACTACATGGGAGTATTACACTGGGAGTGGGTGTAACGCAGGAACAATAGTATCACCACATGGGAGTATTACACTGGGAGTGGGTGTAACGCAGGAACAATAGTATCACTACATGGGAGTATTACACTGTCACTGGGAGTGGGTGTAACGCAGTAACAATAGTATCACAACATGGGAGTATTACACTGTCACTGGGAGTGGGTGTAACACAGGAACAATAGTATCACAACATGGGAGTATTACACTGTCACTGGGAGTGGGTGTAACACAGGAACAATAGTATCACAACATGGGAGTATTACACTGTCACTGGGAGTGGGTGTAACACAGGAACAATAGTATCACCACATGGGAGTATTACACTGGGAGTGGGTGTAACGCAGGAACAATAGTATCACTACATGAGGGTATTACACTGGGAGTGGGTGTAACGCAGGAACAATAGTATCACCACATGGGAGTATTACACTGTCACATTGCAAAGCATGTATATATTATAAACACAACTTTGATAGCACTAGCAAGATTCCATACAAATCAGCACGCAATTCACGAGCATTACTTACGTATTTACCTCACTTACGTATTTACCTCACTTACGTATTTACCTCACTTGCGTATTTACCCACGTATTTACCTGAACACATCACCTGCTTAAAGTTATAAACCTGTTCAAACTGATTGTCTTTAATTTCAAAATAGTTGCTATGATACAACTGTTTTCGTTACAATACCAGTATTAAATCATTCTTGCAGTAATCAAATCAACTTTTATAACATTTTTAATGTACTTGAACATCGTCCAAAAATAATCTCATGCTGACAAAGATAATATGTTTTCATTTATTTCCGTACCAAATCATTATAACAATGAAATGAATGGGCATACATCACTTACAGTCTTATTCAAATTGCTGGCATAAAATAATGGGACACTCGAATACACTGCAATTTTGTTTCAACATACATAACACCTCTTCGTAAGATAAAACCTTCACTATTACAATTACATTATCACCACGGAGGTGGTCGGTTATTGTAGAATGTTTGATGATTGGAAAGTATTGTGTAAAGTCTTAAGAGAATACAATAGTGCGCTCGCTTCACACCAATGCAACCCGGGTTCGATCCTTGGTCTGGGAAGTTATGTTATGTTATATTTCGGGTTTTACGCCTGCATCAGCACCATTTTGGGCTATATCGCCGGCGGGAAGTTTACCTAACAACACCATTCCTGGGCAGGCTCCAGCGATTAACCAGTACTTGGGTGCACCAACCTCCGTAAGAAACTGCCAACTTTTTCATATAAATGAGACACGGCCTGAGCGGGGCTCGAACCCGTGACCATCAGTGATGATAGGTTACAATGGTATACAAGTCAGCGACCTTAACCACTCGACCACGGAGGCAGACTTTGGTCTGGGAAGTATGTGAGATGGTACGGTGGTCACCAGATCGGACAGGTGGGTTTTCTCCGTGTACTCCGGATTCCTCCCACACGAATTACCACATTTACGCTTTCATCCGCACCAAATGAAAGTGATTAATATAAGTTGTTAGAACTTGCTTCGTAATCGTTGTAAAATAAATAAAGTTTAAACTTTAAGAGAATACAATGTACTGATCAGTGATCACTGAGATATCGATTTACTTGTATCTTCCATTGATAAAGTAGTATGTACAGGGAGGAAACTCTTAATAGTAAAAGGAACAGTCACTGAAGAGTTAGTTACCTTTTTTGTTGCATTTTAAAACTATATACAGTATATGAATATTATGTTTGAACTAGAAATTATTTTTAAACAAAGAAGTTATTTTATGTTTTCCAATGAAATATAAAACAATTGATCAGAGAAATATATGCTTCGTGTGTCTGGTTCCTTGCTGCTGCATGTTGAAATGTTGTTAATGTGAACGTTTTGGTACCAGAACAATATGTGCTTCGTGTGTCTGGTTCCTTGCTGCTGCATGTTGAAATGTTGTTAATGTGAACGTTTTGGTACCAGAACAATCAGTGACATCAATTATAGTTTTCTATCATAAAAACATTTGTCACTCTAAAAATAAACTAATATTTGTTTGTTTAAGTGAATGATAAAATTATATTTCACTCATGAACATAGAAAGCTGTACGTTTGGCTTGATGAATATAGAAAGCTGTTAGTTTCACTATATGAATATAGAAAGCTGTTAGTTTCACTTGATGAATATAGAAAGCTGTTAGTTTCACTATATGAATATAGAAAGCTGTTAGTTTCACTTGATGAATATAGAAAGCTGTTAGTTTCACTATATGAATATAGAAAGCTGTTAGTTTCACTATATGAACATAGAAAGCTGTACGTTTTGCTTGATGAATATAGAAAGCTGTTAGTTTCACCTGATGAATATAGAAAGCTGTTAGTTTCACTATATGAATATAGAAAGCTGTTAGTTTCACTATATGAATATAGAAAGCTGTTAGTTTTACTATATGAATACAGAAAGCTGTTAGTTTCACTTGATCAATATAGAAAGCTGTTAGTTTCACTATATGAATATAGAAAGCTGTACGTTTTGCTTGATGAATATAGAAAGCTGTTAGTTTCACTTGATGAATATAGAAAGCTGTTAGTTTCACTATATGAATATAGAAAGCTGTACGTTTTGCTTGATGAATATAGAAAGCTGTTAGTTTCACTATATGAATATAGAAAGCTGTTAGTTTCACTTGATGAATATAGAAAGCTGTTAATTTCACTATATGAATATAGAAAGCTGTTAGTTTCACTATATGAATATAGAAAGCTGTTAGTTTCACTATATGAATATAGAAAGCTGTACGTTTTGCTTGATGAATATAGAAAGCTGTTAGTTTCACTTGATGAATATAGAAAGCTGTTAGTTTCACTATATGAATATAGAAAGCTGTACGTTTTGCTTGATGAATATAGAAAGCTGTTAGTTTCACTTGATGAATATAGAAAGCTGTTAGTTTCACTATATGAATATAGAAAGCTGTACGTTTTGCTTGATGAATATAGAAAGCTGTTAATTTCACTATATGAATATAGAAAGCTGTTAGTTTCACTTGATGAATATAGAAAGCTGTTAATTTCACTATATGAATATAGAAAGCTGTTAGTTTCACTATATGAATATAGAAAGCTGTTAATTTCACTATATGAATATAGAAAGCTGTTAGTTTCACTATATGAATATAGAAAGCTGTTAGTTTCACTATATGAATATAGAAAGCTGTACGTTTTGCTTGATGAATATAGAAAGCTGTTAGTTTCACTTGATGAATATAGAAAGCTGTTAGTTTCACTATATGAATATAGAAAGCTGTACGTTTTGCTTGATGAATATAGAAAGCTGTTAGTTTCACTTGATGAATATAGAAAGCTGTTAGTTTCACTATATGAATATAGAAATCTGTACGTTTTGCTTGATGAATATAGAAAGCTGTTAATTTCACTATATGAATATAGAAAGCTGTTAGTTTCACTTGATGAATATAGAAAGCTGTTAATTTCACTATATGAATATAGAAAGCTGTTAGTTTCACTATATGAATATAGAAAGCTGTTAGTTTCACTATATGAATATAGAAAGCTGTACGTTTTGCTTGATGAACATAGAAATATAGAAAGTTGTTAGTTTCGCTTGATGAATATAGAAAGCTGTTAGTTTCACTATATGAATATAGAAAGCTGTATGTTTTGCTTGATGAATATAGAAAGCTGTTAGTTTCACTATATGAATATAGAAAGCTGTTAGTTTCACTTGATGAATATAGAAAGCTGTTAGTTTCACTAGATGAATATAGAAAGCTGTTAGTTTCGCTTGATGAACATAGAAAGCTGTTAGTTTCACTAGATGAATATAGAAAGCTGTTAGTTTCACTAGATGAATATAGAAAGCTGTTAGTTTCGCTTGATGAACATAGAAAGCTGTTAGTTTCACTAGATGAATATAGAAAGCTGTTAGTTTCACTTGATGAATATAAAAAGCTGTTAGTTTCACTTGATGAATATAGAAAGCTGTTAGTTTCACTTGATGAATATAGAAAGCTGTTAAGTTTCACTTGATGAATATAGAAAGCTGTTAGTTTCACTTGATGAATATAGAAAGCTGTTAGTTTCACTATATGAATATAGAAAGCTGTACGTTCACATTTATATCTGAATGCAATAGACTCAAAAGTTATAACATATTAACATGTTTTAATTTAACAAGGGAATGTTGGAAATGCAGCGTGTCCAAGCGGTGCTGTCAAAACTGTTTAAATGTTTACATCTGTTACAAAAAGAAAATGAATTAGCCGGATTTTTGTTTTCTTCGAAACAGGCTTTTTAAGCCGTAAAATTGGGATGGAGAGACGACTAGATATATATATATCACTAGTTCCCTGTTAGGAACCAATCAACATATAAAGTATGTTACAAATCATTCAACTGGAACAGAATTATAATATGCCCAATATTGGAGATGTCAAGTAGGTTTAAAAAATCATGCAACCAGAAAGGTTTAAACAATATGCACAAGTAAGCATCATATTAATGCCGTGGCAAGCTTGCTCAACATCCAAAAGGGGGTTAAAGTGGACTGACGACAACGACAACAGGCCTCACCATATTGGATGAGGCAATTTTAAGAACATTAACACGTAGAAATTGGGTGAAAAAAGGGGTTTTAACAATGTGTGTGTGATCACATGGTACTCAATAGCATACTTACTGTACGCATTCAATTTCAACAAATCTCATAAAAATTAATGAACATATAATGATAAAAAAATAGATAAGAGAATATTCCATGTGGACGTCCAATTAGCGCTTCCTGGGTAGAACCACGCAACTGAAAGTCAACCAGAAAGATTCATTACATGAAGGATTCTGACAGGGCAAGAATACATAGCACAGTACCCGTATAATTAACTAGACAGCTTCAATGTTATACATACATACACAGCATAGTGCAATTTCCACTACAGTATCCATGTTATACATACATACATACATACATAGAACCCGGCTTAATTCATTAATTCATCCATGTTATACATACACTGTCTAAATGCACCAGACAGTATCCATGTTATACATACATGGCTTAATTCACCAGACAGTATCCATGTTATACATACATGGCTTAATTCACCAGACAGTATCCATGTTATACATACACTGTCTAAATGCACCAGACAGTATCCATGTTATACATACATGGCTTAATTCACCAGACAGTATCCATGTTATACATACATGGCTTAATTCACCAGACAGTATCCATGTTATACATACACTGTCTAAATGCACCAGACAGTATCCATGTTATACATACATGGCTTAATTCACCAGACAGTATCCATGTTATACATACATGGCTTAATTCACCAGACAGTATCCATGTTATACATACATGGCTTAATTCACCAGACAGTATCCATGTTATACATACATGGCTTAATTCACCAGACAGTATCCATGTTATACATACATGGCTTAATTCACCAGACAGTATCCATGTTATACATACATGGCTTAATTCACCAGACAGTATCCATGTTATACATACATGGCTTAATTCACCAGACAGTATCCATGTTATACATACATGGCTTAATTCACCAGACAGTATCCATGTTATACATACATGGCTTAATTCACCAGACAGTATCCATGTTATACATACATGGCTTAATTCACCAGACAGTATCCATGTTATACATACACTGTCTAAATGCACCAGACAGTATCCATGTTATACATACATGGCTTAATTCACCAGACAGTATCCATGTTATACATACATGGCTTAATTCACCAGACAGTATCCATGTTATACATACATGGCTTAATTCACCAGACAGTATCCATGTTATACATATATGGCTTAATTCACCAGACAGTATCCATGTTATACATACATGGCTTAATTCACCAGACAGTATCCATGTTATACATACATGGCTTAATTCACCAGACAGTATCCATGTTATACATACATGGCTTAATTCACCAGACAGTATCCATGTTATACATACATGGCTTAATTCACCAGACAGTATCCATGTTATACATACATGGCTTAATTCACCAGACAGTATCCATGTTATACATACATGGCTTAATTCACCAGACAGTATCCATGTTATACATACATGGCTTAATTCACCAGACAGTATCCATGCTATACATACATGGCTTAATGCACCAGACAGTATCCATGTTATACATACATGGCTTAATTCACCAGACAGTATCCATGTTATACATAAACCGGCTTAATTCACCAGACTGTATCCAAGACAAACATCACGGGTATATTTTCACTACACCGTCTCTATTCTAAACATATAGTATAACACAGCTATATTTCCACACAATGTCTATGTGATACAAATATAAGCACTTATCAATTACAATAATCTCTAAATTAGTGCCTCATCATGAGAACGTTTAGAACTTGCTGCACACCGAAACATGCTGAGCAACAAATGAAACCATTCATTACAGTCTTATATTTCCAAATTTCAAATAATTTCTTTTTCTTAGTTTATAAATGTCTGCCTGCCTGCCCGAGGGCTCTGTGATGACTTGACTCGCCCGAAGAAGCTTGTCAAGAACTGATATATTTAAATTACCTCCCTTTATTAATCATCAAAATTACAAAAGTAAATGGTGGAATATTAAAAGTTCACAGAAGGATTTTGCAGAAATACAACAGCATATTAGAACCTTAAAATGTTTTCTACGTTGTTTTTCTTCAATTGATAAAATTAATTTAAAGCTATCGGCCATTTAAATATCATATAAAGGGAAGTAATTTACCAACAATAATTTCATATAATCCAGTTCATCTAGGAAAGTTCTTCCAAATTTTACTTCAAATCTGAATAATTTTTTAGTGAACAAGAAATATCACATTAGGTACCCGGTAATGAATGCTCTCCGCCATACTCGAAGAAGTTACAGCCCGGACTGGAAATATTGACACGGATGGACAGACACATGAAAAGTGCGAAAACTATACGCCTCACTCCTGGTGCATATAACAGAAAGATGTTACAATATAATGATTTCTAATCACCTGCAGTGGAAGTCGTGATAGCGCAGTGGATGCGCGTTCGCTTCAGGTGCAAAAGGTCCGGAGTTCGAGCCCCGCTGGAGCCGTTACGATTGTGCCCTTAGGCAAGGCATTTAAATTCCACGTTGCCTCTTCTCTCTCCCTCGTGGCGGTGGATTCCATCAGGAATGAGGTCTCGAGGGTGATTAATATAAGTTGACATAACTTGTTTCGAATCGAGCTAAAATAAATTTGTATAAACTAATCACCTGCTACTTTCACTATCTCGGTGTACTGCACATTCTACTTCAGCATATAATGCGGATTTCATAATTGCAGCAAATATAGTTCCACTGTAGTCGGATTCATTTTGTGCGGTTCGCAGAAATTCAAGTCCTTTGAATAATTCTGGACTCCTCTTGGCGAATACAGGTAAGAATCACAGTATCGAGAATAAATCTTTACACACAGATCATCTTCTGCACTGAATATGACACTGAAGTGCTTACAATTTCCCGGAATAATACAAACTAGTGATCAAGATCCGCGGAGTCGAGGAATAAGGTGTGGCCCTTCAGTAAAATTCCCGGCATCAGAATAGGTTATCAGAGAATTACACAACTGGTTATATTGTAACGGAGGTCTTGAGAAACTGTAATTTTGTGAACTTTTTTCGGGTGCAACATAAGTTCTATTATTGTTTGAAGCGGGCAGATAACTCTCATAGGTTTGGGAAGAAGGGAGGTAATGCACATTTGATGTGGAACTTGGTTGAATACTGTTGTTGGGTGCGATCAAGGAGTCCTGCTGATGTGTCCTGCAAAATACAAGATAAAACAACAATAGTTTGTACATCTGGTTATTAACCATTTGCATGCTGGGTAAATAAAAACACATTTGCAAACAATATGGATTCAGATCAGCCACGACAAAATGCCACGTGTGATCAGGATCTATGTTGTTTGCTATTCAGCCAAGTGTTTTAGTTCCACTATCCGAATAGCAAACAGCATAGAGCCTAATCAGACGGAACGTTCTGTGCCGTCTGACCTGGCTCTATAGCCTGGGAACAGGCGTTGATATATTTTGCCTGGTCAGTCATATAAATATATTTTAAAACCGAGATCATTAATTGGGCCGTATTGGGTTCTGATATCATGTTGCCAGAAGTAAATTGGTGAAAAATCAACAGACTGGAACCCAGGCTACTGGCTCTATGCAAAGGTGATTTTATCTGCCGCTAGCGCGCAAAGGGTTAAAAGTAAATAATTGCATAGTGCATTTTATGTCATGCTACAATACTCTCCAAGCTGTGATTGGGCAAAAAACTGTATTTCGTCATGTATAAAAATCATCCAATACCATGTTGAATCATTTAAAACATCGGTCCTATTTTACATTGTAGAAACAGTAGTGTTGTGTAGCATGCCAGATGAAAATAGAATGTACTGCAGAGCAACGTGTCCCCTACCGTTTTTGGGCCAACAACATGTAACTAAATAGCTTTACCGATATGGGTATGCGGCATAACAACTTATAACTATTTGTGACACACAGTCAAACCTGTGATAATGGTCACCTCTCTTAAGCAGCAAACCTGTATTAAGCAGCCAGTTTCCAGATTCCAAATATACTGCTTTATTATACAGTTTACCTCTATGAAGCAGCCATCTGTGCTAAGCAGCCGCTTTCCATGATTCCCTTGGCTGGCTGCTTAAGACAGGATTGACTGTATTACCTTACAATGCTCCCATGAACGACAACAATATACTCAGTACATGATCATTTGACTAGATTCATGTGTGTGGGGGGGGGGCGGGTGTATGTCAAAGCATGTACGATCTGGATATTCTTGCATCCACCTCGCCAACCCAAATATGTCTCATTATACAGTGTGTAGATTCCGGTATGACAGAATGAAACATCCCACAACAAGTATGTAAAGATTCAGGTATAACAGATTGAAACATCCCACAACAAGTATGGGAAGATTCTGGTATAACAGATTGAAACATACCACAACATGTATTGGAAGATTCTGGTATAACAGATTGAAACATCCCACAAGTATAGGAAGATTCAGGTATAACAGATTGAAACATCCCACAAGTATGTGAAGATTCAGGTATAACAGATTGAAACATCCCACAAGTATGGGAAGATTCAGGTATAACAGATTGAAACATCCCACAACAAGTATGGGAAGATTCCGGTATAACAGATTGAAACATCCCACAAGTATGGGAAGATTCTGGTATAACAGAATGAAACATCCCACAAGTATGGGAAGATTCTGGTATAACAGATTGAAACATCCCACAAGTATAGGAAGATTCAGGTATAACAGATTGAAACATCCCACAACAAGTATGGGAAGATTCAGGTATAACAGATTGAAACATCCCACAACAAGTATGGGAAGATTCTGGTATAACAGATTGAAACATCCCACAAGTATGGGAAGATTCAGGTATAACAGATTGAAACATACCACAACATGTATGGGAAGATTCTGGTATAACAGATTGAAACATCCCACAAGTATGGGAAATTCAGGTATAACAGAAGGAAACATCCCACAAGTATGGGAAGATTCAGGTATAACAGATTGAAACATCCCACAACAAGTATGTGAAGATTCAGGTATAACAGATTGAAACATCCCACAAGTATGGGAAGATTCAGGTATAACAGATTGAAACATCCCACATTTGTGCCCTTAGGCAAGGTATTTAAATTCCACATTACCTCTTCTCTCTCCCTCGTGGCGATGGATTACATCAGGAATGAGGTCTCGAGAGTGATTAATATAAGTTGAAAGAACTTGTTTCGCAATCGAGCTAAAATAAATGTGTATAAACTAAACATCCCACAAGTATGGGAAGATTCAGGTATAACAGATTGAAACATCCCACAAGTATGGGAAGATTCTGGTATAACAGAATGAAACATCCAACAAGTGTGTGAAGATTCAGGTATAACAGATTGAAACATCCCACAAGTATGGGAAGATTCTGGTATAACAGAATGAAACATCCAACAAGTGTGTGAAGATTCAGGTATAACAGATTGAAACATCCCACAACAAGAGTGTGAAGATTCCAGTATAACAGATTGAAACATCCCACAACAAGTATGTGAAGATTCCGGTATAACAGATTGAAACATCCCACAACAAGTATGTGAAGATTCAGGTATAACAGATTGAAACATCCCACAAGTATGGGAAGATTCAGGTATAACAGAATGAAACATCCCACAAGTATGGGAAGATTCCGGTATAACAGATTGAAACATCCCACAACAAGTATGTGAAGATTCAGGTATAACAGAATGAAACATCCCACAACAAGTATGTGAAGATTCAGGTATAACAGAATGAAACATCCCACAACAAGTATGGCAAGATTCCGGTATAACAGATTGAAACATCCCACAACAAGTATGTGAAGATTCAGGTATAACAGATTGAAACATCCCACAACAAGTATGTGAAGATTCAGGTATAACAGATTGAAACATCCCACAAGTATGTAAAGATTCAGGTATAACAGATTGAAACATCCCACAACAAGTATGTGAAGATTCAGGTATAACAGATTGAAACATCCACAATAAGTATGGGAAGATTCCGGTATAACAGATTGAAACATCCCACAACAAGTATGTGAAGATTCAGGTATAACAGAATGAAACATCCCACCACAAGTATGTAAAGATTCAGGTATAACAGATTGAAACAGCCACAATAAGTATGGGAAGATTCCGGTATAACAGAATGAAACATCCACAATAAGTATGGGAAGATTCAGGTATAACAGAATGAAACATCCCACAAGTATGGGAAGATTCAGGTATAACAGATTGAAACATCCCACAACAAGTATGGGAAGATTCCGGTATAACAGATTGAAACATCCCACAAGTATGTAAAGATTCTGGTATAACAGATTGAAACATCCCACAACAAGTATGGGAAGATTCTGGTATAACAGATTGAAACATCCCACAATAAGTATGGGAAGATTCTGGTATAACAGATTGAAACATCCCACAAGTATGTAAAGATTCAGGTATAACAGATTGAAACATCCCACAAGTATGGGAAGATTCAGGTATAACAGATTGAAACATCCCACAAGTATGGGAAGATTCTGGTATAACAGATTGAAACATCCCACAAGTATGGGAAGATTCTGGTATAACAGATTGAAACATCCCACAAGTATGGGAAGATTCTGGTATAACAGATTGAAACATCCCACAAGTATGTGAAGATTCCGGTATAACAGATTGAAACATCCCACAACAAGTATGTGAAGATTCCGGTATAACAGATTGAAACATCCCACAACAAGTATGTGAAGATTCTGGTATAACAGATTGAAACATCCCACAAGTATGGGAAGATTCAGGTATAACAGATTGAAACATCCCACAACAAGTATGTGAAGATTCCGGTATAACAGATTGAAACATCCCACAACAAGTATGTGAAGATTCAGGTATAACAGATTGAAACATCCCACAAGTATGTGAAGATTCAGGTATAACAGATTGAAACATCCCACAAGTATGTGAAGATTCCGGTATAACAGATTGAAACATCCCACAAGTATGTGAAGATTCAGGTATAACAGATTGAAACATCCCACAACAAGTATGTGAAGATTCAGGTATAACAGATTGAAACATACCACAACATGCTCTGTAAACATGGCAGCAACTGTTCGAGGTAGTAGTCGGTCATCAGCTCCAGCTGTTTGGGCCACGTTGGCGTCAGGTGTAGACAGATTCTCGCGGCAGCTACACACGATGCTCCTACCAGCGACGGCGAGTAACCCCGGAACATATAGTCTGTAGGAAAGTACAGTTTCATATGACATATGTTGTATATACTCTTGGGTTCGAGCTCTGTCGTGTGGTGATGGGCGGATCACTGTACCGGCCCAATCACTGTACTGACCACATCACGGTTGTCATTTTTACGGCGGTGTTTGGGTCTATAGTTCATATTGCCACTTTTATCGCTAATCCAATCACTCAATCACTGTAATGGTGTATTATGATATAATATGTTCTTATCCAATTACTAGAATCCTAGTTATATCTATATATGTATACATTATTATTTTTATTTCCATATATTTTTGTCATGTGTAAATGTTTAAAATTGCATCTGTAATTGTGAAGCGCAGTAGAATAATTTTTCATTTTTGCGCTATATATAATAAATGCCACAGGCACAAGACACACATTTGTTTTTGCCAAGTTATTGTGCTTCCATTAATCTTATAATTCTATCCTTGCTGAAGGAAGACCCCATGTACCCCTCCAAGAAGTATTTCATGTACAAACGGGCACCCAGCTACAACCACCAACCACTTGCAAGCAAGCTGGGTAACTCCCACACAAGAAAGAATCCAACAGCTCTAGCGTGATTCAAACCTAATTGTGAGGGGCACGTGAACCAAAGTCAATGACCATAACCACGTGGCCATGGAGGCCCCGCTTCAATATGTCCATATGTTTGAGGTGATGGTCACAATAACTGGTGTCATTAAACAACAGTACAAACATTTCAAATCAAAATTCACAAAATTGACACTTTAAGTACAGCTGCTTCCATCAAAATGACCAGTAATAAAGGGTACATGTTGGGGGTCAAGTCATGACCAGTAATAAAGGGTACATGTTGGGGTCAAGTCATGACCAGTAATAATGGGTACATGTTGGGGTCAAATCATGACCAGTAATAAAGGGTACATGTTGGGGTCAAGTCATGACCAGTAATAAAGGGTACATGTTGGGGTCAAGTCATAACCAGTAATAAAGGGTACATGTTGGGGTCAAATCATTACCAGTAATAAAGGGTACATGTTGGGGTCAAGTCATGACCAGTAATAAAGGGTACATGTTGGGGTCAAGTCATGACCAGTAATAAAGGGTACATGTTGGGGTCAAGTCATGACCAGTAATAAAGGGTACATGTTGGGGTCAAGTCATGACCAGTAATAAAGGGTACATGTTGGGGTCAAGTCATGACCAGTAATAAAGGGTACATGTTGGGGTCAAGTCATGACCAGTAATAAAGGGTACATGTTGGGGTCAAGTCATGACCAGTAATAAAGGGTACATGTTGGGGTCAAGTCATAACCAGTAATAATGGGTACATGTTGGGGTCAAGTCATGACCAGTAATAAAGGGTACATGTTGGGGTCAAGTCATGACCAGTAATAAAGGGTACATGTTGGGGTCAAGCTATAGTGGGTGTGCAACCTTTGGTCTCTAGCCGTAGTACCATATTGCAATACATCAGTAGTCACAGTGTTGTGGAAGCTGTAGTTTGAACATTTGTTTGGCTACACAGGGAGCCCGGCATACCTTGTAGAACTATTTCCTGGAAGTAACAAGCGTACTTCTCGAGGTACGTCTCTACTGTGGATTTGGATGTTATTGGTAAACCATCTCTAAGATCATCCTCATCTACAGCAACCTAAAACATAATCACATGTCAACAAATGTACAGCAACCTAAACATAATCTCAAGTCAACAAATGTACAGCTACCTAAACATAATCACAAGTCAACAAATGCACAGTAACCTAAACATAATCACATGTCAACAAACGCACAGCAACCTAAACACATGTCAACAAACGCACAGCAACCTAAACATAATCACATGTCAACAAACGCACAGCAACCTAAACATAATCTCAAGTCAACAAACGCACAGCAACCTAAACATAATCACAAGTCAACAAACGCACAGTAACCTAAACATAATCACATGTCAACAAACGCACAGCAACCTAAACATAATCACATGTCAACAAACGCACAGTAACCTAAACATAATCACATGTCAACAAACGCACAGCAACCTAAACATAATCACAATTCAACAAACGCAAGGAAAGGGTTAAATGGGTGTCGTTTGTATGGAGATATAATAGTATATTAACCTAAATCTCTATGAAGGAAAGGGTTAAATGGGTGTCGTTTGTATGGAGATGTAATAGTATATTAACCTAAATCTCTATGAAGGAAAGGGTTAAATGGGTGTCGTTTGTATGGAGATATAATAGTATATTAACCTAAATCTCTATGAAGGAAAGGGATAAGAGGGTGTCGTTTGTATGGAGATATAATAGTATATTAACCTAAATCTCTATGAAGGAAAGGGTTAAATGGGTGTTGTTTGTATGGAGATATAATAGTATATTAACCTAAATCTCTATGAAGGAAAGGGTTAAATGGCTGTCATTTGTATGGAGATATAATAGTATATTAACCTATATCTCTATGAAGGAAAGGGTTAAGAGGGTGTCAATCTTTATGTCAACCAAATATATCGTTCAGTCTCCGTAGCCTAGTGGTTAAGGCCTACGGAGCGGGAGGTCGAAGGTTCAAATCTCGTCAGGGGTTCATTCTGATATGGCCGGTTGGTGAGCCGCCAGCTAGTTAAATAATGGTTACCGATTGCCAACCAGCCTGGCATACATGCATAGGATTCGGGAAGTACTGATGTTCATAAAAAGAGGTGTCTCATAAGTTAGAAATGGCTGACCCTCTCAATAGGGAGAAGCTCAGAACACTATAATAAACAAACACTATATCACTCAAGTCAAAGTTAGAAATCTGAGCAAATTTCGTATTCTCGTTTTACTATCTCCGCTACGATTCCTACGAATACAAAACTGAGCCATCCTGTGTACTAACTCACTAACTTACCTTGAGGAAGTATGGAAGGAAGTTAGGAACTGTTGGAATGCACAAATCAAAGCGTGAGAATTTGAGAAGGTTCAGCTCCATGTTGAGGTATTGCTTGGCTGTGTACGGCTGTCCGTTGTTATACTGATTCGTCGGTATATACGAGTTCAGTTTACTGAAGCGAGGTATCTTGTCACAGTGGTCATCGAACTTCACTGAAAGTTTAATTATACTGTTGTATAGTCTTAATGTACATCAGTTTACATTTCCTTGAATTATCAAAAGAAAGAAATGTTAATCCTGTATCAGCAATGTATAGAACCAAAGTTAAAGAAACTTCATTACGACCTCAAATTCAAGTTCATGATAATGTCGTATGACCTCTGCATGCTGGGTATAATAAAGGCTATAAATAGTTCAAATAATTGTAGCAGACGACAATTCATTAATATGTTTTTCTGTTTTGTAGCTGTAATCTCTGAATATGTGTCATGAAATTGCATTAGAATTGTGTTGTTACGCCCTCTAGTATGTAAAGAGTTAATAACTGTTAGTCCAACTTTGCACAATTGGATTAGTCCGAGAGTTTGAGTCTCAATGACAGGGATCATTCTAGAGGGCGATGTGGGGCGAAATTGTCGCCCTCTGGGGGCCCCACTTCTCCCTAAAAAATATTTTTTGGTTTTTACGATTTTCAAACAAAATTTTGTCTAGTAAGATACACTGGCCCATTATAAAGCACTCCTATTCAAATGTTGTATTTAATGGTTGTACTGTGCATTTTAACCCTATTTTGCAGAAGTATATTAAAGAACACCATTTAAGGAAGCGATCACGCGCTTTCTCACTTCTCCCAAAAATTCTTATGTGAGTTTAACAAGATCCAGATCAGTAAGATCTACTTTGGTAACTTCTCTAGACTCTTGGAGTAGAATGATGCATGCTTTCACAGTAAATATATTTTCTAATGTTGTACCTGGCACTAACACATTCAACACCGATATATCTGAAAGCTATGTATCTATATAGGATATAAGCCGATAATTATGCAATATGTAAAATATTGGACTGTGTGTGTAAGGCGCGTAGCACCGAAGACAGTACCAATATTATACATATTGGATCCGTTTGAGGCTTATATCTTACTTAAAACACACACTTACAAGATCCTACTAATTAAACTTGTTAATTTTGTACATTAGCGCATAGTATTTAATATAATAGTCTGGCCTTTTGACACCAGTCAAATATTAATAATAATGGACTGCAAGTACAAAGGTATGACGTCACAATAGTGTTTTAAGTCCACATCTAAACCAGTTTGCACACAGCAGCATTTGTTCTACATGTATATAGGAGGTTAGGGATTAAATTCAGCAGACAAAACAGCAATCATGTGATTGTGTACACACAGACAAAACAGCAATCATGTGATTGTGTACACAATATTTTGTATTTTGTTTTGCTTGTCTGTAGGATTTAAAGTCGCACTGATTACTTAAGTGATATGGTGAATCTCCAGCTATTAGTGAAGGAAGACCCTGGTGCCCCTCCAAGCACCATAGTAGAACCACCAACCTTCCATAAGCCAGCTGAAGGGCCATTACTAATGTTGCTAGAACTTGTGGCCCGACCCATTTGCCTTTCTTCAAATTGTGTTTTGTATTCACATGTACATCATGTACATGTCATGTAAAACGAATCGAGCAATAAAATACGATTAAACAACACGCCAGCTGAATGCCTTCCTCACTTGACACACCTAGTGGGATTCGAACCTAGAGCAGTGTGGGGCAAATGAGAACCTAGAGCAGTGTGGGGCAGTGGGGCAAGTTAATAAACTTGGCCAGTTCATTGGAATGTGTTGCTTGTTATTTGAAAGTGTTAATTCTGTTCATGGTAGAATGTATACCTGCAATGAGCATGGAGACGAGTGCCACCAAATGTATATAGCACAACTCCACTTCTAGCTCATCCATGAAGTAATCTAACAGATACACCGCCAAGTGCTGGGACGTAGCGCAGATCCCAAGCTCACCAACGATCACAGATAACCAGTCAACGAGGTGTCGTCGTATCCATAGCTGCGAGGACTGGGCGTGGAAGTGTGGTATGGTTTGTTCCTTCATTTTCAATGTAGCATATATATCCTCTGCTAGCTTGTTCTTCCACCATTCCTGTTCTATAGCCATCCTGTCACCAACTGATTAACTCTGAAAATACATGTACACAACCAATATTTATAAATATCGCAGAATCATACATATGGCACAAATCCACGATTAATTATGAAAATACACAACCATTATAATAAATATCACAGAATCATATCAGGGATCATTCTAAAGGGCGATGTGGGCGAAATTGTCGCCCTAGGGACCCTGACTTCGCCCTCTGGGGGCCCCACTTCTCCCTAAAAAAAAGAGTTTTTGTTTTTGTTTTTACGATTTTCAAACAAACTTTTGTCTAGTAAGATACACTGGCCCATTATAAAGCACTCCTATTCAAATGTTGTATTTAATGGTTGTACTGTGCATTTTAACCCTATTTTGCAGAAGTATATTAACCCTTTCAACCCCACAGGCCTCTAAATAGGCTTATGAAAAGTGTAGATCCAGATGAGCCGGCTCGTAACGAGCCGTCTCATCAGGATCTGCACTTTTTTGCCAGTAATAATTATTACTATTTTTAGATAAAATTACCCATTTTGATAAAAGAACTGGTCCAAATGTAATTTTCTTATTAATTTATTTATAGTCCATGTCAGTTACTTGGGGTTGAATGGGTTAAAGAACACCATTTAAGGAAGCGATCACGCGCATTCTCACTTCTCCCAAAAATTCTGACCTAGAATGAACCCTGATCATATACATGTTGAACACATCAATGAGTAACTAATGATGCTTTTATGTGTGTGTGTTTTACGTTTATATATCCTCGCTACCGGTTGCCCATATGAGCGACGCCTCTTGAAGATATTAGTCATTTTATATTTTTGGAGGATAGTGCAAGGATACAGACAGAGACCCATTCCAGAGTCTCCTCTGGTTCTTTTACGTGCAACGTTGCAAACACCGACAAGACTTCGTTTTAATGTCCCATCTGAAACGGTTAAAATTTTATTAGGGTCAGACGGGGGATCGAACCTGCGATCCATGGATTACAACGAGCCTTTATGTGGTCACGTGTAGCTCCTTTACATACTTACTTACTTCATACTACATGCACCGTGTCCGTGGCCTAGTGGTTAAGAAGAGGTCGAAGGTTCGAATCTCACCAGGGTTCGTTCTTGATATGGCCGATTGGTGAGCCGCCAGCTAGTTAAATAATGGTTACCAATTGCCTACCAGCCTGGCGCCAGGCATACAAGCATAGGATTCGGGAAGTACTGATGTTCATAAAAAAAGAGGTGTCCCATAAGCCTTTGTACATCATCGAGTGCATTATCAATGTGCATAATGCACGGAGAAGAGTTCATCTCTCACCTAACTATTGTTAACATAAGGCTCTAGCAGTTGTCTAGCAGTTGTCACACGGCTCTAGCAGTTGTCACACGGCTCTAGCAGTTGTCACACGGCTCTAGCAGTTGTCACACGGCTCTAGCAGTTTTCACACATGCTTTGTTATTCTGGATGCATTGACGGTTACTATATCTGAATATTATTGATTTTAATTCATCTGAAACTACCTTGACCATAGCATAACACACACACCTTGACCATAGCATAACACACACACCTTGACCATAGCATAACACACACACCTTGACCATAGCATAACACACACACCTTGACCATAGCATAACACACACACCTTGACCATAGCATAACACACAGGCCTCGACCAACCATAGCATAACACACAGGCCTCGACCAACCATAGCATAACACACAGGCCTCGACCAACCATAGCATAACACACACACCTTGACCAACCATAGCATAACACAAAGGCCTTGACCAACCATAGCAAAACACACAGGCCTTGACCATAGCAAAACACACAGGCCTTGACCATAGCATAACACAAAGGCCTTGACCATAGCATAACACAAAGGCCTTGACCATAGCATAACACAAAGGCCTTGACCATAGCATAACACAAAGGCCTTGACCAACCATAGCATAACACACACACCTTGACCAACCATAGCATAACACACAGGCCTCGACCAACCATAGCATAACACACAGGCCTCGACCAACCATAGCATAACACACACACCTTGACCAACCATAGCATAACACAAAGGCCTTGACCAACCATAGCAAAACACACAGGCCTTGACCATAGCAAAACACACAGGCCTTGACCATAGCATAACACAAAGGCCTTGACCATAGCATAACACAAAGGCCTTGACCATAGCATAACACAAAGGCCTTGACCATAGCATAACACAAAGGCCTTGACCATAGCATAACACAAAGGCCTTGACCAACTGTAGCAAAACACACACGCCTTGACCAACCATAGCATAACACACACACCTTGACCAACAATAGCAAAACACACACGCCTTGACCAACAATAGCAAAACACACACACCTTGACCAACCATAGCAAAACACACACGCCTTGACCAACCGTAGCAAAACACACACGCGTTGACCAACCATAGCAAAACACACACGCCTTGACAAACCATAGCAAAACACACACGCCTTGACAAACCATAGCATAACACAAAGGCCTTGACCATAGCATAACACAAAGGCCTTGACCAACTGTAGCAAAACACACACGCCTTGACCAACCATAGCATAACACACACACCTTGACCAACAATAGCAAAACACACACGCCTTGACCAACAATAGCAAAACACACACACCTTGACCAACCATAGCAAAACACACACACCTTGACCAACAATAGCAAAACACACACGCCTTGACCAACAATAGCAAAACACACACACCTTGACCAACCATAGCAAAACACACACGCCTTGACCAACCGTAGCAAAACACACACGCGTTGACCAACCATAGCAAAACACACACGCCTTGACCAACCGTAGCAAAACACACACGCCTTGACAAACCATAGCAAAACACACACGCCTTGACAAACCATAGCATAACACAAAGGCCTTGACAAACCATAGCAAAACACACACGCCTTGACCAACAATAGCAAAACACACACACCTTGACCAACAATAGCAAAACACACACACCTTGACCAACAATAGCAAAACACACACGCCTTGACAAACCATAGCAAAACACACACGCCTTGACCAACCATAGCAAAACACACATGCCTTGACCAACCGTAGCAAAACACACACGCCTTGACCAACCATAGCAAAACACACACGCCTTGACCAACCGTAGCAAAACACACACGCCTTGACAAACCATAGCAAAACACACACGCCTTGACAAACCATAGCAAAACACACATGCCTTGACCAACCGTAGCAAAACACACACGCCTTGACAAACCATAGCAAAACACACACGCCTTGACAAACCGTAGCAAAACAGACACGCCTTGACCAACCATAGCAAAACACACACACCTTGACCAACCATAGCAAAACACACACACCTTGACCAACCATAGCAAAACACACACACCTTGACCAACCATAGCAAAACACAAAGGCCTTGACAAACCATAGCAAAACACATACACCTTGACAAACCATAGCAAAACACACACACCTTGACAAACCATAGCAAAACACACACACCTAGACAAATCATAGCAAAACACACACACCTTGACCAACCATAGCAAAACACACACACCTTGACCAACCATAGCAAAACACACACACCTTGACCAACCATAGCAAAACACACACACCTAGACAAATCATAGCAAAACACATACGCCTTGACCAACCATAGCAAAACACACACACCTTGACAAACCATAGCAAAACACACACACCTTGACCAACCATAGCAAAACACACACACCTTGACCAACCATAGCAAAACACACATGCCTTGACCAACCATAGCAAAACACACACACCTTGACCAACCATAGCAAAACACACACACCTTGACCAACCATAGCAAAACACACACACCTTGACCAACCATAGCAAAACACACACACCTTGACCAACCATAGCAAAACACACATGCCTTGACCAACCATAGCAAAACACACACACCTTGACCAACCATAGCAAAACACACATGCCTTGACCAACCGTAGCAAAACACACACGCCTTGACCAACCATACCAAAACATACACACCTTGACCAACCATAGCAAAACACACATGACTTGAACAACCATAGCAAAACACACATGCCTTGACCAACCGTAGCAAAACACACACACCTTGACCAACCATAGCAAAACACACACGCCTTGACCAACCATAGCAAATTTACTATTTTACTACTAACATTTGAAAATATTTCACTATGATTACATTTCATTTTTTTCCTTTCTGTACTGTTTAGACGTAACTATGTCGTGAATAATATTTTATAACACAATTTGCAATATTGCCACTTTTCATATAGGGTTTCTTCCCGGGAAATCCTGTCCCGGGAAATCCCGGCAATTTATTTTTCTCATTTCCCGGGATAAAAGTTATCGGGATCCCGGGAAATCCTAACCTCTGTACAGTCTGCTGACAAAGAAAAAGAAACGAGTCAAACGACCCTGGCTGAAAAATTCCAGCTTGCGATCGACTGTGCAGTTAAAGATGATAGTGATACTAAGGACATAAATGATCTGAAGACAATGACGAATGATTTCAAACTATAAGAGAACCCCCATCTCGAACAACTTTACCGGGCACATATGACAATTAAGCCATCATCCGTTGAGAGTGAGAGCATTCTCTGCTGCCGGTAATTTTGCAACACGTATTAGGTCCCGGCTCGGAGACAAATCATTATGTGTTCTAGTTTTCCTGAAAAACTATTTCAACAACCACGGCACTGTTGGTGTTGAACCACACCACTCAGTTTGACTCAAATGAGTAGATTCACTAGATTGTCAATCTCAAAGTTTAAGGACAGTTAGGACACTCCTACAGTTGCATTTATGTTGTTGAGAAGAGTTCAAAGATTGGACTCAGTGTTAAAGTTTGACATTGATGATCACCCAATGTTTTTTTTTTCATTTCATGACAGTGAGAATTACAATCAATGCGTTCAAAATGTCGAGTTATCAACTTATTACATATTCTTTTATTCTCTGTTCGGCAGCTCGGCTGCCATTTTTGGTCTGAGTTTGGGAGGTCCATAATGTCTTTTCATCACTAAGTTTGATGAATCGATGATGAATTGAATTCAAGATCACGAAAGAGAAGTTGAAAATTAGTTGTCGAATCTTGGTTTGGGCATCATTTTGGGTGAGAATACGGGAGTTCCAAACAAAACAAGACTAAACTTAAAGAACTTACCAGAAAATGAGACATTGCCAAATTCCTGTCAATCAACCATAAAACCTTAAGTTTAGTCTTGTTTTGTTTGGAACTCCCGAATTCTCACCCAAAATGATGCCCAAACCAAGATTCGACAAATAATTTTCACGATCTAACAATTGTCCCAATTTCCCGGGAATTTCTCGGGATCTAACTGAAAAATTTCTCAATTTCCCGGGATAAGGTTGTCTGGGATATAGACAAACACTATTTTCACAAAATGTTTGAGTTTAATTAAATAATAATGATAATGAGACTAATAATCAGTAAATACTAATAAGACTTTATAAAATCGAAACGTGTCGTTACACTAAATACTACAATATTTTGACATAATTCATAACCATTGACATAATGTACATGTGCCTAAACCAACAATCTGTTATTTTGGAGGTAGCCACCATGCCTACATGCATATGATTGAAAGCCCTAATTATGATTATGGTTAATATACATGTCACCTCCAGTCTGAGGCCAATATATTGCACGCATCTTGACACGAGTCTCCACATTAAAACCATCTTTTCACTGTCATTAAACGAACAAATCGTAAATTACAAAGGTATCTTAAGCTAAACCCCAATATTACAGCTCTATGGTCTATGTTTAATAACTATGAAAGTATATACAGTCAAACCTGTCATAAGCAACCAGTCAAGGGAGTCAGAGAAAGTGGCTGCTTAGCACAGGTGGCTGCTTAATAGAGGTCAAATATATAATAAAATAACTGATTGGGAAACTACTTAATTAATACAGGTTGGCTGCTTAATGGAGGTGATCACTAACACAGGTTTGACTGTAATTAGGAAACCTGGGTGGAATATTAATTAGAGACAAGGTTTCTTTCCCTACAATACTTTCTCTGTGCATTATGTTTTCTGTGGTAACTGTTACAGACAAGAATACACAGTTACCGGGTATGCTCAGGTTCTCAGTGCTTTCATTAACCCATTTGATTCTGGATACTGTTCAAACAGTATTTGCAAAGAACATAGAGCCAGATCAGCCGCCACTGAACATGCCGTCTGATCAGGCTCTATGCTGTTTGCTATTCAGATGATCTTGCTAAGACACTTGGCTATGTAGCAAACAATATACATCCTGATCAGCATGCAGTATCAAGCTGCGGCTGATCTGGATCTATGTTGTTTGCAAAAGCATTTAAATGTATCCAGAATGATATGGGTTAACAGAAATTGCACTTAAAATTACTCCCTGAACAAGACCGCCAAAAATGTTTTCCATTTTGTATTTTGTCTGTATAATAAAAATTCCTGAAATTTTGAAAGAGTAAATTAATAATTTCTGAAAATGTGTATTAATGAAACGCTCTAGGTTCTGTAATAAAATAATATTATTATTATATTTCGGGTTTTACGCCTGCATCAGCACCATTTTGGGCTATATCGCCGGCAGGCAGTTTACCTCACACCTTTCCTGGGCAGGTTCCAGCGGTTAACCAGTACTTGGGTGCACCAACCTCCAAAAGAAACTGCCAACTTTTACATATAAATGAAACACGGTCTGAGCAGGCTCGAACCCGTGACCATCAGAGATGATAGGTTACAGTGGTATACAAGTCAGCGACCTTAACCGCTCGACCACGGAGGCGGACGTAATAATATAATACATGTAAAGACATGTAATAAAACAATACTGTATTAATATTGGTATCGTATATTATTCATTCTATGTCGTCTCATAATAAGTACTGTCCAATTAGCACAGTGGTTAGCGCGCTCGCTTCTCACCAATGCAACCCGGGTTCGATACTCGGACTGGGAAGTATGTGAGATGGTACGGTGGTCGCAAGATTGGATAGGTGGGTTTTCTCCGGGTACTCCGGTTCCCTCCTACACGAATGACCACATACATGTATACACTTTCATCCGTGCCAACAAGAGTGATTAACAGAAGTTATTAGAACTTGCTTCGCAATCATTGTAAAATAAATAAAGTTTAAACTTTTTTCTTTTCTTTTTTAATAAATACCGTATTCTAGATATTTTCATGTTGAAACAAACCTTTAGTTCCAAATCAGCGGTACTCGGATACAATTCTAAAATATGTGTGTCACAAAATAGTTAATATTACCTAATGTTACTAAATTGTCACTTGTAAATGTAATCCAACATTGAAAACAGTCTCTTGTTCAAGTCCTGACCACAATACATGTACATACTGTCAAATCTCAGCTATCACAATCATGGGGCCCACATTTTTAACAACTATAAAACCACAGGAGCCGGTCACAAGCTGTTTAAGAGACCATATGTTCTATATCTGCATAACTAATAATGATTTATATACAGAACACTATGGTGTTAAGAAGCTTGTATGACCGGCTCGCCTTGTTTAAACCCAATGCTAACAACTTAACAATTATATTAACAAGTATTAGCTACATAAAATGTGTAATACCTTTCCAACTGTTAGGGTAAAACTGGCAGTCAGTCATAAAGGTGTTACACCATCCTATTAACCTTCATAGATATATATAATCTGTGTTCTCACACAACACTCCATTTATCTGCAAGCATGCACATACACAAACTTGCCAACTATGAAATCAGTCAGTACTTTGCATGCATCACTAATCTGGATGTCCCACAGCAATGATTGCCTCATTTTTAAGGAATTATTATTACAAGAAGATTATGTTGACCAGATAAACTGTCCACCCATTGTTGCAAGTGTCTTGCTTGCACAGTACATGTCAAAAACTGTTACAATCAGTTAATGTGTTTATATCACGTTTGAAGACAGCTGATCAGCTTTGAGGAAATAGACATTTTGTGTTTACTCCATTGTAATTGCTGGTTAATTAGTGAGACCGATTTTGTGTTTGCTAATTGCTGGTTAATTAGTGAGACCAATTTTGTGTTTGCTAATTGCTGGTTAATTAGTGAGACCGATTTTGTGTTTATTAATTGCTGGTTAATTAGTGAGTGTGGTTAACCCTTTCAACACAACAGACCTCTATATAGGCTTACAAAAAGTGTAGATCCAGATGAGGCGGCTCATGACGAGCCGTCTCATCAGGATCTGCACTTTTTGCAAGTAGTATTACTAATTTTAGACAAAATTACCCATCTTGATAAATGAACTGGTCCGAATGTAATTTTCTTATTCATTTATTGGTCTAAGAATATCATGGACCAGTCCATGTGAGTTACTTGGTGTTGAAAGAGTTAATGGAGGCAGTATGTGTGATCAATGATTGCTCATGACAGATCTCAAACTAACATCCAAACACTGTTTGCTCACACTTATAATTCTGCTATAGTCAGTGCAGATTGAACTCTCTTTTTTACCTATTATAACAAACAATTATATAGTGCACTTCACATATCATGTTATTCAAACAATTATATAGTGCACTTTACATATCAAGTTATTCAAGCAATTATATAGTGCACTTTACATATCATTTTACATATCATGTTATTCAAACAATTATATAGTGCACTTTACATATCATGTTATTCAAACAATTATATAGTGCACTTTACATATCATGTTATTCAAGCAATTATATAGTGCACTTCACATATCGTGTTATTCAAACAATTATATAGTGCACTTTACATATCGTGTTATTCAAACAATTATATAGTGCACTTTATCATGTTATTCAAACAATTATATAGTGCACCTTACATATCATGTTATTCAAACAATTATATAGTGCACTTTACATATCATGTTATTCAAGCCTCGAAAATATTTGTTATCGTAAACCTCATTCTTTCATGTATGCATGTGAATGAGAGAATAAAATGTGCTTTGACTAACAAGGGCAGTGGAAAACTGCTAGCTATATATATCAACTGTTGAACATCTTCATACCGTATACATTTATTATGATTTTAGTTTAAACAATATTATGTTTTTATAATTGTCTTGTGTTTATTTATCCTATATATACACTGTAAACATTGTGACAGACAGAACTGTTACAGTCCAGTGGTTAACAAGGCAAACAGGTTCGATCCACCGTCTGACCCTAATACAATTAACAATCTTTCAGATGGGACTTTAAACAGGTCTCGTGTTGGTGCTTTATGCCGTGCCCGTAAAAGAACCTGAGGAGACTCTGGAATGGGTCTCTGACTGTATCATTGCACTATCCTCCAAAAATCTAAAATGATTAAACTCTCCAGGAGACGTCGCTCATATGGGCAACCGGTAGCAACGATAAATATACGTAAAACACACATAAGGGCAGTGGATTACTGCTAGATATATAGCTATATATATCAACATCTTCATATATATTTATTATGTTTTTAGTTTAACCCTTTCAACACCACAGGCCTCTAAATAGGCTTACAAAAAGTGTAGACCGTCTCATCAAGATCTGCACTTTTTGCCAGTAATATTACTATTTTTTAGAAAAATTTACCCATTTTGATAAATGAACTGGTTCAAATTTAACATTCTTATTGATTTATTGGTCTAAAAATATCATGCACCAGTCCATGTCAGTTACTTGGTGTTGAATGGGTTAAATAATATTATGTTTCTATAAGTGTCCCCTGCTTATTGATCCTATATATACACTGTGTACAATTGTAAGTATTGCCTTTGTTACTATGACTTATTTATGGTGACATATAAGCCCAATGGGCGGGATGCTTGTTTGTAATTTTGTAAATTTATGAATAGATGTTTATATGTCTATGTCACAATAATAAAATATTTACTTACTTACTTATAGATATATATACTGCTAGATATTACTTGGCAACATTAAACTGAGACTCATTAATCTCCGCCAAAGCCGTCGTAAGTTTCCGTGAACTACGACCAGGACATACGTTAGGTTTTTACCGTTAATATTTGAATCAAGTCAATAAGTAAGTGTACCATAATCTAAATCTCATATTTTACTTCGGAAATCCGATTATTAACGAAGTAAGTTCACGGAATATGCAAATGTCTCAGTTTAATATTGCCAAACAATACATGTAGATATATTTCTTTATTTAACAAAGTTGACCTAATTAATTCTAATTCTCCTTATTATCTCTTATTATATCTCCTCTGTATATCTGAAACTTGGTGGAAGGAATTTACAGTGTATATCTGAAACTTGGTGGAAGGAATTTACAGTGTATATCTGAAACTTGGTGGAAGGAATTTACAGTGTATATCTGAAACTGGGTGGAAGGAATTTGATTTGATGGGAGAAATGTTTGTACCCATTCGAGGAAGGTACAGACTAAGATCACAAAGTGACAATAACTTTAACATCCCAAGACAACAAACAAAATTAGCCGATAGATCTATGGCCGCCGTTGGACCCATATTGTGGAACGATCTACCTAGTTATCTGGAAAACATTGAGTCGGAGGCCAGTTTCCGATCAAAACTGAAAACCCATCTGTTTAGGCAATTTTATGAACGATAAGTTTTGTGCTCTTTGTACAAAAATAACATCTGTGATGATATAAAACAGTTTAAATACAATATTTGTGTTCAATAAGATCAAAGATCGACTTTATAAGTATTGGATTGACGAGTGAAGTGTTGTATGGACATTCTCTTGGGTTCGAGATCTGTCGTGTGGTGATGGGCGGATCACTGTACCGGCCACATCACGGTTGTCATTCTTACGGCGGTGTTTGGGTCTATGGTTCATATTGCCACTTTTATCGCTAATCCAATCACTCACTTATATACTGTAATGGTGTAGATATTATGATAAAATATGTTCTTATCCAATTACTAGAATCCTAGTTATATCTATATATGTATACATTTATATTTCCATATATTATTGTCATGTGTAAATGTTTAAAATTGCATCTGTAATTGTGAAGCGC
This sequence comes from Archivesica marissinica, assembly GCA_014843695.1. NCBI lineage: Eukaryota > Metazoa > Mollusca > Bivalvia > Venerida > Vesicomyidae > Archivesica > Archivesica marissinica. The sequence continues at coordinate 40,737,167 of CM026400.1, forward strand.
AATAGAATAATTTTTCATTTTTGCGCTATATAAATGCTATGTATTTATATATAGAGGTTATTAAGTGGCTAGCATAGGACTGGTATCAACCAGAGGTAACTTGAAATCAGCCTGAGACCAAAGGCATTACGGTTAATTGGTAATGGTGAAAATATTGAAAGTTTAATGAATTCAAGGGAAAAGTTTTAATCAATCCAAGGCCAATAACATATTATTATACATATTTATTTTCAGTTTCATGAAATTCAATGAAGCGATTACTTAGTTGAGGCCAAATTATTGAATTTGTAATCAATTAAATGGCCATAACTTGGTGTTACTGACAAGATGCGGACAAAAGTTATACGTGCACCTGCACACTATGATAATGATGAAACATATTGGAGATTCATGAAATTCCACCCATTGCTTACAGAGATCTGACTCCGGGCGGAATGACCGACGGATGGACAGACAGACAGACAATGCCAAATGTTCAAATCGGTGTGGGATAATTAATTAGGATATATTAATTTGCAAAGATAAACGTACATTATATAAACAATACATAACACCTGGATGAAGGACATAAAACGTGTCTCCCTCTAAAACATGTTTTATTATATTTCAATAGTTTCACCATCGCTAATTAACCGTAATGCCTTCAGTCTCGGGCAGATCAGTTTCAAAGGGTTTCCTCCCACACGAATGACCACATATACGCTTTCATCCGTGCCAACGAGAGTGATTAATATAAGTTGTTAAAACTTGCTTCGCAATCGTTGTAACATAAATAAAGTTTAAACTAAATATACTTGTATAGAGCGGGCACATAGCATAGCAGCTATTTATTGCCCGCAACATGTGAACTCAATATAGTTTAGTTTATACTAATTATTTTAGCTTGATAGCAAAACAACATTATTTGACATTTGAGTGGTGAACATGTTGGACTGCGAATGCAGGGATCACAGGTTACTATTTGCCGTCTCACCCTAATAATATTAACAGATTAACAGTCTTTAAGATGGGAATTTAAACCAAGGTCTCGTGTCGGTCCTTTACACTGTGCACGTAAAAGAACAAGAGGAGACTCTAGATTAGGTCTGTCTGTATCATTGCACTATCCTCCAAAATGATAATCTGTTCATAAGGTGTCGCTCATATGGGCAACCGGTAGCGATGATAAATAAACATAAAACACAACATCATCATCTATAGTGATTGCGTCACTCTGCATAGAGTATACTCACAATGTCGCTAAAAAGTCAACACCTGCAACAGTCAGGGTAGGCGTTTCTCAAAATTAAAATTGTCCATATTTACAAATACATGTAGTTCTTAAAAAAGGATAAAAGAGTCCATGTGTGTTTAGTGGACATAGCGATCGACCAGTACCAATTGGAAACCCCCCAAAGTGGTCTGGTCAATAGCGTTCTGGTACAGCTTGTTCCACAGTACTATGGATGCAGGAAAGAAGCTGTTCTGATATATATTTGTACAGGCTCTGATTTGGCAGTAGCATTGGTTGTGGCCTCGGTTGGTCCTGGCCGTAACTAAAGGTGGGTTTGGATTGATGTTGACTAGGTTATGGAGGGTCTTGTATAGCATGGTTAGACGTGTGTTTTCGCGGAGTTGTTGTAAGGTGGTCCATGCTAGGTCGTTCATCATGTTTGTTACACTGCTGGTTGTGGAGTAGTCGTTCTTGACAAACCTAGCAGCTCTCCACTGGACCATTTCCAGTTGCTTGATGAAATTTTCTGAGTGGGGCAACCAGACAAAATAAGCATACTCCACACACAGACGGACATAGGTATTGAAGGCATTGGCTATGGTTGATGGTGGGCTTGAGCGAATGTTTCTTCGGATGAGGGACATGGGTCGAATTGGCTTTCTTTGTGATGTTGTTGATGTGCATATTCCAGGATAGATCTTGTGATATAGTGATGACAAGATATTTTGCACGGTCAGTGGCTTGTAAAGGAGTTCCGTGTATGATGTAATGACAGGGTGCTTCTTTGTGGTGATGTGGACTACCTCGCACTTGTCTGGTTGAAGGCCATCTGCCAATCGCGTTCCCAGGACTGGAGGTTGTCAAAGTCCTCTTGGAGCTGGCGTGAGTCTTCAGATTTGATGATTCTGTATAGCAGACAATCATCAGCAAAAAGATGAACGGTAGACTTGACCTTAGAGGGAAGGTCATTGATGTAGGCCAGGAATAGTAAGGGGCCAAGAACGCTACCTTGTGGGACGCCAGAGGTGACAGGCGACGTGGCTGAATATGAGCCGTGATGGGAACATACAACACGTATCTGTTGGATTACGTAGCAGGATCATTACTGATTATAGATCTAGATGTTACGGTATGTATGATAGTACATAATAGGCAATTACAATATAATACATGAAAAACATCAAATATAATGGGACGTATCTATTCTATGCAATCGGGTGCCTATGGTTCTGGGAAAACATAGGGGACAGCATGCACACGGACCCCATTAGCATCCACGATCACTAAGCTCACTCGACTGCATCCCTCCCAATTGGCGTTCGTATCAGACCGCATGGCCGCGTCCATGCATGAAATAAAAATACAGTCGTTTTGCTTACCAAAATCGTATCATTTCCATACGTACACATTCTCAACTCGAACGGTTTTTCCACGGTGCAGGTTACTGACTTTAACAAATGGGCTATCTGCATAGTACACCGCTTAAGCGTTTTCATGATTTTTCTGTAAATAGTAAAAACTATCTGTAAGTATCAGTAGTTATTTACGAATATTATGCCCTTCAACAAATTCATGGACGTCAGATTACTGAATTTGAGTGTATTCCGTTAAGTTTTTCAGAAATTAACTCGATGATTTGATTTATGTGAATTGTCAAACTTTACAAATTTTAATCATGGTTATGCGGATGCTTATGAAAGCTAAGGAGCCTGCCAGACGGTTAGGTATAGAGGCAGTAATCCCACAAAACAGGTGGCAGTAAACTAAAGCTGAATAGTAGAATACTCTTCAATTGAAGATCAAATTCAGCCCTAACGCCCAGATTACTGCCAATTGTCCCAAGATTACGGCCAATTGTATAGTTCGTTACTGTCTCTTATCGTTAACGCTGTCGGGAAGTGGTATTGGATTCTCCAAAACAAATACTGTACGTTTCAACAAAGTTATCTTTGAAACAATGCAAAATGACACTTAAAAACATAGAGTCGTGGAACCTATGCTCGCCATTTCCTACTTGCGGTATTTTCAAATAAAACACTCAGTAGAACAGTACGATTTTCCTTGTCTGTAACGGAGACAACCGATGATATGCTTTCACGTTATCCGTATCAATAGCCACGTATGTGTATCACATGACAAATCCTGCAGCCAATATGAAAACTATTATGTATTTAGAAAATTACCGATAGCTAAACAGCATAAAATCACAAACTCGGGAGGTAGTATTTTCAGAAAATAGCATCATTATGTATGTTCCATTAATGTCAAACCCCTTGCGGGGACATAGACATGTTTTTCCTGGGCAGGCTTAGCCAACCTAAGTGGTTAACCAGTACTAAGTAATGTGTGTGAGGTGCCTTGCTCAATGACACTATGTATACGTTGCCTGATCGAGTATCGAACCTGGGACCGTTCGATTCCAAATCCGACGTTCTACCACTGGACCACGGACGCCACAATAGTATGTGTTGTTATGAAACAATATGTGAAAAATTGATTTTAGCTCAATTTGTTCAAGAACGAAGATTAAATACAAAGATCTGAGACTTGATGTTGTAATATTAATCATAGTGAGTAAGCTAGACTTTGGGAGAAATGTGTTAACTCTGCCAAGTGTCCTCCCTATTGTTTATATATGACACGGCTTCTCCTTGAACACGAAACAGGGAGATGTGAGAAACATTACTAGTTAGTCTTAGCAGCAACCGTTGTCTGTTATAGGTGGCAGCGATGGAGAGCTATACACTGACACTTTATGTAACACTCCAGCAGGAGCAGGCCATCAGGCATCTCTTCAGTATAAGTGGATGGAAGTTCATCAAAGAAGGTAATGATTAAAAATCCGTCTCTCACATAAACTGTCGAATCAGGTAAATGGTTTGAATAAATAGGTCTTTATGTCAAATCAAAGGGAAAAAGAATGTTATATTTACACTTGCATACGCAGCTTCGTCTGTACAGGGTTATCCCAACCCATGTCAGCAGGGGAATGCGAATCCTTGTTAAAGATGTCCGTTGGACTGGGAAAAATGTGATAAAATTGGATTGCCTCATACTAATCTCTTCAGGAGGCGGCGCTCATATGGGCAACCGGTGGCGACGACAAATAAGTCATTGTGTAATGTATATATATATTCAGGAAAGACAACTTCTCAGAACCATTGTCTGAACTGTATCACATCATCATGTAACATTATACACTATTTTCAATAGACAATATAACATCAAAGAGAAATTGTGTAATATATCTACCGGGTATATAAACATTTTAGCTCACCTGACCCAAACTGTCCTGCAAGCTGTTGTAATGACCACATTTACGCTTTCATCCGCAATCATTGTAAAACAAGTAAAGCTGTTGTAAAAAGGCGTATCTGGTGTATCTCTGATATCCATCAACAATTACATTCATATGACTTTCTCCTGACCCAATGGTAGGAACGTCCGCAAATTTGGTCTGTAACATCCTTTCAATAACCTCTACATGTGTACATGTAGATCAACACCAAATTTGTTCAAAGGGGCCTTCGTGGTCGAGTGGAGGTCGTTCACTTAAAATCACTAACCACTCGCTGTTGTGTGTGTTTAAGGAAAGTTTCCAGCTGGCTTGTGGAAGGTTGGTGGTTCTATCTGGGTGCCCGATATAATACTCGAAAGGCCACCTCCCACCAATAACAGGTGATCAGTAGCATCCTACAACAACTATTTCTAAGTTTGTTTAAATGGGATAACTCGTGTTTAATAACTAGGCCAACTTGATGGGAGACCTTTCAACAACTTCTCATGAACCACTAATAGTAGTAATTCCAAATATGGTTTGCAGCATCCTTAAAACAACCACTATCATTTAATGAAATGTGGTCAAAAACTAGGTCACCCTGTCTACTGACAGTATGACTTTTATATTAATATTTATATGAATTTTGCCAAATTTGGTCAGTAGCATCCTCACAACAAGCTAATTGTTTGTAACTTTGTGTGATTTTGAAGTACAATTCCTAGGCATTGAAAGCGTTTTCCATAAATGTGAAAAATTGGAAAGTTTGCATTTCACCTGGGACTCTTTGGCCGTGAAGTGATTCTACACCTCAAACTGATTCTCCATAATTATGTCTTTCTTTTATCAAGGGCTACAACTCTCTGATACAAAATAGATATTTTAGCAAGGGGAGCGACTAGTGCGGTTACATGTATGTCACTGGTTAATTGCTATATTTAGTGTATGTAATCATATGGTTAATCATTGTTTTAGCACTGGTCTCTACGGTTAATCGTTGTTTTAGCACTGGTCTCTATGGTTAATCATTGTTTTAGCACTGGTCTCTACGGTTAATCATTGTTTTAGCACTGGTCTCTATGGTTAATCGTTGTTTTAGCACTGGTCTCTATGGTTAATCGTTGTTTTAGCACTGGTCTCTATGGTTAATCATTGTTTTAGCACTGGTCTCTACGGTTAATCGTTGTTTTAGCACTGGTCTCTATGGTTAATCATTGTTTTAGCACTGGTCTCTACGGTTAATCGTTGTTTTAGCACTGGTCTCTATGGTTAATCGTTGTTTTAGCACTGGTCTCTATGGTTAATCATTGTTTTAGCACTGGTCTCTATGGTTAATCATTGTTTTAGCACTGGTCTCTATGGTTAATCATTGTTTTAGCACTGGTCTCTATGGTTAATCGTTGTTTTAGCACTGGTCTCTATGGTTAATCATTGTTTTAGCACTGGTCTCTATGGTTAATCATTGTTTTAGCACTGGTCTCTATGGTTAATCATTGTTTTAGCACTGGTCTCTATGGTTAATCATTGTTTTAGCACTGGTCTCTATGGTTAATCATTGTTTTAGCACTGGTCTCTATGGTTAATCATTGTTTTAGCACTGGTCTCTATGGTTAATCGTTGTTTTAGCACTGGTCTCTACGGTTAATCATTGTTTTAGCACTGGTCTCTATGGTTAATCGTTGTTTTAGAACTGGTCCCTACGGTTAATCATTGTTTTAGCACTGGTCTCTATGGTTAATCGTTGTTTTAGCACTGGTCTCTATGGTTATTCGTTGTTTTAGCACTTGTCTCTATGGTTAATCATTGTTCTAGCACTGGTCTCTATGGTTAATCATTGTTCTAGCACTGGTCTCTATGGTTAATCGTTCTAGCACTGGTCTCTACGGTTAATCATTGTTCTAGCACTGGTCTCTATGGTTAATCGTTCTAGCACTGGTCTCTACGGTTAATCATTGTTTTAGCACTGGTCTCTATGGTTAATCGTTGTTTTAGCACTGGTCTCTATGGTTAATCATTGTTTTAGCACTTGTCTCTATGGTTAATCATTGTTTTAGCACTGGTCTCTACGGTTAATCATTGTTTTAGCATGTCTCTACAGTTAATCGTTGTTTTAGCACTGGTCTCTATGGTTAATCGTTGTTTTAGCACTGGTCTCTATGGTTAATCATTGTTTTAGCACTGGTCTCTATGGTTAATCATTGTTTTAGCACTGGTCTCTATGGTTAATCATTGTTTTAGCACTGGTCTCTATTGTTAATCATTGTTTTAGCACTGGTCTCTATGGTTAATCATTGTTTTAGCACTGGTCTCTATGGTTAATCATTGTTTTAGCACTGGTCTCTATGGTTAATCATTGTTTTAGCACTGGTCTCTATGGTTAATCATTGTTTTAGCACTGGTCTCTATGGTTAATCATTGTTTTAGCACTGGTCTCTATGGTTAATCATTGTTTTAGCACTGGTCTCTGATTAATCATTGTTTTAGCACTGGTCTCTATGGTTAATCGTTGTTTTAGCACTGGTCTCTATGGTTAATCATTGTTTTAGCACTGGTCTCTATGATTAATCGTTGTTTTAGCACTGGTCTCTAGGATCCCTGCTACTATTTCTACCAAGTATATTCAACTGGGTTCAAGTATATTCAACTGGGTTCAAGTATATTCAACTGGGTTCAAGTATATTCAACTGGGTTCGAATCTCACTGAGGGTGTCGAATCCTTTCATGTGAGGAAGCTCACCAGCTGGCTTTTGAAAGGTTGCTGGTTCTACCCGGGTGCCTGTCTGTGTCTGAAATACTTCAACTAGTGTTGGGAGGGGCACCCAGAGCCTTCTTCCACCAATAATAGATTTGCCGCATGACCCAAATTGTTGATGCGACCATAAACCCACATAAACAAACCAACATCAAGCTAAAATAAATTTGTATAAACTAAACCAATATTATTATTCAACTGAAGTCAATTTTTATAGAAAATTAATAAAATAAAGTATGTGGTATATACTATATACACTTGCAATAACCTGTACCAATGTGTTATCATGGGGTCACAGGGTACAAAAGTTACTGAGCAATTTCAGGTCGTTAGTCTATACAAATTTATTTTAGCTCGATTGCGAAACAAGTTGTTTCAACTTATATTAATCACTCTCGAGACCTCATTCCTGATGGAATCCATCGCCATGAAGGAGAGAAGAGGCAATGTGGAATTTAAATGCCTTGCCTAAGGGCACAATCGTAACGGCTCCAGCGGGGCTCGAACTCCGGACCTTTCACACCTGAGGCGAACGCGCATCCACTGCACTATCACGACTTAAGGTCGTTACGCCCACTTGTGTATATTAGAAATGGCAACCACTTCACCTTGAAGTTATTCCTGGAAAGATGCATTGTACAATATTAATCACTTTTTATGTATTTGAATACACCTGGAAAGATGCAGTCATATTGTGTAATATATTATTTCTGTATATTTCAAGAGATGACAGTTTCCCGGAATAATGATGTTACTTGTCCGAAAGAGGATGGATTTGTAGAAATATTGAACATGCAAAACGGTTTTGGTTTCCAAGACAAAGATGTACCAAGTGATATCCAAGACAGTAATGTGGTAAACGATGTCCAAGAAAATAATGGGACAAATTGTGTTCGAGAAAATAATGTGATAAATTGTGTTCAAGAAAACATTGTGACAAATGGTGTTCGAGAAAATAATGTGATAAATTGTGTTCAAGAAAACATTGTGACAAATGGTGTTCAAGACAATAATGTGATAAATGGTGTTCGAGAAAATAATGTGATAAATCAAGAAATTCGAGAAAATAATGTGATAAATTGTGTTCAAGAAAATAAAATGGTAAACAATGTTCAAGAAAACAATGAGACAAATGGTGTTCAAGACAATAATGTGATAAGTGATGTTCAAGACAACAGTGTCACAATTGTTATCAAATTCAACAATATGGCTGATATAGAAGGTACAAGTAGCATGCTTGAACTTGAAGAAAAAGGCCAAGAATCTATAACTATTGAGGACATTGAGCAACAACTAAACTCTAAGGAGCAGCTGAACAGTTTAATATCGAAGGGAAAGTTACTATCGTTAGAAAATAACAGGAAACTGAAAGACAAGAGAAAAGTATTACGACAGAAAAAGCAGACAAAGATAGTTGCACATAATTCTGCTTTAACATATGCAAGTAAAAAGAGGCCAATATACTGTGCAGATTGTAAAATTACTTTTACGTCTGAGAGCCGATTTAACACGCACAAGGCACGCAATAATGGGAAATGTGTGTTTGAGTGCGAGTTTTGTTACAAGGTGTTTTTATATCGGAAATCGCGCTACGACCTGCACATTCTCTCGGCACATTCTAAAGAGCGTCCGTTCACTTGCGACGTATGTCACAAAGGCTATGTGACATCGGATAAACTCAAAATTCACAAGCGTGTTCATACAGGTAATCACCTTTCTATATATATATATGAAAGGACACATTCGTGCAGGTCTCTATATATTTAGCTAGTCACTCTTCAATACATAGTTCCCGTGTGCTGTCATCATTCCTACTGTGGCTGCCATTTTGATTGGCAAAGTTGATCTAATATTATATTATATTGTATATATAGTAGCGTAATTTTCTTTTCTTCATAAACTATTTATTTTTCATCCCATCACCATGGGTTCATACGTTGTTGGAAAGCTCTCAATGGACATATTTTTGTATCAATTCACAAGTTTTGTATCAATAACGAATAAATAATAATTTACCTGTATAATAATAGTTCAGCTGTGAAAATAGACTTTCAAAAATAAGTACACGTCAAGTTCTTATAATTTATAATCCATACATCATTGTCAAAATATAAATTAATATTTAAAAAGTGCATTTTAATATCTTTAAAATCATACCAAATTTTAAGTTATTGCAATTAAAGAATTACTAGTAAAATCATGAAAATCTCGTTTGTAAAACTTGCCAATCAAAATGGCAGCCAAGATAAGATCTTATCAGCGTTTTTGACTATTTTCACTGGCCGTGGGAACTATGTATTGATGAGCATGGTGTTATTCATACGTTAACTCGTATTTCTTGTGTCTTTGCTATTCATTGTGTGTTGTTTTCTATGCAGTGTAAATATTATTATAAGTGTGTTTACGGGCAACTTCTCTGATGGACATTGTGCTATATAGACGACCTATGTACACGTATAATCATTGGTAGTGGTTTTATAGTGGCTACATTGTATTTTGGAGGCCTTTGTTTGACGTGCCAAAATTTATCAGCTGTCAATAATGTGCAGATCAGTTTGGCGAATGTGCTAAAGTCACAACCATCTGAAATTATGAACATTGACATACGCGTGATTGTGAAACATGCACATCGAGATAATTATGTTGTGCTCACAATAAAATTAGATGTTGATGACCATTTTAATCAACGTAATAGTATACAACATAAAATGTTATTATTTCGATATTTTACTAACAATTTGTTTCAGTTGATATAGCATTAATAGTAGTACATCTGTATGACGTGCATAGATCTGTATTGTTAGTGGAAACTACAGTAAGAATCAATTTATATAGGCAATCAAAGTGACACTAGGCGTTTATTTACCAGTAATGTATTTACTCTATATAACCCAAACCGTTTTGTGCGAAAGGTCTGGAGTTCGAGCCCCACTGGAGCCATTACAATTGTGCCCTTAGGCAAGGAATTTAAATTCCACGTTGCCTCTTCTCTCTCCCTCGTGGCGGTGGATTCCATCAGGAATGAGGTCTCGAGAGTGATTAATATAAGTTGTAAGAACTGGTTTCGCAATCGAGCTAAAATAAATTTGTATAAACTAAACAATTTTGTATTACATAACAATGAAACAATGTTAAATTTATTATTTGCACCTACAAAATTCAGATTGCTTACCGGATGTCACTCACCTCAGCACCTCTAGCTTATGAATGTGTGTGTGTTTTACGTTTAATTATCGTCACTACCGGTTGCCCATATGAGCGACGCCTCCTGAAGAGATTAGTCATTTTAGATTTTTGGAGGATAGTGCAATGATAGACAGAGACCCATTCCAGAGTCTCCTCTGGTTCTTTTACGTGCACGATGTAAAGCACCGACACAAGACCTCTGTTTAAAGTCCCATCTGAAAGACTGTTAATTTTATTAGGGTCAGACGGGGGATCGAACCTGCAAACCCTGGATTACCAGTCCAGCGTGTTACCACCGCTTATGAATGCTATCATTAACCCATTCAACACCAAGTAACTCACATGGACTGGTCCATGATATTCATAAACCAATAAATGAATCAGAAAATCACATTTGGACAAGTTCATTTATCAAAATGGGTAATTATGTCTAAAAATAGTCATATCACTGGCAAAAAGTGCAGATCCTGATGAGACGGCTCGTCACGAGCTGGCTCATCTGGATCTACACTTTTTGTAAGCCTATTTAGAGGTATGTGGTGTTGAAAGGGTTAAGTGTGTTAAATTTACTAAGTTTTAATTTTCCTATCACTTTCAGGTGAGAAGCCTTGTGTATGTGAGGAGTGCGGGCGCGCTTTCTACAGCCGCGGAGATCTGTCCACTCACCGGGAATACCATCATATATCCAAGAAACGACAGGATGACGTCACATGTGACCTCTGCAACCTGTCATTCTGTAATCAACGTTACCTTGCCTACCACAAGAACGTCACTCACAGTACGAGGCGAGATTTTCACTGTGAAAGTTGCGCAAAAAGTTTCAAATGTAACTCCTCTTTACGACGACACCTAAAATACATCCACTCTGAATCCAAACACTTCAGTTGCGATTCTTGCGAGAAGTCGTTCAAAACGGCAGGATCATTGAAAAAGCACAAAGTGCGACACGGAGGAGATAGGTCATTTTTCTGTACAGAGTGTAATAAGGGGTTTTACGAGAAAGCAAAACTTCAGCAGCACTACCGTACTCACACGGGTGAGAAACCATACAGGTGTCGCTTGTGTGAATATAGGTGCGCTCTCTCTGGTAATCTCAGTAAACATATGAAAACACATTACCGGGAACTAACTAACACAGTTTCATAGATGTCTCGATGTTTATGTATGGTTACAGTGTTGTTTGTATGCAGCATTTGGTAACATAGATGTCTCGATGCAATGTGTGGTTACAGTGTTGTTTGTATGCAGTATTTGCCTATTTGGTAACATAGTTTCAGAGATGTCTCGATGCTTATGTGTGGTTACAGTGTTGTTTGTATGCAGTATTTGGTAACACAGTTTCAGAGATGTCTCGATGCTTATGTGTGGTTACAGTGTTGTTTGTATGCAGCATTTGGTAACACAGTTTCAGAGATGTCTCGATGCTTATGTATGGTTACAATGTTGTTTGTATGCAGCATTTGGTAACACAGTTTCAGAGATGTCTCGATGCTTATGTGTGGTTACAGTGTTGTTTGTATGCAGCATTTGGTAACACAGTTTCAGAGATGTCTCGATGCTTATGTATGGTTACAATGTTGTTTGTATGCAGCATTTGGTCACACAGTTTCAGAGATGTCTCGATGCTTATGTGTGGTTACAATGTTGTTTGTATGCAGCATTTGGTCACACAGTTTCAGAGATGTCTCGATGCTTATGTGTGGTTACAGTGTTGTTTGTATGCAGCATTTGGTAACACAGTTTCAGAGATGTCTCGATGCTTATGTATGGTTACAATGTTGTTTGTATGCAGCATTTGGTAACACAGTTTCAGAGATGTCTCGATGCTTATGTGTGGTTACAGTGTTGTTTGTATGCAGCATTTGGTCACACAGTTTCAGAGATGTCTCGATGCTTATGTATGGTTACAATGTTGTTTGTATGCAGCATTTGGTCACACAGTTTCAGAGATGTCTCGATGCTTATGTGTGGTTACAGTGTTGTTTGTACGCAGCATTTGGTCACACAGTTTCAGAGATGTCTCGATGCTTATGTGTGGTTACAGTGTTGTTTGTACGCAGCATTTGGTAACACAGTTTCAGAGATGTCACGATGCTTATGTGTGGTTGGTTAGTGTTGTTTGTATGCAGCATTTGGTAACACAGTTTCAGAGATGTCTTAATGCTTATGTGTGGTTACAGTGTTGTTTGTACGCAGCATTTGGTAACACAGATGTCTCGATGCTTATGTGTGGTTACAGTGTTGTTTGTATGCAGCATTTGGTAACACAGTTTCAGAGATGTCTCGATGCTTATGTGTGGTTACAGTGTTGTTTGTATGCAGCATTTGGTAACACAGTTTTGAACCCTTTACACTACAGAGCTCTAAATAGGCTTATAAAAAGTGCAGATCCAGATGAGCCATCTCATCAGGATCTGCACTTTTTGCCAGTAATATTACTATTTTAAGTATTTTTAGACAAAATTACCAATTTTTATAAAAATGTTTTAATGAAGTACAAAGTAATTTTCTTATTAATTTATTGGTCTAATAAATATGCTGCACAGTCCATGTCGTTACTTGGTGTTGAATGAGTTAAGTTCTTTATATAGTTCCTCTTACGGTCTAGCCTGGGAACAGGCGTCGATATATTTTGCCTTGTCAGTCATATAAATATATTTCAACACAGAGGACTATTAATTGGGCCGTATTGAGTTTCTGATCATATCCAACAATGCCACACTGTATTAATGTTGTAAAGGAGAAATTAACCTGGTCAGTCATAAATATATTTTTTACATCGAGACCATTAATAGAGCTGTATTGAGTTTCTGATCATATCAAGATGTCATTTTGCCAGAAGTAAAAAATCGACAGACTGGAACACAGTCTACTTACGGTCGTATGCATGTTCATAATGTCACATTTCTAAAATTTCCAGTGTCTCGGTAAAGACAATTTAAATGTACTCAAAAAATATCTATTTGGTTATCCCAGTCTATTTTTAGATACATATTATCCTAAATTCGGCTTTGTAGCCATTCACATGATCGCATTTTCAATAAGTTCTAAACATTGCGCATATACAAATATGTAGTGAAGAGTACTGGAGTCCAGTCATTCAGGGGCCAGGTCACATGATCTCTGGTCCATTGTAGACATGTTTGCAAGGGACAAGAGAAAAAATGAGATCATTATCAAATATAGAGTAGTATATAAATAGTCTTAGCTTTCCCAAGACAAGTTAGTTTATATAAATTATATTTAGCTCGATTGAGAAACAAGTTTTTTCAACTTATATTAATCACTCTCGAGACCTCATTCCTGATGTAATCCATCGCCACGAGGTAGATAGAAGAGGCATCGTGGAATTTAAATGTCTTGCCTAAGGGCACAATCGTAATGGCTTTAGTGGGGCTCGAACTCCGGACCTTTCGCACCTGAAGCGAACGCGCATCCACTGCGCTATCACGACAAGTTAATTGTCAAGTTAACAGATGAATCTGTAGTCTAGTGGTAACATGTTGGACTGGTAATCCAGGGATCGCATGTTCAATCCCCCGTCTGACCCTAATAAAATTAACAGTCTTTCAGATGGGACTTTAAACCAAGGTCTTGTGTCGGTGCTTTACACAGTGCACGTAAAAGAACCAGAGGAGACTCTGGAATGGGTCTCTGTCATTGAACAAATTATATAACTAGAGGTTTTCTTAATGAATAGTGGTGTAATTGTAGGTGACCGAGATGTGCGGAGCAAAAAACCCATAACCCTCGACATGTGGGTCATATATACTGCTTTGCTTGACATGAGGGTCAATACCCTTGTGTGACAGTGTCAATGTACGACGGGGTTTTCCCAATCCATGTCAGCAGGGGAATGTTATATGTTATGTTTCGGGTTTTACGCCTGCATCAGCACCATTTTGGGCTATATCGCCGGCGGGCAGTTTACCTAACAACATCTTTCCTGGGCAGGCTCCAGCGGTTAACCAGTACTTGGGTGCACCAACCTCCGTAAGAAACTGCCAACTTTTTCATATAAATGGGACACGGCCTGAGCGGGGCTCGAACCCATGACCATCAGTGATGATAGGTTACAGTGGTATACAAGTCAGCGACCGTAACCACTCGACCACGGAGGCGGACTCAGCAGGGGAATGAGAACCCTTGTTAAAGATGTCCGTTGGACTGGAAAAACATGTGATAAAATTGGATTGTTTCGTACATTATTGATTATATGATTGGTAAAATATGAATTATCCATCGACCAGACGTGAATGTTTTGAATATCAACTTTTTGATATGTTATATCTACTTTCTAAGTATGACCTTGAACCTACATGACTGAACCTGTTTTCCATACAGCGTCTCGATATCGTAAACAGTTGTATCGAATCTGGAGCTGATGTGAAAAATCTGACCTTGGAACCAACATCACTTGAACATTATCTCAATATAAACATTTTTGTGCCCAATCATTGTAATATTCCGCACAAATTGGTTTGTGAGAGTCCGCCAGAGACCGTATCTATCTATATATATATATATGGATGGATTTGATCACATTTTCCAGATATATATATCCACCTTGGTTATCAGTTGACCAGTACAGTGAAAAACTTTGAAAACCGCAACCCCGCTAAACTGGAATTCCCTATAAACCGAACAAATTTCTCGGTCCCGAATTTTTCCCTTGTAACAAAACCCTCTGTAAACCGGATATCCTGTTTTATAAAAACATATGTGCGTCTTCAGCTATAATTCACCCGTGTAAACCGAAACAGCAACTTGTCTTGATCACATATGAAACTGACTATTCCTTTTAAGCAAACAATTTTCAGAATATTGCATTGTACATTTAGAAATAATCAGTTCTTTACTAACTTCCAAACTATAAACATGTCTCAGCCTCATTCTGAGTTGAACGGTTCATTTAGGAGAAATCTACCACATTATGAAATCCCCTCTAAACCGAAAACTTCTCCAAACCAAACTTTTCCTATGGTCCGGCACCCGTTCGGTTTAGAGAGGGTTCACAGTATATCCAAACCAAAAATAACAAGATTAAAGAAAGAAAACTCCTTTATTGACAGTCCAATTAACAAAAACAATGCATATTTTATTACCTCCCTTTATTAAACAATAAAAATCATATTTGCACAATTATATCCAGATCTGGGGAACCCCAAAAGCTATCCAGTTTCATGTAAGCTATCTACACACCAAGTTTCGTTTCAATATCTGAACCAAAAGTAGTGATCAATCTGAATCTGGTTTTCTACTTTCAATGACCAAGTCCTGATGATCTACAGAAGCTTCAAAGACACCACACCCATTGGTCCTGCATTCCAAGATACCGCACCTGCTGGTCCCGCATATTTGTCATTAACTGAACTGGAGCTTTTATTCATGTAATGGTGTGGCAAATCTTCTATTGTAACATACATGTACATTACGGGTATGTGCATAGTTAAACAGTTCATTGCGAGTATCACTGTCCTGGCGGGTAGGATTTCTTCTGGAAAGGGTTAAACAACATCTGGTTGGTCAAAAACTTTGACGTCTTGTACGTGACCGGCATGAAACCTGCAAAACAAAACATTACAAGCTAGTAGTTAAACCTTTCAACACCACAGACCTCTCAATAGGTTTACAAAAAGTGCGGATCCAGATGAGCCGGCTCGTAACGAGCCGTCTCATCAGGATCCGCACTTTTTGTCAGTAATATTACTATTTTTAGACAAAAATTACCCATTTTGATAAATGAACTGGTCCAAATGTAATTTTCTTATTAATTTATTGGTCTGAAAATATCATGGACCAGTCCATGTCAGTTACTTGGTGTTGAATGGGTTAAAACAACAGTCAAATATGTCATGAAATTCCACGACATATTTCCCCGAGTTTTCTGATACAAATAAGAAAAACATATTAACGAATTGTCGTCTGCTACAATGATTTGAACTATTTATAGCCTTTATTTTACCCAGCATGCAAGAGTTAAATATACTACTGGCCGAGGGTAGTAATTCTTCAGATCTTGATGATACAGTCCATGACCTTTAACTTGACCTAATTTACATGATAAATTAACATACAGTCAAACCTGTGTAAGTAGCCAGCAAAGGGAATCACAGAAAGTGGCTGCTTAGCACAGGTGGCTGCTTCATAGAACCAGGAAGTATGTGAGATGGTACGGTGGTCGCCAGATCGGACAGGTGGGTTTTCTCCTGTTTCCTCCCACACGAATGACCATATTTATGCTTTCATCTGCGCCAACAAGAGTGATTAAAATAAGTTGTTAAAGCTTGTTTCGCAATCATTGTCATATAAATAAAGTTTTCTCCCAGCAGTACTCGATAGTATGTTGCAGAAGTCGTGATAGCGCATTCGCTTCAGGTGCGAAAGGTCTCCCGAGTCCACACCCAACTGTAGCCGTCAAGCATGGCATTTAATATAAGGTGTAAGAACTTGTTTCGCAATCGAGCTAAACTAAATTTGTATAAACTAGCTAATAGTGTTTTACAGGTTGCATACTGCTAAGTTTACTGTAAACTTGTATTACCACATCTCCTAGATATGCCGATTTCCCGGGAAACTCGGCGCTGCATGTGTAGACACAGACCCGTGATATGACGCCCATACAGTCTTCCAGTATAAGGGGAGACAAACTGGCTCAGTAACTGAGGATTCTGAAATAAATATAACTTGCAGCGTTATATAAAAAACAAATT
The DNA here is from genome assembly GCA_014843695.1 of Archivesica marissinica. NCBI lineage: Eukaryota > Metazoa > Mollusca > Bivalvia > Venerida > Vesicomyidae > Archivesica > Archivesica marissinica. The sequence continues at coordinate 40,754,308 of CM026400.1, forward strand.
GTTCAGTAAAATTAACATCAAGATTCCGTACAGCTCAGTAGTAGATTTCCAGGATATAGTTTTGGAGATTGTATCCATTAGTTGCCCCGATGCATCATGTGTCATCATATAGGACATAAAGATTTTCAAGATGGCCGCTCGATAGTCGTGGATTTCAGATAGGAACTGTTTTAGTTTTACTTGTAGTCGCCCCGAAGCTCCACACAAAGTTTTATCTAATATGACTAAGCAGGTTTCAGAGCAAATTGTCATTGTAAAACAACTGGTGATAAACCAGATGACCCCACCCCGTTAGAGCGATAGCTCACACCGATGTGTAGTAGATGATCCACAGTTTAACACTTTCTTGACAAAATAAACAACACATACATACATACCTTATAGGACAGTTTAACGCCATGTTGACATAACAAACAACGTTTAGGAGGTTCCACATACATACCTTATAGGACAGTTTAACGCCATGTTGACATAACAAACAACGTTTAGGAGGTTCCACATGCATACCTTATAGGACAGTTTAACGCCATGTTGACATAACAAACAAAGTTTAGGAGGTTCCACATGCATACCTTATAGGACAGTTTAACGCCATGTTGACATAACAAACAACGTTTAGGAGGTTCCACATACATACCTTATAGGACAGTTTAACGCCATGTTGACATAACAAACAACGTTTAGGAGGTTCCACATACATACCTTATAGGACAGTTTAACGCCATGTTGACATAACAAACAACGTTTAGGAGGTTCCACATACATACCTTATAGGACAGTTTAACGCCATGTTGACATAACAAACAGCGTTTAGGAGGTTCCACATACATACCTTATAGGACAGTTTAACGCCATGTTGACATAACAAACAGCGTTTAGGAGGTTCCACATACATACCTTATAGGACAGTTTAACGCCATGTTGACATAACAAACAACGTTTAGGAGGTTCCTCATAAGGATCTGGCATATCTACAGGCTGGAAAATTTGATCATAAAATCTTGAGAATTAAATGCCAAATAGATACTCCCACTGTGCATTAACTACATGTAGATACTCCCACTGTGCATTAACTACATGTAGATACTCCCACTGTGCATTAACTACATGTAGATACTACTACTGTGCATTAACTACATGTAGATACCCCCACTGTGCATTAACTACATGTAGATACTCCCACTGTGCATTAACTACATGTAGATACTCCCACTGTGCATTAACTACATGTAGATACTCCCACTGTGCATTAACTACATGTAGATACTCCCACTGTGCATTAACTACATGTAGATACTCCCACTGTGCATTACCTACATGTAGATACTCCCACTGTGCATTAACTACATGTAGATACTCCTACTGTACATTAACTACATGTAGATACTCCCATAGTACATTAACTACATGTAGATACTTACACTGTACATTAACTACATGTAGATACTCCCACTGTGCATTAACTACATGTAGATACTCCCACTGTACATTAACTACATGTAGATACTCCCACTATACATTAACTACATGTAGATACTCCCACTGTACATTAACTACATGTAGATACTCCCACTGTGCATTAACTACATGTAGATACTCCCACTGTACATTAACTACATGTAGATACTCCCACTATACATTAACTACATGTAGATACTCCCATAGTACATTAACTACATGTAGATACTCCCACTGTACATTAACTACATGTAGATACTCCCACTGTGCATTAACTGCATGTAGATACTCCCACTGTACATTAACTACATGTAGATACTCCCACTATACATTAACTACATGTAGATACTCCCACTGTACATTAACTACATGTAGATACTCCCACTATACATTAACTACATGTAGATACTCCCACTGTACATTAACTACATGTAGATACTCCCACTATACATTAACTACATGTAGATACTACCACTGTACATTAACTACATGTGTGTACTCCCACTGTACATTAACTACATGTAGATACTCCCACAGTGCATTAACTACATGTGTGTACTCCCACTGTACATTAACTACATGTAGATACTACCACTGTACATTAACTACATGTAGATACTCCCACTGTGCATTAACTACATGTAGATACTCCCACAGTGCATTAACTACATGTAGATACTCCCACTGTGCATTAACTGCATGTAGATACTCCCACTGTGCATTAACTACATGTAGATACTCCCACTGTACATTAACTACATGTAGATACTCCCACTGTACATTAACTACATATAGATACTCCCACTGTGCATTAACTACATGTAGATACTCCCACTATACATTAACTACATGTAGATACTCCCACTGTACATTAACTACATGTAGATACTCCCACTGTACATTAACTACATGTAGATACTCCCACTGTACATTAACTACATATAGATACTCCCACTGTGCATTAACTACATGTAGATACTCCCACTATACATTAACTACATGTAGATACTCCCACTGTACATTAACTACATGTAGATACTCCCACTGTACATTAACTACATGTAGATACTCCCACTGTACATTAACTACATATAGATACTCCCACTGTGCATTAACTACATGTAGATACTCCCACTATACATTAACTACATGTAGATACTCCCACTGTACATTAACTACATGTAGATACTCCCACTGTACATTAACTACATGTAGATACTCCCACTGTACATTAACTACATATAGATACTCCCACTGTGCATTAACTACATGTAGATACTCCCACTGTACATTAACTACATGTAGATACTCCCACTGTACATTAACTACATATAGATACTCCCACTGTGCATTAACTACATGTAGATACTCCCACTATACATTAACTACATGTAGATACTCCCACTGTACATTAACTACATGTAGATACTCCCACTGTACATTAACTACATGTAGATACTCCCACTGTACATTAACTACATATAGATACTCCCACTGTGCATTAACTACATGTAGATACTCCCACTATACATTAACTACATGTAGATACTCCCACAGTGCATTAACTACATGTAGATACTCCCACTATACATTAACTACATGTAGATACTCCCACTGTACATTAACTACATGTAGATACTCCCACTATACATTAACTACATGTAGATACTCCCACTATACATTAACTACATATAGATACTCCCACAGTGCATTAACTACATGTAGATACTACCATTATACATTAACTACATGTAGATACTCCCACTGTGCATTAACTTCATGTAGATACTCCCACTGTGCATTAACTACATGTAGATACTCCCACTGTACATTAACTACATGTAGATACTCCCACTGTACATTAACTACATATAGATACTCCCACTGTGCATTAACTACATGTAGATACTCCCACTATACATTAACTACATGTAGATACTCCCACTGTACATTAACTACATGTAGATACTCCCACTGTACATTAACTACATGTAGATACTCCCACTGTACATTAACTACATATAGATACTCCCACTGTGCATTAACTACATGTAGATACTCCCACTATACATTAACTACATGTAGATACTCCCACTGTGCATTAACTACATGTAGATACTCCCACTATACATTAACTACATGTAGATACTCCCACTGTGCATTAACTACATGTAGATACTCCCACTGTGCATTAACTACATGTAGATACTCCCACTATACATTAACTACATGTAGATACTCCCACTGTGCATTAACTACATGTAGATACTCCCACAGTGCATTAACTACATGTAGATACTCCCACTGTGCATTAACTACATGTAGATACTCCCACAGTGCATTAACTACATGTAGATACTCCCACAGTGCATTAACTGCTAGGTTAACGCACATGTATAAGCTTCATCTATTAAGTTTGTCTAACTTGAATATCATTACAATAGTGTGTGGGTTTGTCACTAAATTGTCATGACGTCACTAAATTGTCATGACGTCAAAGCTGCATTATATTTATGCTTTAGACAAGCGTTATAATTACGTCAATACTTCTTTAAATCGTCATTTGTCTTATCGTTAACGTTATGTACCAATTGAATTCACCTAGAAATATACATAATTTAAAATATCATTTACAAAATACATGTATATACGGATTATTCTCTCGACCAATCAGAACCCTTCCTGGTGTTATTACACATGTGTACATACAAGAGAATATGTAATGGCTGTATGAAACTGAATACAAGCAAAGTTATATGATAAAATTGCATAGCTGCCTTATAAAAGTTATGAAATTCGTAGTGTATTCAGTTAATCCCCAGCATGTCTTGCTTAGACAGTTATAACTCACCATTTAGACGGTTATAACTCACCATTTAGACAGTTATAACTCACCATTTAGCCAGTTATAACTCACCATTTAGACGGTTATAACTCACCATTTAGACGGATATAACTCACCATTTAGATGGTTATAACTCACCATTTAGACGGATATAACTCACCATTTAGACGGTTATAACTTACCATTTAGACGGTTATAGCTCACCATTTAGCCGGTTATATCTCACCATTTGGCCGGTTATAACTCACCATTTAGATGGTTATAACTCACCATTTAGACAGTTATAACTCACCATTTAGACGGTTATAACTCACCATTTAGATGGTTATAACTCACCATTTAGACGGTTATAACTCACCATTTAGACAGTTATAACTCACCATTTAGACAGTTATAACTCACCATTTAGATGGTTATAACTCACCATTTAGACGGTTATAACTCACCATTTAGACAGTTATAACTCACCATTGAGACAGTTATAACTCACCATTTAGACGGTTATAGCTCACCATTTAGACAGTTATAACTCACCATTTAGACAGTTATAGCTCACCATTTAGCCAGTTATAGCTCACCATTTGGCCGGTTATAACTCACCATTTAGATGGTTATAACTCACCATTTAGACAGTTATAACTCACCATTTAGACAGTTATAACTCACCATTTAGATGGTTATAACTCACCATTTAGACAGTTATAACTCACCATTTAGACAGTTATAACTCACCATTTAGACGGTTATAACTCACCATTGAGACATTTATAACTCACCATTTAGACAGTTATAACTCACCATTTAGACAGTTATAACTCACCATTTAGACAGTTATAACTCACCATTTAGATGGTTATAACTCACCATTTAGATGGTTATAACTCACCATTTAGATGGTTATAACTCACCATTTAGACAGTTATAACTCACCATTTAGATGGTTATAACTCACCATTTAGACAGTTATAACTCACCATTTAGACGGTTATAACTCACCATTGAGACAGTTATAACTCACCATTTAGACAGTTATAGCTCACCATTTAGCCGGTTATAGCTCACCATTTGGCCGGTTATAACTCACCATTTGGCCGGTTATAACTCACCATTTAGACGGTTATAACTCACCATTTAGACAGTTATAACTCACCATTTAGACAGTTATAACTCACCATTTAGACAGTTATAACTCACCATTTAGATGGTTATAACTCACCATTTAGACAGTTATAACTCACCATTTAGACGGTTATAACTCACCATTTAGACAGTTATAACTCACCATTTAGACGGTTATAACTCACCATTTAGACAGTTATAACTCACCATTTAGATGGTTATAACTCACCATTTAGATGGTTATAACTCACCATTTAGACAGTTATAACTCACCATTTAGACGGTTATAACTCACCATTTAGACAGTTATAACTCACCATTTAGACAGTTATAACTCACCTAGACAGTTATAACTCACCTAGACAGTTATAACTCACCATTTAGACAGTTATAACTCACCATTTAGACAGTTATAACTCACCATTTAGACAGTTATAACTCACCATTTAGACAGTTATAACTCACCATTTAAATGGTTATAACTCACCATTTAGAGGGTTATAACTCACCATTTAGACGGTTATAACTCACCATATCATTTTCAGTCTTTATACTCATCTCCTCCATCAGTTTGCTGACTTTCTCCGGGTCAAATAGGGTTGCATTTCTAGGTCGTTGTCTATATGCCTTAAGGTTGGTGTAGTTTTTCCACGGTCCAGGTGTTTCATCAATTCTAGCAGGGTCATTTTTAAATTGCTGTTCCGGCGTGCGGTCCTTGTATTCACTCTTTAAGCTTCTGATTGTCCTCACACTCCCGATTCCTGGTAATTAATAATATGTCATACGTGTATATATGAACTTATTTCTGGATCACAAACAGGGCTCAAGCTAGACTCAATTGTTTTGGGAGAAGTGAGAAAGCGCGCGATTGCATCATCTATCATCTGATGGTATTATTAATAAATTTCAACGCAATATGACCATTAACCCATTTCATTCTGGATACCGTTCAAACCGTTTGCAAAGAACATAGAGCCAAATCAACCGCCACGGAACGTTCCGTCTGATCAGACTCTATGCTGTTTGCTATTCAGATGATCTTGCTAAGACACTTGGCTATGTAGCAAACAACATAGATCCTGATCAGCATGCAGCGTCACGCTGCGGCTGATCTGGATCTATGTTGTTTGCAAAAGCCTTTAAATATATCCAGAACGAAATGGGTTAAATACAATATTTGAATGGAAGGAGTGCTTTACAATGCCCAGTGTACATGTATAATGCTACTGGACAATATTTTATCTGAAAATTGTTTATATAAAAAAAAAAGAAGAAAAAAGAGGGTACTCTCAGGGGACGAAGTCAGGGTCCCAATGGTGACTACTTCGCCCATGTCACCCTCTAGAATGAGCCCTGATAAAGTGTCCAAAGGACATTTAATACTACTTGAGTATGCAGTATATATCTTCGCATTATTCAAACTACAATCTTATGTAGGTGCAAAATAAGTAGAAATCCTATGATTATACCACATTGTAATTATTGTATAGTTTCGTTCAATAAGCCTCCGCAGTTGAGTGATCTAGCACGCCGTTGCTAGAACTCACCTTTCACCGCTATCAGGGCCACAGGTTCGCTCCCTATCAGAGATAAGAGATCAAATGATATGTGAGAAAGTTTACAGTTGCTTGCGAAGGATTGAGAATAATGATTAAGCGAATAACTGAATCGGTCGAGTGACGTGCATCGTAAGACAACGGCGGTTTGAACATCAGTTTCACCGATTGCTGGGATAAAAATACATGTTTGAATCGTACATTTTGTCCAAACGCAGGGTTCATTCTAGGTCAGAATTTTTGGGAGAAGTGAGAAAACGCGTGATCGCTTCCTTAAATGGTGTTCTTTAACCCATTCAACCCCAAGTAACTGACATGGACTGGTCCATGATATTCTTAGACCAATAAATGAATAAGAAAATTACATTCGGACCAGTTCATTTATCAAGATGGGTAATTTTGTCTAAAATTAATAATTATTACTGGCAAAAAAGTGCAGATCCTGATGAGACGGCTCGTCACGAGCCGGCTCATCTGGATCTGCACGTTTTCATAAGCCTATTTAGAGGCCTGTGGGGTTGAAAGGGTTAATATACTTCTCCAAAATAGGGTTCAAATGCACAGTACAACCATTAAATACAACATTTGAATAGAAGGAGTGCTTTATAACGGGCCAGTGTATCTTACTAGACAAAATTTTGTTTGAAAATCGTAAAAACCCAAAAAACATTATTATTTTAGGAAGAAGTGGGGCCCCCAGAGGGCGAAGTCAGGGTCCCTAGGGTGACAATTTCGCCCACATCGCCCTCTAGAATGACCCCTGCTTGAAACGGCGTAAATATTAAGACAGAGAAGCAATGCAATAATTTACTATGCACACGTCATTCCACCATTACTAATTTATGTTATACAATAATGACTATAAATGCACCTGTGTCGTATATAAACGACAATATGACGTATTACATCATACCTGCTCACAATTTTCGTGGTACGATACTTCGACACGCAGCAATCATTTAATCATAAAAATATGTAAAAAGGCATCCTACATGTCGCACAAACTTGCAAAATTATTAACAAAATATGAATAACCCGTTTGTTGCAAGTGTAGTCCCTAGAGCTATTTAATATATACAATGTATGCCGCTAAGATCATAGTAATGCATGGCTACATTATTCTATAGACAGAGATTCTTTGAAATGCCAACACGACAGCTGCTTTCATGCATTATTGTTCACTCTAAAATAGTGTCCTAACAGTTTGCTTCTATAAAACAACCCAATTTTGTATCATTCATTAAATATCTATTATTTACCGGCTAGATGCTTTTTGTATGCTTCGAACAAACGATCACTCATGTAATTACATATAATCAGGAATAAAGATGACCTACCCATGCTGCTTAAATTGCTTGAAAAAATCAAAAAGTGATGGAATGTTAACCCATAACCTGCCGAATAAATTGGAATGTATAAACAAAATAGATCCAGATAAGCCGCGGAGTAACGCAGCATCTGATCAAGATCTATGTTGTTTGCTATTCAGACAAATGTATTGGCTCCACTATCCGTATAATAAATAGCATAGAGCCTGATCAGACGGCACGTTATGTGACGTCTGATCTGGCTCTATACTTTTTGCAAAACCGACTTTAGTCGTGATTGGCAAGTTAAGCATTAACAACAATCGGTAGATAATCGATCGGTTCACACACCTGATTGATTTACATGTATGTTCCATTAATGTCAAACCCCTTGAGGGGACCTAGACATAGTTTCCTGGGCAGGCTTAGCCGATATATGCGGTTAACCAGTATTAATTGTGTGTGTGAGGGGCCTTGCTCAATGAAACCACAGTAAACTCTGTCATAAACAGCCAGCCAAGGGAATCACAGAAAGTGGCTGCCCTAGCACATGTGACTGCTTAATATAGGTCAAATTTATAACAAAGTAACATATTGGGAATCTGCTATCTGCGTAATGTAAATTGGCTGCTTAATTGAGGTACCAACTAACATGGTTTGACTGTACATATACGTAGCCTGACCCTCAATTCCACATCAGACGCTCTACCACTTGATAGCGAGCTCCAAGCAAGCGGGCCCTTCCATAGCCATATTTATAGTAACGCAATTTGAGAAGAGTGTTGATTTTCGATATTGATCGATCTTAAACAAATTTTCCATTTACCGGACGTTTGTATTGCCGAAAAGAGCTACATGGAGGTACAGGAGAGCTTCAATGATGCAAAGAAATGAAAACGAGGCACAGTGGGGTTTCCCTATTCTAATTTATGCAGGTAATTATTGTTTTGGCTCCATTTGTGGCAGAAAATCTACAATACACAGTACAGTGTAAACCTTTTTCAAAAAATAAAATAAATGCCAATCGTTGGAAATAAATTTATTTTCAATAATCGAAATTGAAAGAACCGCTCTAATTGCATTAATTTTCTTCAGTTGGAAAAATAATACTGTAATTCATATAGTTTATACAAATTTATTTTAGCTCGATTGCGAAACAAGTTCTTTCAACTTATATTAATCACTCTCGAGACCTCATTCCTGATGGAATCCATCACCACGAGGGAGAGAGAAGAGGCAACGTGGAATTTAAATGCCTTGCCTAAGGGCACAATCGTAATGGCTCCAGCGGGGCTCGAACTCCGGACCTTTCGCACCTGAAGCGAACGCGCATCCACTGCGCTATCATGACTTCCGTAATTCATATGCAAATTTATCCTAGTGTTACCTTTAATAAACCATCATCAAGGGTAATTTTGTTAAAACAATACCAATAAAGGGAGGTAATTACACAAATGCAGGTTCCATATCTGATCCTTTCAATATCTTGGTGTGCAGCATATTCTAAATAGAAGCATTCATATTGCAAGAATGGCTGCCATTATTATTGTGTTACCATAACGCTCAACAGTGCGTGCACCTGCAAACCTGACGTCTACAAGAAATGCATAATCCCTGTTGTCAATCTATCTTCCTGAGATGTCAATTCCCTCGTGGGGATGTAGTCATAAGTGGTCATCTTCCCGCTATTCTGTCTAATTCAGTAATTGATTCCGACTTCCACCTTTTATTGGCTTTCCCAATGTAGTGCCTATTTCATATTACATACATACACTATCGACAGCACGATTTACCCAAATCTTCGTTTATATGCTATGTATGGCCATAATTATGTGGTTTCTATACAATATATGGTATTAGAAGATATATGTATCGTATTTCATCAACAAAATTACCAGGTTTTCGCCAAAATAACACAAGAAGATTTGAAACGAAGATTTGAGTAAATTGTGCCACCCTACACTATAGCTACTCCAAATGGCTATATAGTAATTTTGTTTATGTATGGACGGTCATTTGCCGTATTCATATTAATCAGTTAATCACAATTAGTAAGTAAGTAAATTCTTTATTTCGATAGGGTAACCAATTTAGCGAGGTGGTCGCCAGATCGGACAGGTGGGTTTTCTCTGGGTACTCCGGTTTCCTCCCACACGAATGACTACATATATGCTTTCATCCGCGCCAACGAGAGTGATTAATATAAGTTGTTAGAACGTGCTTCGCAATCGTTGTAAAATAAATAAAGTTTAAACTAAATATCAAACATATTTGTACAATCATGACATACAAAAACAACTGGGAAAAAAGACATACTGTGGTATTAGAACTAATAAAAGTAAGAACGTATCTACATAAATTGTGTGCATGGATTATGAACAGTAGTTGACAGTATTAGACATCCAACCATTTTAAACAATTTGATTTAAACACAAAGCAAGTGAGCTTGAAGTTTTTCTTTCCAAGGGTAGACAATTCCAAACAATTGGAGTTCCGGTTTCTACCCAGGAAATGACTGCTGGTAGTATTCTCCACCACAACAGACTGACATTGTAAGATAATGCTCCAGAGTTGGCTCTGTACAAATTAGAAACTCAGAAACTATAGATAAATAGAGATGTAGACAACGTTACGAGTCAGTGTTACGAGTTGACTCGAGTACGAATTGATGTGCTCACGTCTTACTCGAAAAATAGCACTAGACAACATTGCAATGCGTTCTCATTTTGTTCTTAAACAATTATGTCTACAGAGATTTGTATTACAAATGAAATTACTACCAAAGATTCTATGAAAATTTGACAATTTGCAAAAGGTCAACTGTTTTCCAATGGGAGCTGCCATTTTGTTGCAATTGATTCTAACATACATTATATTTTTATATCAACTTTTAATCGAGTTGTAATGTTTCTTTTTTTGTATCAGAAGATAGGATATTTAGAATACTAGGTTATTGTCTTTTTAATTTTTAAATTATTAGGCTCGACTCCGAAAAAGTACTCCGCCTAGATGGCAAACCAATGTGTGTGTGTCTTGTGCCTGTGGTCTAAACTGGGCACGAAACGTCCAGGGTACAGAATGACCTGCACAAATCCAGAACACGTTCAGAACACGTTTTAGCTACAACTTAATCAAAATTACCTAGTTTTTTGTTTACATTGGTACCATCCCCGGCAAAACAAATCGATACATATTATAGAGCAAAAACACGTTTGGTCTGGTTAGATTGATTAATAATATTGGTTTTCGTTTATATGCATTACAACAAAATTGTTAATGTTATCTGGAAATACCATGGGCATACCGGTATTCGGTCATCTAAGAATGTGAATAACATTATAACTTCTATTCTACACTAACACTGTTGAGTCTGTGCTACTGTTTTAGTCAGCCTCTTTTAATGATAGCAGATGACATAATATTACTATGTAAAGTGCTCAATCTTGCAGTTAATAAGATTGACTAAGCTCAGATTGCATAACATCTCACGTATGAATTTAACATCGCATCAAAAAAGGACCTACGTTTTGGGTACCAATCAAATTTCATGTACAAGAAATGTGTTATCCGGTATTGTCACGTGACCTTGTAAAGTGTAAAGCCAACATTAGACTTCTCCCGTTGCAAAAATAAACAATTACGTCTTTGCGTATATCTCCGTGTAAGGGATTTTTAGGGTACCCATGAATGAGACTAATTAAAACATCAACATTTACATATTTTCGAAATAAAAGGTGAGTATTGATTTGTTTTTCTCATTGTCGTGTAGCATAGATATATCTATGATGAATGATAAGCGATGTCCGATTCTGTACACATCACGAGCTTCGCGTTGGCACCAGACCTGGGTCAATTACATTGAAATGTAATTAATTAAATTACCATTACTTTAGTATTTTACCATTACATTAGTTTCCCAATGTAATTAATTAAATTACTATTACATTGCCAATGTAATTAATTACCATTACCTAAATAAATTTTACATTTGAACATGAACATTCAGATACAGTGAAAAAGTATTTTATTTAACTGTTGCACTATATAAATGATCAACGAGCATACACAACATAATAATTATATTCCATATACATAATGTTATTAGAAATAATTGGTACTTTGTACATCATACAAGCAAGGTATGTAGTTTTATGCAGGTTAACTTCTGTCCCATCATATGAATCATCATAGTTTAGTAAGTTTATTCTACTATCTTAGCATTTGTTTTTATCATCATAAGTGTTTCGAATGTTGCATCGTTCAATGAGCATCTGTCTGGCCTGAAGGTCTTCCCAGCAATACTGAAGAGACGTTCAACTGGTGCCGAGGAGGCTGGGATTGCTAGATATTTTGCTGCAAGAATGGACATTAGATTCAGTCTTAAACTTGGCACAGTGTTCTTGCAGTGTCTTCCAGTCAAGGTCATGGATTATTTGCTGGAACTGCTTGTCGTCTTGCAGTCGCCTCAGTTGTTAGAACTGTCAGCAAAAAATCCATCTTATCTCTACATCTACACAATACTCCCAACACTCAGTCATCTTTAAATGAACATAATAATCCCCAATTATAACATTTCAACCACTGAGCTTATATTTGTACCCCGTGGTCCAGTGGTAGAGCGCCAGATTTGGAATTGAAGGTCCCCAGGTTAGATACTCGGTCAGGACACGTATTAGTGTCATTGAACAAGGCACCTCACACACATTTCTTTGTACTGGTTAACCACTTAGGTCGGCTAAGTCTGCCCAGGAAAACATTTCTAGGTCCCCACAAGGGTTTGACATTAATGGAACATACATACATATTCTGACAACATCCCAAATGCAACTGAATTTTCATGTGAGCCAAACTTTGACACAGTATATTGACACCATTTGTTCTGGATGCTCTCAATGGGTAATTTCAAAGTGAACAAGCTTTGTATATACAAACTTCCTTGCTAATTTGTATATGCAAACTTCCTTGCAGTTTTCTTTACTTTGCACGCATTATGGGTGGAGTGTAAAACTTGTTTGACACCCATACTTGGTCAGCTGGATCAGTGGGTGATCAGGATTTGCAGTTATAGTAGGCAGGGAGGGTAAGTGCACTAACATTTCAGAGTTAAGAGCACATTTTAAGAAGGAGGACACAGTTCATTGTTCCATCGCTATGGGTAGCGAGAGATGCTATGGGTAGCGAGAGATCGGAGAGTACCTTTAACAATTGCTATTTTTTGGAATAGCAGTTCCCTATCACCATTGTACGTTCAAACTATATATATATATATATACCGTCTCTGTGGCCACCATTGTACGTTCAAACTACAGTCAAACCTGTGTCAGTGGTCACCTCCCTTAAGCAGCCAACCTGTATTAAGCAGCCAGTTTCCAGATTCCCACTATGTTATTTTAGTATACATTTGACCTCTATTAAGCAGCCACCTGTGCTAAGCAGCCACTTTCTGTGACTCCCTTGGCTGGCTGCTTAAGACAGGTTTGCCTGTATATATATATATATATATATATATATACCGTCTCTGTGGCCTAGTTGTTAAGGTGTTCCCTACGTAGCGGGAGGTTGTAGGATTGAATCTCATAGCTGATATGGCCGGTTGGTGAGTCGCCAGCTAGTTAAATATAATGGTTACCGATTGCCTGTCAGCCAGGCACCTGGCCTTCAAGGATAGGATTCTTGGAGTACTGATGTCCATAAGAGGTATCACATAAGTAACAAATGGCTGGCCCTTTCAATATGGGTGACACTATAATACACCGATGCTCAAAAGAAAGTCTCCACTCAGAAAATAGGTCATAAAATTCTATTCTATATAACAATTCCATTATTTTTATGTGATTACTTAAATTCATTATCTGGTACATAAACAAGTACAATTTAACAAAAATCGGTTAACAAAAACTGTTCATTTCGTCCTATTAAAAACGTCACCATCCAAATCAAAATTCACAAAAAGCAAGTATGTCAGTATTTGGTATGTCCGCCGAGAGCTGCCACACACGCAACACACCTTCTTCTCATAGAGGTAACTATGTTGCTAATCCTAGCCTGTGGAATGTTCCTCCACTCTTGATTTAATGCAACATGCACATCCTGGACATTTGCTGGTGGTGGTACCCGCGTGTACCCCTATCCTTAAGATCTACCCATACATGTTATATTGGTGCAAGATCGGGCGATAGCGCTGGCCCGAATATTATCCGGAAGTCGAGGCATATTGTGTTGTCGTTATTTATACAAAATGAAACAATTGTTGATCTTTTAGATACATTTCCATAAGAGGTCACGAATTTATTAAATTTAAATTGTTTGGCAACTCACCTGTACAGTGCACGTGCAAAACGTCTCACCTGTGCAGAATAAGTCACGGATCAGTGGTTTTAAACAAATTTACTTTTAATTAAGTGACAAGTGAGTAGTGTATTGGAAAAAAATATTTGTTATCAGTAGCTTATCACTAAAATTGATTTTGGGGGATTTTATGCGTAAAATAAGATATATGAAATCTCAAAATTCTATTTTGGAATTGAGGGGTACCACCTTAAAACATCTTAAATATGTACTTTTTATTAATAGATGTTTTTCACTTTTGCACATCTTGTGGATGAGATATGGGAGATAATAAATAATAAAAGAATGAATAAATTGATCCACTCAGAAAATTTCCATGGTGTATTTCTCAGGTGGGGACTTTCTTTTGAGCATCGGTGTACACAAACGCTTTACTTTTATATAAATTGAAACCTAAAGAAACGCAACCCTCTATATGTGTGAATATTTAATAATCAACGTCGAATTTCATCACATACATGTATACTAATTAATTTCATTAAACAAATCTATGCACTAGACAATCAGCTAAAAATAATCCATTTTATCACAGGTTCATGTAATAATCTGCAGTTAAAGTGTATCACTTAGACAACTGTTTGCAATATATGTATGTATGTTCCATTAATGTCAAACCCCTTACGGGGACCTAGACATGTTTCCTGGGCATGCTTAGCCGACCATAGCGGTTAACCAGTACTAAGCAATGTGTGTGAGGTGCCTTGCTCAATGACACTACATACGTGGCCTGACTGAGTATCGAACCCAGAAGGTTCGATTCCAAATCCGACGCTCTGCCATTGGACCACGGACGCCACACCATACCCATATAGAGTACTGGTGTAATAGGTAATCTCCCCCTCCCCCCTCAGACTAAGCCCTAGGAAACACCCCCTTACTAGCCTGGGTTCCAGTCTGTCGATTTTTCACTTTTTAACTTCTAGCCAAATGATATGTTCAGAAACTCAATACGTAACGGCCCAATTAATAGTCTCGGTGTTAAAATATATTTATTTGACTGACCATGCAAAATATATCGACGCCTGTTCCCAGGCTACCCCCTTACCTGAATCCCCCCATACCCTGTCAATGCAAACTATATTCATATTTGTATTCTCTGGACTACTGACTCGTAAGTAAATGGAGTCTTGAGATACTATTATTATCAACACCTTGCTGAGACAACCCCCCCCCCTCAGTGTATTCCCAAGGTATTTCCCAGCAGGCAGACCCTGGAAATTCTACCCCCAGCACTGTACATGTATATGTATATAGAGAGGTGTGGGTATTTCCCAGCAGGCAGACCCTGGAAATTCTACCCCCAGCACTGTACATCTATATGTATATAGAGGGGTGTGGGTATTTCCCAGCAGGCAGACCCTGGAAATTCTACCTCCAGCACTGTACATGTATATGTATATGTATATAGAGGGGGGTGGGTATTTCCCAGCAGGCAGACCCTGGAAATTCTACCCCCAGCACTGTACATCTATACCTGTATGTATATAGAGGGGGGTGGGTATTTCCCAGCAGGCAGACCCTGGAAATTCTACCTCCAGCACTGTACATCTATACGTATATGTATATAGAGGGGGTGGGTATTTCCCAGCAGGCAGACCCTGGAAATTCTACCCTCAGCACTGTACATCTATATGTGTATGTATATAGAGGGGGGTGGGTATTTCCCAGCAGGCAGACCCTGGAAATTCTACCCCCAGCACTGTACATCTATACGTGTATGTATATAGAGGGGGTGGGTATTTCCCAGCAGGCAGACCCTGGAAATTCTACCTCCAGCACTGTACATCTATATGTGTATGTATATAGAGGGGGTGGGTATTTCCCAGCAGGCAGACCCTGGAAATTCTACCCCCAGCACTGTACATCTATACCTGTATGTATATAGAGGGGGGTGGGTATTTCCCAGCAGGCAGACCCTGGAAATTCTACCCCCAGCACTGTACATGTATATGTATATAGAGAGGTGTGGGTATTTCCCAGCAGGCAGACCCTGGAAATTCTACCCCCAGCACTGTACATGTATATGTATATAGAGGGGGGTCGGTATTTCCTCCCAGCAGGCAGACCCTGGAAATTCTACCCCCAGCACTGTACATGTATATGTATATAGAGAGGTGTGGGTATTTCCCAGCAGGCAGACCCTGGAAATTCTACCCCCAGCACTGTACATGTGTATGTATATAGAGGGGGGTGGGTATTTCCCAGCAGGCAGACCCTGGAAATTCTACCCCCAGCACTGTACATGTATATGTATATAGAGGGGTGTGGGTATTTCCCAGCAGGCAGAGCCTGGAAATTCTACCCCCAGCACTGTACATCTATATGTGTATAGAGGGGTGTGGGTATTTCCCAGCAGGCAGGGCCTGGAAATTCTACCCCCAGCACTGTACATCTATATGTATATAGAGGGGTGTGGGTATTTCCCAGCAGTCAGACCCTGGAAATTCTACCCCCAGCACTGTACATCTATATGTGTATGTATATAGAGGGGGTGGGTATTTCCCAGCAGGCAGACCCTGGAAATTCTACCCCCAGCACTGTACATCTATACCTGATGTATATAGAGGGTGTGGGTATTTCCCAGCAGGCAGACCCTGGAAATTATACCCCCAGCACTTTACATCTATACGTGTATGTATAT
>CM026400.1:40772581-40851138 GCA_014843695.1 Archivesica marissinica
ACTGGGCTGGACATGTTGGTGCTCACTGGGCTGGACATGTTGGTGCTCACTGGGCTGGACATGCTGGTGCTCACTGGGCTGGACATGCTGGTGCTCACTGGGCTGGACATGCTGGTGCTCACTGGGCTGGATATGCTGGTGCTCACTGGACATGCTGGCGCTCACTGGGCTGGACATGCTGGTGCTCACTGGGCTGGACATGCTGGTGCTCACTGGGCTGGACATGCTGGTGCTCACTGGGCTGGACATTCTGGTGCTCACTGGGCTGGACATGTTGGTGCTCACTTTGCTGGACATGCTGGTGCTCACTGTGCTGGACATGCTGGTGCTCACTGGCTGGACATGTTGGTGCTCACTGGGCTGGACATGTTGGTGCTCACTGGGCTGGACATGCTGGTGCTCACTGGATATGTTGGTGCTCACTGGGCTGGACATGTTGGTGCTCACTGTGCTGGACATGCTGGTGCTCACTGGACATGTTGGTGCTCACTGGGCTGGACATGCTGGTGCTCACTGGACATGTTGGTGCTCACTGGGCTGGACATGTTGGTGCTCACTGTGCTGGACATGTTGGTGCTCACTCTGCTGGACATGCTGGTGCTCACTGGACATGCTGGTGCTCACTGGGCTGGACATGCTGGTGATTACTGGGCTGGACATGCTGGTGCTCACTGGACATGCTGGTGCCCACTGGGCTGGACATGCTGGTGCTCACTGCTCTGGACATGCTGGTGCTCACTGCTCTGGACATGCTGGTGCTCACTGGGCTGGACATGCTGGTGCTCACTGGGCTGGACATGATGGTGCTCACTGGGCTGGACATGCTGGTGCTCACTGGGCTGGACATGCTGGTGCTCACTGGGCTGGACATGATGGTGCTCACTGGGCTGGACATGCTGGTGCTCACTGGGCTGGACATGCTGGTGCTCACTGTACTGGACATGCTGGTGCTCACTGGACATGCTGGTGCTCACTGGACTGGACATGCTGGTGCTCACTGGACTGGACATGCTGGTGCTCAATGGACATGCTGGTGCTCAATGGACATACTGGTGCTCACTGGACATGCAGGTGCTCACTGCTCTGGACATGCTGGTGCTCACTGGATATGCTGGTGCTCACTGGACATGCTGGTGCTCACTGGCCTGGACATGCTGGTGCTCCCTGGACATGCTGGTGCTCACTGGACATGCTGGTGCCCACTGGGCTGGACATGCTGGTGCTCACTGGACATGCTGGTGCTCACTGGACATGCTGGTGCTCACTGGACATGCTGGTGCTCACTGTGCTCACTGGACATGCTGTTGCTCACTGGGCTGGACATGCTGGTGCTCACTGGACATGCTGGTGCTCACTGGGCTGGATATGCTGGTGCTCACTGGACATGCTGGCGCTCACTGGGCTGGACATGCTGGTGCTCACTGGGCTGGACATGCTGGTGCTCACTGGGCTGGACATGCTGGTGCTCACTGGACATGCTGGTGCTCACTGGACTGGACATGCTGGTGCTCACTGGGCTGGACATGCTGGTGCTCACTGGACATGCTGGTTCTCACTGGGCTGGACATGCTGGTGCTCACTGGGCTGGACATGCTGGTGCTCACTGGGCTGGACATGCTGGTGCTCACTGAGCTGGACATGCTGGTGCTCACTGGGCTGGACATGCTGGTGCTCACTGGACATGCTGGTGCTCACTGGGCTGGACATGCTGGTGCTCACTGGACATGCTGGTGCTCACTGGGCTGGACATGCTGGTGCTCACTGGGCTGGACATGCTGGTGCTCACTGGGCTGGACATGCTGGTGCTCACTGGGCTGGACATGCTGGTGCTCACTGCGCTGGACATGCTGGTGCACATTGGGCTGGACATGCTGGTGCTCACTGGGCTGGACATGCTGGTGCTCACTGGACATGCTGGTGCTCACTGGGCTGGACATGCTGGTGCTCACTGAACATGCTGGTGCTCACTGGACATGTTGGTGCTCACTGGGCTGGACATGTTGGTGCTCACTGGGCTGGACATGTTGGTGCTCACTTGGCTGGACATGCTGGTGCTCACTGGACATGCTGGTGCTCACTGGGCTGGACATGTTGGTGCTCACTGGGCTGGACATGCTGGTGCTCACTGGTCTGGACATGCTGGTGCTCACTGGGCTGGACATGTTGGTGCTCACTGGGCTGGACATGTTGGTGCTCACTGGGCTGGACATGTTGGTGCTCACTGGGCTGGACATGCTGGTGCTCACTGTGCTGGACATGCTGGTGCTCACTGTGCTGGACATGCTGGTGCTCACTGGGCTGGACATGTTGGTGCTCACTGGGCTGGACATGTTGGTGCTCACTGGGCTGGACATGCTGGTGCCCACTGGGCTGGACATGCTGGTGCTCACTTGACATGCTGGTGCTCACTGGACATGCTGGTGCTCACTGGACATGCTGGTGCTCACTGGACATGCTGGTGCTCACTGGACATGTTGGTGCTCACTGGGCTGGACATGCTGGTGCTCACTGGGCTGGACATGCTGGTGCTCACTGGACATGCTGGTGCTCACTTGACATGCTGGTGCTCACTGGGCTGGATATGCTGGTGCTCACTGGGCTGGATATGCTGGTGCTCACTGGACATGCTGGCGCTCACTGGGCTGGACATGCTGGTGCTCTCTGCACTGGACATGCTGATTCTCACTGGGCTGGACATGCTGGTGCTCACTGGACTGGACATGCTGGTGCTCACTGGACATGCTGGTGCTCACTGGGCTGGACATGCTGGTACTCACTGGACTGGACATGCTGGTGCTCACTGGACATGCTCGTGCTCACTGGACATGCTGGTGCTCACTGTACTGGACATGCTGGTGCTCACTGGACATGCTGGTGCTCACTGGACTGGACATGCTGGTGCTCACTGGACTGGACATGCTGGTGCTCAATGGACATGCTGGTGCTCAATGGACATACTGGTGCTCACTGGACATGCAGGTGCTCACTGCTCTGGACATGCTGGTGCTCACTGGATATGCTGGTGCTCACTGGACATGCTGGTGCTCACTGGCCTGGACATGCTGGTGCTCCCTGGACATGCTGGTGCTCACTGGACATGCTGGTGCTCACTGGGCTGGACATGCTGGTGCCCACTGGGCTGGACATGCTGGTGCTCACTGGACATGCTGGTGCTCACTGGACATGCTGGTGCTCACTGGACATGCTGGTGCTCACTGGACATGCTGGTGCTCACTGGGCTGGACATGCTGGTGCTCACTTGACATGCTGGTGCTCACTGGGCTATGCTGGTGCTCACTGGGCTGGATATGCTGGTGCTCACTGGACATGCTGGTGCTCACTGGGCTGGACATGCTGGTGCTCACAGGGCTGGACATGCTGATGCTCACTGGGCTGGACATGCTGGTGCTCACTGGACATGCTGGTGCTCACTGGACTGGACATGCTGGTGCTCACTGGGCTGGACATGCTGGTGCTCACTGGACATGCTGGTGCTCACTGGCTGGACATGCTGGTGCTCACTGGGCTGGACATGCTGGTGCTCACTGGGCTGGACATGCTGGTGCTCACCGGGCTGGACATGCTGGTGCTCACTGGGCTGGACATGCTGGTGCTCACTGGATGTGGTGTACTGGGCTGGACATGCTGGTACTCCCTGCGCTGGACATGCTGGTGCTCACTGGGCTGGACATGCTGGTGCTCACTGGGCTGGACATGCTGGTGCTCACTGGGCTGGACATGCTGGTGCTCACTGGGCTGGACATGCTGGTGCTCCCTGCGCTGGACATGCTGGTGCTCACTGGGCTGGACATGCTGGTGCTCACTGGGCTGGACATGCTGGTGCTCCCTGCGCTGAACATGCTGTTGCTCACTGGGCTGGACATGCTGTTGCTCACTGGGCTGGACATGCTAGTGCCCACTGGTCTGGACATGCTGGTGCACACTGGGCTGGACAGGCTGTTGTTCACTGGGCTGGACATGCTGTTGCTCACTGGGCTGGACATGCTGGTGCTCACTGGGCTGGACATGATGGTGCTCACTGGGCTGGACATGATGTTGCTCATTGGGCTGGACATGCTGGTGCACACTGGGCTGGACATGCTGTTGCTCACTGGGCTGGACATGCTGTTGCTCACTGGGCTGGACATGCTGTTGCTCACTGGGCTGGACATGCTGGTGCCCACTGGTCTGGACATGCTGGTGCTCACTGGACATGCTGTTGCTCACTGGACATGCTGTTGCTCACTGGGCTGGATATGCTGGTGCTCACTGGGTTGGATATGCTGGTGCTCACCGGTCTGGACATGCTGTTGCTCACTGGGCTGGACATGCTGGTGCTCACTGGGCTGGACATGCTGGTGCTCACTGGATATGCTGGTGCTCACTGGGCTGGACATGCTGGTGCTCACTGGGCTGGACATGCTGGTGCTCACTGGGCTGGACATGCTGGTGCTCACTGCTCTGGACATGCTGGTGCTCACTGGGCTGGACATGTTGGTGCTCACTGGACATGCTGGTGCTCACTGGGCTGGACATGCTGCTGCTCACTGGACATGCTGTTGCTCACTGGGCTGGACATGCTGGTGCTCCCTGCGCTGGACATGCTGGTGCTCACTGGGCTGGACATGCTGGTGCTCCCTGCGCTGGACATGCTGGTGCTCACTGGGCTGGACTTGTTGGTGCTCACTGGACATGCTGGTGCTCACTGGGCTGGACATGTTGGTGCTCACTGGGCTGGACATGCTGGTGCTCACTGGGCTGGACATGCTGGTGCTCACTGTGCTGGACATGCTGGTGCTCACTGTGCTGGACATGCTGGTGCTCACTGGGCTGGACATGTTGGTGCTCACTGGGCTGGACATGCTGGCGCTCACTGGGCTGGACATGTTGGTGCTCACTGGGCTGGACATGTTGGTGCTCACTGGGCTGGACATGCTGGTGCTCACTGGGCTGGACATGCTGGTGCTCACTGGGCTGGACATGCTGGTGCTCACTGGGCTGGACATGCTGGTGCTCACTGGACATGTTGGTGCTCACTGGGCTGGACATGTTGGTGCTCACTGGGCTGGACATGTTGGTGCTCACTGGGCTGGACATGCTGGTGCTCACTGGGCTGGACATGCTGGTGCTCACTGGGCTGGACATTCTGGTGCTCACTGGCTGGACATGTTGGTGCTCACTTTGCTGGACATGCTGGTGCTCACTGTGCTGGACATGCTGGTGCTCACTGGGCTGGACATGTTGGTGCTCACTGGGCTGGACATGTTGGTGCTCACTGGGCTGGACATGCTGGTGCTCACTGGATATGTTGGTGCTCACTGGGCTGGACATGTTGGTGCTCACTGTGCTGGACATGCTGGTGCTCACTGGACATGTTGGTGCTCACTGGGCTGGACATGCTGGTGCTCACTGGACATGTTGGTGCTCACTGGGCTGGACATGTTGGTGCTCACTGTGCTGGACATGTTGGTGCTCACTCTGCTGGACATGCTGGTGCTCACTGGACATGCTGGTGCTCACTGGGCTGGACATGCTGGTGATTACTGGGCTGGACATGCTGGTGCTCACTGGACATGCTGGTGCCCACTGGGCTGGACATGCTGGTGCTCACTGCTCTGGACATGCTGGTGCTCACTGCTCTGGACATGCTGGTGCTCACTGGGCTGGACATGCTGGTGCTCACTGGGCTGGACATGATGGTGCTCACTGGGCTGGACATGCTGGTGCTCACTGGGCTGGACATGCTGGTGCTCACTGGGCTGGACATGATGGTGCTCACTGGGCTGGACATGCTGGTGCTCACTGCTCTGGACATGCTGGTGCTCACTGGGCTGGACATGCTGGTGCTCACTGGGCTGGACATGATGGTGATCACTGCTCTGGACATGCTGGTGCTCACTGGACATGCTGGTGCTCACTGGACATGCTGGTGCTCACTGGGTTGGACATGCTGGTGCTCACTGCTCTGGACATGCTGGTGCTCACTGGGTGGACATGCTGGTGCTCACTGGACATGCTGGTGCTCACTGGGCTGGACATGCTGGTGCTCACTGGGCTGG
The DNA here is from genome assembly GCA_014843695.1 of Archivesica marissinica. Classification (NCBI taxonomy): domain Eukaryota; kingdom Metazoa; phylum Mollusca; class Bivalvia; order Venerida; family Vesicomyidae; genus Archivesica; species Archivesica marissinica. The sequence goes on from CM026400.1 coordinate 40,778,641, forward strand.
ACATGCTGGTGCTCACTGGACATGCTGGTGCTCACTGGACTGGACATGCTGGTGCTCACTGGACATGCTGGTGCTCACTGGACATGCTGGTGCTCACTGTGCTGGACATGCTGGTGCTCACTGTGCTGGACATGTTGGTGCTCACTGACATGCTGTGCTCACTGGACATGCTGGTGCTCACTGTGCTGGACATGCTGGTGCTCACTGGACATGCTGGTGCTCACTGGGCTGGACATGCTGGTGTACACTGGCTGGACATTCTGGTGCTCACTGGGCTGGACATTCTGGTGCTCACTGGGCTGGACATGCTGGTGCTCACTGGGCTGGACATTCTGGTGCTCACTGGGCTGGACATGCTGGTGCTTACTGGGCTGGACATGCTGGTGCTCACTGGGCTGCACATGCTGGTGCTCACTGCGCTGGACATGCTGGTGCTCACTGCGCTGGACATGCTGGTGCTCACTGGACATGCTGGTGCTTACTGGGCTGGACATGCTGGTGCTCACTGGACATGATGGTGCACACTGGGCTGGACATGCTGGTGCTCACTGGACATGCTGGTGCTCACTGGGCTGGACATGCTGGTGCTCACTGGGCTGGACATGCTGTTGCTCACTGGACATGATGGTGCACACTGGGCTGGACATGCTGGTGCTCACTGGGCTGGACATGCTGGTGCTTACTGGGCTGGACATGCTGTTGCTCACTGGGCTCGGTTTTCTGGTGCTCACTGGGCTCGGTTTTCTGGTGCCCACTGGGCTCGGTTTTCTGGTGCCCACTGGGCTCGGTTTTCTGGTGCCCACTGGGCTCGGTTTTCTGGTGCCCACTGGGCTCGGTTTTCTGGTACTCGCTGGGCTCGGGTTTCTGGTACTCGCTGGGCTCGGTTTTCTAGTGCCCACTTATTGTCTCAGAATTACGCAATGCTGGATTAGGAAATGTTTTCGTGAATTGCACCGGTGAACAACTGATATGATAGCTAGAGTGATATGTTTGTATCACACGTTAATATTTTCTTTTACAATTTCTTGTAGCAGCTATCTAGTTTACTATGTATATATTGCAAGATACTATTGGTCTGTGATCGTGATTAACTCTGGGCGGGAGTGATTATCTCGGGGGTGGTCGTTATTAACTCGGGGGAGGGGTCGCGATTAAAGCGTGTGTCGCGAATAACTAGGATGTCGAGTCACGATTTGCTAGAGCGTCGCGATTATAGTGCTTGTGCATCGCGATTAACTGTCATATTTTATGTTCTAGGAGCCGAAAGGAAAGAAAGGACCCAAGACAACCAAGGTGAGATAGATGTGTGATTGTCTATGTCGATTCTGGCAAACATGTAGTGAAGTATGCAACCCTTGACAAGAGACATTGATTTGTGTACGTCTGTCGTCCATCCTGTAGCTGGATTTGTGTACGTCTGTCGTCCACCCTGTAGCTTGATTTGTGTACGTCTGTCGTCCACCCTGTAGCTGGATTTGTGTACGTCTGTCGTCCACCCTGTAGCTTGATTTGTGTACGTATGTTGTCCACCTGTAGCTTGGTTTGTGTACGTCTGTTGTCCACCATGTAGCTTGATTTGTTAAGTATGTCGTCGTCCGCCCTGTAGCTTTATTTGTGTACGTGTGTCGTCGTCCGCCCTGTAGCTTTATTTGTGTACGTGTGTCGTCGTCCGCCCTGTAGCTTTATTTGTGTACGTCTGTCGTCCACCATGTAGCACGTTAATTGTCCGGACGGATATATTTAATCACTTGCATAGATAATTCACCCATGAACTTTTAACATTACCAATGTTGTTGGAACGTGTTGCTCTTATTGTCAAAGCGGTGTTCCGGTTGATATTTCAAAGCGGTGTTCCGGTTGTTCCGGTTGATATTTCAAAGCGGTGTTCCGGTTGATATTTCAAAGCGGTGTTCCGGTTGTATTAGTTACATCCATTGATAGTTTTAGCTTATTTGATAACAAAATCCACGGTTTGTGTAGAACTTGTGTTCGTTTGTGTTAGCAGATTCAATGTTAGTAGTTTCAGTGTTCGTTTCAGTGTTAGTAGATTCAATGTTAATAGTTTCAATGTTCGTTTCAGTGTTATTAGCTTCAGTGTTAGTAGCTTCAGTGTTAGTAGTTTCAGTGTTAGTAGCTTCAGGCTTCAGTGTTAGTAGCTTCAGTGTTAGTAGCTTCAGTGTTGGTAGCTTCAGGCTTCAGTGTTGGTAGCTTCAGGTTTCAGTGCTAGTAGCTTCAGGCTTCAGTGTTAGTAGCTTCAGTGTTAGTAGCTTCAGGCTTCAGTGTTAGTAGCTTCAGGCTTCAGTGTTAGTAGCTTCATGCTTCAGTGTTAGTAGCTTCAGTGTTAGTAGCTTCAGGCTTCAGTGTTAGTAGCTTCAGGCTTCAGTGTTAGTAGCTTCAGTGTTAGTAGCTTCAGGTTTCAGTGTTCGTAGCTTCAGGTTTCAGTGTTCGTAGCTTGAGTGTTCGTAGCTTCAGTGTTCGTAGCTTCAATGTTAGTACTAGTAAATTATGGCCAAAAAGTATGTAGTACTCCAATGTGTATTGATATTAGACCGGAAAATGTGACCATCAGCTTTATATCTTCCCAGAAGATTTAGACATCGATTGTATGCTTTGTTCCTTCGTCAGTCCGTCCGTATGGCCATCTGTCAGTTTGTCGGGACAAGATCTTCAAATCCGTATTTTCGTGAAACATCACGGGAATATGATCAGTACCAAGTCTAGTTGTGCATATCATATTTGAGTTTCACTTTATTGTTCACACTGTTGTGGCCCTTTGAAGACTAGTGAAGAATGCAGTTGGTCGTTTTCTTTTGTTAAATTCGTAGACGGATTCCAATGAAACGTGCACATGTATACTGGTCAGTACCAAACACAAGTTCGCAATTTCGCTAGATGCACTTATAATAGAGCTATGGTCCATTTTCACAATAGCAATTTCTTGTTTATATTTATTTATCTGTGCCCTAATTGTGTACAAACAAACCTCTCTTAAGCAGCCAGCCAATGGAATAACAGAAATTGGCTGCTGAACACATGTGGCTGCTTAATAGAGGTCAAATGTATAATGCCATAACATATTGAGATTCTGGAAACTGGCTCCTTATTACACGTTGACTGCTTCATATAGGTGACCATTAACACCGGGTTGACTATACATATTTATGTAGACCGGGGAGTTTATAGATATAACAAACTCTGGTTGTTTTCGTATTTTCGTATATATGGATATAAAGAGCCAGAGTCCGGCTATCAGCTGATACATATATTATATATATGTATAAAGTTACTAGTATAGTATATATTAACGTAAACAGGATAGCTTTGCAACGTATCCGTTTGACTAGTAGAGATAGAGTGTGGGATAAGGGTCTTCAACAAGTTAGTTGGAGAGTGCACCTACTTAGTTGAGTTAGTTCACTCATTCACACATCTGACCTGATTGTCACTCACAATCACTCACCCATAATACTTTATACACAATAGTAGTGAAGACTAGTATATATTATACAAAGACATAGTATGGGACCAGGCTATATAATTATGATATGATTCAGACCAGTGATTTTATTAGGCCATATAGGGGAAACTATTGGGTGGTATGCTTGCAGCAGGGTTTGGAAACATTATAATGTACATGTACTAAATATCAATAATTAGTTCCCTTTAACATAAATATGACATGGGTTACATTTACATTTCAGATTTCTCCAAAAAAAGCAGCGAAGAAATCGACGAAGAGGGGCAAAAAGTAACCTGATTTAAATGAGGATATATAAATATAACAATCTAAAAACATGTGAAATATGCGAGATTTTGTAAATCTCTGCTGTATCCATAACATCGTTGGAACATGCATTGTAGTAGGAACATAGTGAGAAAGCATACTGAATTCTATTGGTTACGATGAGTTATTGCCCGTGTTTTCAAATAAACTGCTGAAATGTGTAGTGTTGATGCGTTAACCCGTCTGTTGGATTAAGACTCGGACATCCGTCATATTGTGAATTCACTAAAATACGCACGTCACAACTACACACGTGTCATGTCGACTTTCCCGCGCACGTCGTCGATAAGGATTGGACGTGACGTTGGCATGGTCAGCACACCGGTGTAAAGTGCATGTACTCTACTGACCCGACGTGTGTGTTCAGGAGTTCCCCAAAACAGACTGATGTTTATTGTGACGATTTGCGATAACTGTAGGATCATATATATGGCAGATTACAATTTTCACAGATGTGACAAATGCTCGCAAGAACAACTTTGTTTTTCCTGACTGACGGACGGACAGACGGATGGTAATCATAGTCCCCTCCAGCGAGACCAATTAACCAATAACCGTAAGCGGAAACACATACAAATTAAGGAAAATATGTAGGCCGACGCAAAGATGTCTGGATATAACTCTTTGATGCTTAAAGCATGCATCTATAGCGAATGAGCATGGAAGTCGTGATAGCGCAGTGAATGCGCGTTCGCTTCAGGTGCGAACTGTCTCGAATTCGAGCCCCGCTGGATCCGATACGATTGTGTCATTAGGCAAGGTATTTAAAGTCCACGTTGCCTCTTCTCTCTTTCCCTCGTGGCGATGGATTCCACCACGAATGAGAACTCGAGTGTGATTAATAGAAGTTGTAACAACTTGTTTCGCAATCGAGCTAACATAAATGTGTATAAACTAAATGCGTATCTAAGTTTTAGGATTCCGGTACATTATACCCTATGCATATTGCATAGTATCAATGGTATCTAGTAACACATCGGAATATCCATTGTTATTTAACACCTGCGACACAGACCTTGCCTCTTCGGCGGACTATACACACAGTGCCGTTTTACATGACTATATAAACCTTGCCCTCAACACGACTGCATATAATTTATCTTGACGGAATAAACCTTGCCCTCAACACGATGGAATATATCTTGTAGTTCAATTTGACGTAATAAACATTGCCCTCAACCCGACGGAATATATCTTGTAGTTCAATTTGACGTAATAAACATTGCCCTCAACACGATGGAATATATCTTGACGGAATGAACCTTACCGTCAACACGACGGAATATATATTGTAGTTCAATTTGACGTAATAAACATTGCCCTCAACACATGGAATATATCTTGTAGTTCAATTTGACGTAATAAACATTTTCCTCAACACGATGGAATATATCTTGACGGAATGAACCTTACCGTCAACACGACGGAATATATATTGTAGTTCAATTTGACGTAATAAACCTTTACCTAAACACGACGGAATATATCTTGACGGAATGAACCTTGCCGTCAACACGACGGAATATATCTTGTAGTTCAATTTGATGGAATAAACACTTACCCTCAGCACGACGGATATATCTTTTAGTTCAATTTGATGGAATAAACACTACCCTCAGAACGACGGATATATCTTGTAGTTCAATTTGACGGAATAAATATTGCCCTAAACACGACGGAATATATCTTGTAGTTCAATTTGATGGAATAAACACTTGCCCTCAGCACGACGGATATATCTTTTAGTTCAATTTGACGGGGATAAACATTGCCCTCAACACGACGGATATATCTTGACGGAATAAACCTTGCCCTCAACACGACGGAATATATCTTTTAGTTCAATTTGACTGAATAAACACTTACCCTCAGCACGACGGATACATATTGTAGTTCAATTTGATGTAATAACCCTTTCCCTAAAGACGACGGAATATATCTTGACGGAATGAACCTTACCGTCAACACGACGGAATATATCTTGTAGTTCAATTTGACGGAATAAACATTGCCCTCAACACGACGAATATATCTTGTAGTTCAATTTGACGGAATAAACATTGCCCTCAACACGATGGAATATATCTTGTAGTTCAATTTGACGGAATAAATAGTGCCCTCAACACATGGAATATATCTTGTAGTTCAATTTGATGGAATAAACAGTGCCCTCAACACGATGGACTATATCTTGTAGTTCAATTTGACGGAATAAATATTGCCCTCAACACGATGGACTATATCTTGTAGTTCAATTTGACGGAATAAATATTGCCCTCAACACGACGAATATATATTGTAGTTCAATTTGACGGAATAAATAGTGCCCTCAACACGATGGAATATATATTGTAGTTCAATTTGACGGAATAAACACTTGCCCTCAGCACGACGGAATATATCTTGTAGTTCAATTTGGCAGAATAAACCTTGCCCTCAACACGACGGAATAAACCTTATATATATAACGTTCAGCATGACTGAATAAACTACTGTATAGATATTACCGGTTAGGGCGGTGGCATGGACATTAGATATGTTCACACAATCTCATATGTTCACACAATCTCGCATGGACCTCAACTGAAGACACAGCGTCGTATATAATACCCTGCAGGTGTACACGGTCGCATATACCACGCTGGTCAACACGACGGCATAGGCATTGCTCGTCACACAAGTATGGAATATACCTTGCATGCATGTGCATTTGGTGGTTAACACTGATGTATGGACGACATTTGGTTGGTTACTAGTAACACTGAGGTATTCACATGAAGCACTTTTTGCTCCGCTGTGCGGACCTCATCTTTACAAGGAATACATCCTTTAACGCAAATAGTATGCAGGAATTATTTGATTCAGTACTGCCAAATACAATATTAGCTTTTTTAAAAGAAACGCATCTTATAAATAGATTATAATGCAATATATTTTTTTGATTACCGAATATATATATTTATTTTAAATGTAACATTTTAACATAGATCACATTTTTAAAAAATGTTCTCGACGCCACATGACCTTATTAGGTTGAGGCGTCCGGCGTTAAAAAAAGATATCATGATATCCATTAACTAACTAGTAACACTGATACAATGGCAATTCGTCGGCTGACTGATACATGTACAACAATTGGTCGGTCAACACTTCTATAGATATTAGCATGTAGCACTGTGACATGGGCGATTGGTCGGCCAACACTTCTACAATTTAAATATTGTCAATTAACACTTGCACATGGACATTTGAGCGTTTAACATTTGTCATGTGTCGTGCTCATTAACCCTGCGGTGCAAACCTTCCGTTTAGCACTGCGACATGTGCAGACATATAGACCGTCACAGTGGCATAGTGGTAAACGTGCATATTGTGTTGCAGTACTTTGAATATTTTAATGAATACAATTATGTGGACTCTGGTGAATAACTAATAGATACATTGCCATTGTGCAGATCAATTGACAGTCCAGTACAACAGCTCATTCCAGCCTTGCCAGTCGGGTACAGTTCATTCAAGCCTCGTCAGTACAGAACAGCTCATTCCAGCCTTGCCAGTCCAGTACAGTTCATTCAAGCCTCGTCAGTACAGTACAGCTCATTCCAGCCTGGTCAATCCAGTACAGTTAATTCAAGCCTCGTCAGTACAGAACAGCTCATTCCAGCCTTGCCAGTCCAGAACAGTTCATTCAAGCCTTGCCAGTCCAGTACAGCTCATTCCAGCCTTGCCAGTCCAGTACAGTTCATTCAAGCCTTGCCAGTCCAGTACAGCTCATTCCAGCCTTGCCAGTCCAGTACAGTTCATTCAAGCCTTGCCAGTACAGTACAGCTTATTCCAGCCTTGCCAGTCCTGTACATCTCATTCCAGCCTTGCCAATCCATCACAGCTCATTCCAGCCTTGCCAATCCTGTACAATAGAACATTCAAGCCTTGCCAGTCCTGTACATCTTATTCCAGCCTTGCCAGTACAGTACAGCTTATTCCAGCCTTGCCAGTCCTATACAGCTCATTCCTGTCTTACCAGTCCTGTACAGCTTATTCCTGCCTTGCCAGTCCAGTACAGCTGAATCCAGCATTGCCAGTCCAGTACAGTTCATTCCAGCCTTGTCAGTCATGTGCATCTCATTCCAGCCTTGCCAGTCCAGTACTGCTCATTCCAGCTTTGCCATTCATGTTCAACAGCTCATTAAAGCCTTGCCAGTCCTGTACATCTAATTCCAGCCTTGCCAATCCATCACAGTTCATTCCAGCCTTGCCAATCCTGTACAACAGCTCATTCAAGCATTGCCAGTCCTGTACATCTCATTCCAGCCTTGCCAGTCCAGTACAGCTCATTACAGCCTTGCCAGTCCAGCTCATTCCAGCCTTGCCAGTCCTATACAGCTCATTCCAGCCTTGCCAGTCCAGCTCATTCCAGCCTGTACAGCTCATTCCAGCCTTGCCAGTCCAGCTCATTCCAGCCTTGCCAGTCATGTACAGCTCATTCCAGCCTTGTCAGTCATGTACAGCTCAATCCAGCCTTGCCAGTCATGTACAGCTCAATCCAGCCGTGTCAGTCATGTACAGCTCAATCCAGCTTTGTCAGTCATATACAGCTCAATCCAGCCTTGCCAGTCATGTACAGCTCAATCCAGCCTTGTCAGTCATGTACAGCTCAATCCAGCTTTGTCAGTCATGTACAGCTCAATCCAGCCTCGTCAGTCCTGCACAGCTCATTCCAGCCTTGCCAGTCCTGTACAGGTCATTACTGTCTTACCAGTCCTGTACAGCTTATTCCTGCCTTGCCAGTCCAGTACAGCTTATTCCAGCCTTGCCAGTCCTATACAGCTCATTCCTGTCTTACCAGTCCTGTACAGCTTATTCCTGCCTTGCCAGTCCAGTACAGCTCAATCCAGCCTTGTCAGTCATGTACAGCTCAATCCAGCCTTGCCAGTCATGTACAGCTCAATCCAGCCTTGTCAGTCATGTACAGCTCAATCCAGCTTTGTCAGTCATATACAGCTCAATCCAGCCTTGTCAGTCATGTACAGCTCAATCCAGCTTTGTCAGTCATGTACAGCTCAATCCAGCCTCGTCAGTCCTGTACAGCTCATCCCAGCCTTGTCTATCCTGCACAGCTCATTCCAGCCTTGCCAGTCCTGTACATGTCATTCCAGCCTTGCCAGTCATGAGCAGCTCATTCCAGCCTTGCCAGTCATGTACAGCTCATTCAAGCCTTGCCAGTCATGTACAGCTCATTCAAGCATTGCCAGTCCAGTACAGCTCATTCAAGCCTTGCCAGTCCAGTACAGCTCATTCAAGCCTTGCCAGTCCAGTACAGCTCATTCAAGCCTTGCCAGTCATGTACAGCTCATTCAAGCCTTGCCAGTCATGCACAGCTCATTCAAGCCTTGCCAGTCCAGTACAGCTCATTCAAGCATTGCCAGTCCTGTACAGCTCATTCCAGCCTTGCCAGTCCAGTACAGCTCATTCCAGCCTTGCCAGTCATGTACAGTTTATTCAAGCCTTGCCAGTCCAGTACAGCTCATTCCAGCTTTGTCAGTACAGAACAGCTCATTCCAGCCTTGTCAGTCCTGCATAGCTCATTCCAGCCTTGTCAGTTCTGCTAGCTCATTCCAGCCTTGTCAGTCATGTACAGCTCAATCTAGCCATGTCAGTCATGCACAGCTCAATCCAGCCTTGTCAGTCATGCATAGCTCATTCCAGCCTTGTCAGTCATGTACAGCTCAATCCAGCCATGTCAGTCATGCACAGCTCAATCCAGCCATGTCAGTCATGCACAGCTCAATCCAGCCATGTCAGTCATGTACAGCTCAATCCAGCCATGTCAGTCATGTACAGCTCAATCCAGCCTTGTCAGTCATGCACAGCTCAATCCAGCCATGTCAGTCATGCACAGCTCAATCCAACCATGTCAGTCATGTACAGCTCAATCCAGCCTTGTCAGTCATGCACAGCTCAATCCAGCCATGTCAGTCATGTACAGCTCAATCCAGCCATGTCGAACGCAGCCAAGTCCAGAATAGCTCAATCCAGACTTGCCCAGCGCAGCCCTGTTCCAGCACATCTCCTTTCACCTCCGCATAGTACAGCTCATTCAGCCCTGCACGGCCCAGTACAGTCAACCATTACACAGCCCAGCACTGTCCAGTCCAACACATCTTAGTCCAGACCATGTCTGCTAGCGTAACCCGGGCTAACGCAGTCCAGTACACCGGTATTCTTGAATGGTGCGTTTCCATCGGTGCACCGACATTCTTGTATGATGCGTTTCCATCGGTGCATCGATATTCTTGTATGGTGCGTTTCCATCGGTGCACCGATATTCTTGTATGGTGCGTTTCCATCGGTGCATCGATATTCTTGCATAGTGTCGTTTTCATCGGTGCATCGATATTCTTGTATGGTGCGTTTCCATCGGTGCACAGATATTCTTGTATAGGGTCGTTTCCATCGGTGCACCGACATTCTTGTATAGGGTCGTTTCCATCGGTGCATCGATATTCTTGTATGGTGCGTTTCCATCGGTGCACCGACATTCTTGTGTAGGGTCATTTTCATCGGTGCACCGATATTCTTGTATGATGCGTTTCCATCGGTGCACCGACATTCTTGAATGGTGCGTTTCCATCGGTGCACAGATATTCTTGTATAGGGTCGTTTTCATCGGTGCACCGACATTCTTGTATAGGGTCGTTTCCATCGGTGCACCGATATTCTTGTATGATGCGTTTCCATCGGTGCACCAATATTCTTGTATGGTGCGTTTCCATCGGTTCACCGATATTCTTGTATTACCTCTCTCCAGTTATATTAATCATCCTAAACACGAACTACATCCGTAGCTGGGTATTAACGTGCACTAAACAAACATTGGAGTTCAATGGTGTATACTCGTGTAATAAATGATGCTATTTAGATAAGAAATTTTAATTCCTTACACTTAATGTTGCATTTTATACTTTCCATTATCTGTCAGCTGAATAACATATACCATTATGATCGAGTACAAATATGGAAAAGATGCAATTCATGCATTTATTATAATTATTTTAAAGTATGGGACGAGAAAATATCCTTAAGAGGACCTAGCGGTGCGCATGAGTTATTGCTACTAAATTCCGTTTGAGTGACGTGAATTAATGTTATATATTTGGGGATGATGATGATGATAGTGAGAGCTGGTATGATTACATTACAGCGATCCTTAGCTCTATTGTGCAGGGAACCGTTCGATAATCTGCTGTTGCGCCGTCTGTGCAATTGAGCATGCTGCGCCGTAAAATCCAATTGAGCTGGACACCAATCTAAACTGTATTGGTGAGCCATATACTGGTGCAAATGAACAAGTAATTGCGTACGGAACAAGAACGCGATGAAGATACAATTTAGTCAATTAAAAATAATACAAAGTCCCGCTTTTCTCGACTTGTTTCCTTATTGTATAGTAAGACTGATGTTTCCTTATTGTATAGTAAGACTGATATTACTTATCTTAGCAGCGACACAAATTAGCTCTTGCCCTCGTGGCGATGGATTCCATCAGGAATGAGGTCTCAAGAGTGATTTATATAAGTTGAAATAACTTGTTTCGCAATCGACCTAAAATAAATTTGTATAAACTAGCTCTTGCCCATCCGCGCCTCGAATACTGTTTACGCGTTACGTTAACCACCAACTACAAGCAATACAAACAAACCAAAACACAACAGAAACTTCTGGCTGAACCATAGATGAACACTTCTCATCGGTAGACCATCTTGAGCTTAAGAGACATGCAATAACCATAGCTATCCTTGTGGAGACAGGCGGGCGGTGAGCTAATCGGTGTGATTAAGCATGTATAGGTCAATGTCCCTCCCCATACCGAGATATGCAGCATCGGTCATCAATACAGCTCAGATACGTGTATATGCAACATAAAGAGTTTGGAAATGTGCAGAGATCTGGCGTACTAAATGAAATGGGATGCACCGACTCCACTAGTACTGAAATGCTGGAAGTATTAATTTTACTGTGACAAATACAATACCAATGGACGTGCATCTGAAACGTAGGCGAGCCCATAAAGTGGTAGGTATAGCCGTCCACCAGTTCTAAAATTCTGGAAGCATTTACAAATACAATACCAATGGACATTCATCTGAATCGTAGGCGAGCCCATAAAGTGGTCGGCATAGCCGGTAAGCATGATGGCGACAAGGTCCGAAAATTTAATGAGTATCAAAATAACGACACTTAAAAGTATGCATATGTTCACCTTTGATCGTCATGTACCCTGGTTGAACGAGTTAACACATGTTAGGATCAGAAAGTGTAGAGAACGAATCTAAATATACTAAGGCGAATATGATGTTATGAACTGAAGAGCAAACTGAATCACGAGGAATTTAAGAATAACAAAGAAACGCATCATGGTGCTATTTTAGAGATAATGCGGAACTGCTTGGCGGTTTTGATTTTTGCAGATGGATCATCATTAGGCAACCCCGAACTAACTGTTGTCGGTAGCGGTGTACTTGGAGGTATATGACAACGAATTCGTGCCCCTGAAGAGGTATGTGAGGACAAGCATACATTATCATTGTTAATTAGTTTGGCATGCAGATAACACTATAATTCATCTGTGATATTATGGATTCAGTGTGTGTCAGAACATATGGCGATCACTGAAACCGAGGTAGTAGATAGACTTGCAAAGAAACTAGCAAATGGAATGAATATGGATGAAGAAGAGAGATAAAGTTAAGTTGATTTGGAAGCATACAGTCTTGTGATACCGGCATGAAATGTTTAAAAAGGTTGGAGAAAGGGATTTCTCTGGTGACTGTGAGATATGGATTCAAACCAATTACTGTAAACTGTTATAATTATGGCAAAGATCGTACAATACCGTTTCACCTCTACTTTTTACTTTTAGTTGCCGACACACCACCGATAACATGACTGCAATCGAAGTAAAATTAAATAATAATAAAACATCACTAAAAATATCGCAACTTGCGAACGATACGACTGTATTTGTAAAATAAGACTGATATCCTAAACGCACTTAGTGAGATTGAAATATTTGGAAAATTCTCAGGACTGAAATTAAATAAAAATAAAAACAGAAGGACTCTGGATAGGCAATTTAAAAGATTCAAATACAAACATAGGACATATAAATTGGCCAACTTCCACCCATTAAAGCTTTATGAATACACTTTGTAATGATAAAAAGTTCAATAGGAAGGATAAAAATAATCAATGGAAAATAACCATTAAAGCAGCATTACATCGTATGAAATAGAAGATATTTGAAAAATTCAATGCTGCTACAAAATGCTGCGATAAAACAAAATCGAAACCGAAAGTAGGACTTTCCGAGTCGATCGGTCACGCACTTGTTTAGAACCGGAATGCATCGCCGCACTTGTTTACAATCGGAATGCATCGTCCCCATTTGTCCCACGTTGTCTTTTTTAATTAAATTACTTGATATGTTGATTCATACTTCTGTTAGCTGAGTGAGGGGTTCGACATTAGACATATACGTTGTTTTCTACATCCTCTGTTGTTTCACGCCTGCGCGCTGTGCGTGTTTACATTTCGTTTGTTGATAAACATATTCGCGTATACGACGGTTTAAATTTATTGGAATTTTATCGTCCCCATTTGTCCCACGTTATCTTTTTTAATTAAATTACTTGATATGTTGATTCATACCTCTGTTAGCTGAGTGAGGGGTTCGACATTAGACATATACGTTGTTTTCTACATCCTCTGTTGTTTCACGCATGCGCGCTGTGCGTGTTTACATTTCGTTTGTTGATAAACAAATTCGCGTATACGACGGTTTAAATTTATTGGAATGTTATCGTTTCTGAGCGACTATTTCGATTTTTGTAAACACACACACATTAGTATTTATATTTTACCCAAAACATCCTTTATTACGATGTAATGCTGCTTTAATAACCGGTCAAAAAGGAAACTAACATTGTATGTAAGATTCGTATTGGTGGAAGTCGTGATAGCTCAGTGGTAGCGCAGTGGATACGCGTTCGCTTCACGTGCGAAAGGCCCGGAGTTCGAGCCCCGCTGGAGCCGTTACGATTGTGTCCTTAGGCAAGGCATTTAAATTCCACGTTGCCTCTTCTCTCTCCCTCGTGGCGATGGATTCCATCAGGAATGAGGTATCGAGAGTGATTAGTATAAGTTATAAGAACTTGTTTCGCAATCGAGCTAAAATAAATTTGTATAAACTAAGATTCGTATAACTAAAACATTGTTAATACCTTCATTTTTATTTAAGTTTGTGTCCGCAATCCACTCGCTAGTCGTACATAAGGTAATCGTACAATAAATAAACAAACTCATTTTAAGATTCTTATGCGATAACAAAAATGAGAAAATAAAAAGAACTACATTAATTGGAAAGAAACTTCACGGAGGACTCGAAATGAAAGATATCGAATCATACATTACATCAATGAAATCAAAGTGGATCAAGGCTCTATTAAATGGTGAAAATGATAATTGGAAAATTATACCTAATTTTTACTTCCAAAAATTTTGAAACAATTTCTTAATGTTCTATATGAATCTTGATAGCGCTAAAACATCGATATTTCGAGCTTTCCACCATTTTATGGTTAAGAATATTCGGGGGAAATCATTATTTTTTCTTAACTGGATCTGAAATCATATAATTTATATTAATGACCATCTGGACTTCGAAAATGGGTCAATATCCGAAATCAGTATAATATTATGTAGCAATCTTAACAATAAAAGCAATTGGATTTCGGAAATAAATATATTGAAAAAGCTATTCCAAAGCGATGGAGTGGTATTACAGTCAAACATTTCTATAAAGGCCACCCTCGGGAAAGTCAAAATGTGACCTTTGTTGGCAGGTGGCCTCTCAATAGAGGGTTAAAATGCATTGAAAATGGCTCTCAACGGGAGAGAAAAATGGTGGTCTTTAGAGACAGGTTTTTCATATGCGGCCTTTATTCTGAGGTGGCCTTTAGCACAGGTTTGACTGTATTTTAAAAGAAAATTCACATAAAACACAAGTGAAAACGCAATTGAAACTGCCAAATATAGATAAAAAATGTTTCAGATCAACAACAATTATCCTAACAACCTAATAATTTGCTAAACCATAATATTCATACACTTTGGGTGGAATATTTGTAGAAACAAATGACTGGAACGGTGTTTATAGATCTATTAATAGTATTAAAGACAATAGAATGCAACAGTTTAAATATAAAACTCTGTATTATATATTTCCAACTAAAGTATTAAGACATAGATGGAAAATGGTCATGTCCCCCTATACAAATTTATTTTAGCTCGATTGCGAAACAAGTTTTTACAACTTATATTAATCACTCTCGAGACCTCATTCCTGATGGAATCCATCAACATAAAGGAGATAGAAGAGGCAATGTGGAATTTAAATGCTTTGTCTAAGGGCACAATAGTAACTGCTCCAGTGGGGCTCGAACTCCGGACCTTTCGCATCTGAAGCGAACGCGCATCCACTGCGCTAACACGACTTCCACATCATGTCCCCATATTATATAAAGTGAGCATATTTTCACCATGTGTCTAGTAGTTAACCGATTGTGGGAACAAGTGTCTATTGTACTTAATCGATGTGGTTTCCTCCCACACGAATGACCACATTTACGCTTTCATCATCGCGTGATTGATGTAAGTTGTTGGAACTTGTTCGCAATCGTTGTAAAATAAATAAAGTTTAAAGTTATTTCCATTAGCTTTTTAAAACAAAGGTATCCTATGTAAAATATACTAGGTATTAATTCAGCATTCTAACTAAATATTAGAATGAGAATAAAATGCAACATAATTGTATATTATCTTTATATACATATTTATTACAGCACCGATACTGAATGGAATACATAGTATTCAGTGGCATTGTTAATGCTATTATGTATATTGAAAATATGTATGTATTGTGTGTGCATATGTGTTGCCAATGAAACTTAATAAATGAGGTATCTTGGCTTCACCAAAAACAAAACATACAAGATCGAACGATACCAAAACAGAACTATTTGCAGCATGTAAAACAATAGAAGACACTGAGCATTTCATTCCAAAACCTATCGTAAGGTGGTTCATATAAAACCCGAAGCTCGCGGTAGACTAGCTTTTCACATGCAACTTTCGGCCAGAGGAACCCTATTTCATGTTACAGCAGGACGTTTCAACAACACCCATATATATAATTTGTATGATATATATCTGATCTCTCTCTAGGACAATTGACAGTGGAATTGGGGATGTTTGAAGGACACTGATCTGAAGCCACGAACATTTACATAGTAATATTTATGAAACTTTGAGAATACATAATATCTTAACATTTTAATATTTTCCATATTTTATTAACATTATAAATTACCGCTAACAGTTATTAAATACATACATAATTAAGCTTAACTTTGGTTTTAGACATTACTGCGTTCATATATATATATATATATAATTCGTCCTTACATTGCTTGCTAAATCGCCAATCCACTCTCATGAAATATCGTTCAAAGTTTTCAAAAAGTTGTATTTGGTTAAATCCAGATGGTACATATAAACAAATATGGCAACAGCAAATCACTATATCAATATATCTAATTAATCATGTAACAGTAAAGCAAATATTTATATACAGGACATGTTAACTTACTGTTTTATATATATACTGTCGTATGCAACTGAATAATCTGGCAGGCCTCATCCATAGAACTGCACGAGAACACGGCCATCCGGTTAGAATATAGTAGTGTATACTCCACATGCATTGTATCCGCTATAAATATGCTGATGATGAGATAATTATATGAGGTTACGTGCTTGTGAGATGAGTTACGAGGTTGCTGGTGCCAGATATGGCGGGTGCTTAGCATACTAACTTGTGCAATTAAACACGATTGAGTGCGTACGTAAGGCATGGTTAGCCGCTTTATTGTCCTCATATTGTCAATCTCTCATACTTTTATTTTGCAGTATCATTGAGCTTGTCATATTTATGTACCTTACTTGTTGAGTTTTTATTTAAAGGGTGAAAAGGGTTACATCAACACAGCCATTGTTATGATTTACCTATACAATTAATTTATTTCAAACGCAAGAATTGAAAATTTAAAACCGATCTGTCTCTGATAAGTGAAACTACGATGAGGTATTCGTACTCTATGGTATCGTCGCTCGTAAAACTGTTACATTGGGAAACACTTTTGTCCTTTTATTTGTTTTATGTACAATAGTAACAATTGAAGTTACACCTACATTACGTACATATATCATGCTTGTATCATTGTTATACACATTGGACGATTCGAAAGCAGACTTTGCGTCGCTTTGACCTGTCGAAATGAATTCATTGTTGTAAGTTTATACCTGAAACATAGTGTAAACTATTTTTGAGATCTTTATGGTATGCCCAGATACGAAGAATTTTGAAGTCACGCATGTCCGTCCGTCCGTTGCTTAGTTTAAACATATTTTATTCAGTTCATTCAATATATTATATACGGTATACAAATACACAGGATATCTGAAATGGATTGGAAAACAAGCTGAGAGCTTATGTAAATTCCTTTCCATGAGGATGTTACAATATATAGTTGTTCGCATTGAGAGCGGTTAGTGAGACATGACAGGCATTGTCTTAAGTTCTTTAGCCCCGATTGGTCCTGGGTGCTTGCATGCGTACTTGGGATTATTGGGGCAATTTGTAACATGTTTTGTCATCATGTGTGCACTAATTGGTGGTGAACTGAATTGTGGTCCGTTGCTTGTTTCGTCCAAGTCTTCTAAACGCCTACAATGATTTTCATTTAAACTTTTACCAAATATTCCCCTCATCGATATGACAGGTAGATCCCACGTTCCATTGAGGTGAAAGGTGAAGTGACTATATTACATGTCTGTATATAGTTATAACTATAATGTACACGTGTATCTGTGTAAAGTACTTACAATAATGTACACGTGTATCTGTGTACAGTTCTTACAATAATGTACACGTGTATCTGTGTAAAGTACTTACAATAATGTACACGTGTGTCTGTGTAAAGTACTTACAATAATGTACACGTGTGTCTGTGTAAAGTATTTACAATAATGTACACGTGTGTCTGTGTAAAGTACTTACAATAATGTACACGTGTATCTGTGTAAAGTACTTACAATAATGTACACGTGTGTCTGTGTAAAGTACTTACAATAATGTACACGTGTATCTGTGTAAAGTACTTACAATAATATACACGTGTATCTGTGTACAGTTCTTACAATAATGTACACGTGTATCTGTGTAAAGTTCTTACAATAATGTACACGTGTATCTGTGTACAGTTCTTACTATAATGTACACGTGTATCTGTGTAAAGTACTTACAATAATGTACACGTGTATCTGTGTAAAGTTCTTACAATAATGTACACGTGTATCTGTGTAGAGTTCTTACAATAATGTACACGTGTATCTGTGTAAAGTACTTACAATAATGTACACGTGTATCTGTGTAAAGTTCTTACAATAATGTACACGTGTATCTGTGTAAAGTACTTACAATAATGTACACGTGTATCTGTGTAAAGTACTTACAATAATGTACACGTGTATCTGTGTAATGTCATACAATAATGTACACGTGTATCTGTGTAAAGTTCTTACAATAATGTACACGTGTATCTGTGTAAAGTTCTTACAATAATGTACACGTGTATCTGTGTAAAGTTCTTACAATAATGTACACGTGTATCTGTGTATAGTTCTTACAATAATGTACACGTGATCTGTGTAAAGTTCTTACAATAATGTACACGTGTATCTGTGTAAAGTTCTTACTATAATGTACACGTGTATCTGTGTAAAGTTCTTACAATAATGTACACGTGTATCTGTGTAAAGTTCTTACAATAATGTACACGTGTATCTGTGTACAGTTCTTACTATAATGTACACGTGTATCTGTGTAAAGTTCTTACTATAATGTACACGTGTATCTGTGTAAAGTTCTTACAATAATGTACACGTGTATCTGTGTAAAGTTCTTACAATAATGTACACGTGTATCTGTGTAAAGTTCTTACAATAATGTACACGTGTATCTGTGTAAAGTTCTTACAATAATGTACACGTGTATCTGTGTAAAGTTCTTACAATAATGTACACGTGTATCTGTGTAAAGTTCTTACTATAATGTACACGTGTATCTGTGTAAAGTTCTTACAATAATGTACACGTGTATCTGTGTACAGTTCTTACAATAATGTACACGTGTATCTGTGTAAAGTTCTTACAATAATGTAATACAGTGTTGTGTAAAGTTCTTACAATAATGTACACGGGTATCTGTGTAAAGTTCTTACAATAATGTACACGTGTATCTGTGTAAAGTTCTTACAATAATGTACACGTGTATCTGTGTACAGTACTTACAATAATGTACACGTGTATCTGTGTACAGTACTTACAATAATGTACACGTGTATCTGTGTAAAGTTCTTACAATAATGTACACGTGTATCTGTGTAAAGTACTTACAATAATGTACACGTGTATCTGTGTAAAGTTCTTACAATAATATACACGTGTATCTGTGTACAGTACTTACAATAATGTACACGTTTGCCTGTGTAAAATTCTTACAATAATGTACACGTGTATCTGTGTAAAGTTCTTACAATAATGTACACGTGTATCTGTGTAAAGTACTTACAATAATGTACACGTGTATCTGTGTAAAGTTCTTACAATAATATACACGTGTATCTGTGAAAAGTACTTACAATAATATACACGTGTATCTGTGTAAAGTACTTACAATAATGTACACGTGTATCTGTGTAAAGTTCTTACAATAATATACACGTGTATCTGTGAAAAGTACTTACAATAATATACACGTGTATCTGTGTAAAGTACTTACAATAATATACACATATATCTGTGTAAAGTTCTTACAATAATGTACACGTTTGCCTGTGTAAAATTCTTACAATAATGTACACGTGTATCTGTGTAAAATTCTTACAATAATGTACACGTTTGCCTGTGTAAAATTCTTACAATAATGTACACGTTTGCCTGTGTAAAATTCTTACAATAATGTACACGTGTATCTGTGTAAAGTTCTTACAATAATGTACACGTTTGCCTGTGTACAATTCTTACAATAATGTACACGTGTATCTGTGTAAAGTACTTACAATAATATACACGTGTATCTGTGTAAAGTACTTACAATAATATACACGTGTATCTGTGTAAAGTTCTTACAATAATGTACACGTTTGCCTGAGTAAAATTCTTACAATAATGTACACGTGTATCTGTGTAAAGTACTTACAATAATGTACACGTGTATCTGTGTAAAGTACTTACAATAATATACACGTGTATCAGTGTACAGTTCTTATTATAATGTACACGTGTATCTGTGTAAAGTTCTTACAATAATGTACACGTATATCTGTGTACAGTTCTTACTATAATGTACACGTGTATCTGTGTAAAATTCTTACAATAATGTACACGTGTATCTCTGTAAAGTACTTACAATAATATACACGTGTATCTGTGTACAGTTCTTACTATAATGTACACGTGTATCTGTTTAAAGTTCTTACAATAATGTACACCTGTATCTGTGTAAGGTTCTTACAATAATGTAAACGTGTATCTGTGTACAGTTCTTACTATAATGTATACGTGTATCTGTGTAAAGTACTTACAATAATGTACACGTGTATCTGTGTAGAGTTCTTACAATAATGTACACGTGTATCTGTGTAAAGTTCTTACAATAATGTACACGTGTATCTGTTTAAAGTTCTTACAATAATGTACACGTGAATCTGTGTAAAGTTCTTACAATAGTGTACACGTGTATCTGTGTACAGTTCTTACAATAATGTACATGTGTATCTGTGTATAGTTCTTACAATAATGTAAACATGTATCTGTGTAAAGTTCTTACAATAATGTACACGTGTATCTGTGTACAGTTCTTACCATAATGTACACGTGTATCTGTGTAAAGTTCTTATAATAATGTACACGTGTATCTGTGTACAGTTCTTACAATAGTGTACACGTGTATCTGTGTACAGTTCTTACTATAATGTACACGTGTATCTGTGTATAGTTCTTACAATAATGTACACGTGTATCTGTTTAAAGTTCTTACAATAATGTACACGTGAATCTGTGTAAAGTTCTTACAATAGTGTACACGTGTATCTGTGTACAGTTCTTACAATAATGTACACGTGTATCTGTGTATAGTTCTTACAATAATGTACACATGATCTGTGTAAAGTTCTTACAATAATGTACACGTGTATCTGTGTACAGTTCTTACTATAATGTACACGTGTATCTGTGTAAAGTTCTTATAATAATATACACGTGTATCTGTGTACAGTTCTTACAATAGTGTACACGTGTATCTGTGTACAGTTCTTACTATAATGTACACGTGTATCTGTGTATAGTTCTTACAATAATGTACACGTGTATCTGTGTAAAGTTCACACAATAATGTACACGTGTATCTGTGTACAGTACTTACAATAATGTACACGTGTATCTGTGTAAAGTTCTTACAATAATGTACACGTGTATCTGTGTATAGTTCTTTCAATAATGTACACGTGTATCTGTGTATAGTTCTTACAATAATGTACACGTGTATCTGTGTACAGTTCTTACTATAATGTACACGTGTATCTGTGTAAAGTTCTTACTATAATGTATACGTGTATCTGTGTACAGTTCTTACTATAATGTACACGTGTATCTGTGTAAAGTACTTACAATAATGTACACGTGTATCTGTGTACAGTTCTTACTATAATGTACACGTGTATCTGTGTAAAGTACTTACAATAATGTATACGTGTATCTGTGTACAGTTCTTACTATAATGTACACGTGTATCTGTGTAAAATTCTTACAATAATGTACACGTGTATCTGTGTATAGTTATTACTATAATGTACACGTGTATCTGTGTAAAGTACTTACAATAATATACACGTGTATCTGTGTACAGTTCTTACTATAATGCACACGTGTATCTGTGTATAGTTCTTACAATAATGTACACGTGTATCTGTGTAAAGTTCTTACAATAATGTACACGTGTATCTGTGTACAGTTCTTACTATAATGTACACGGGTATCTGTGTAAAGTTCTTATAATAATGTACACGTGTATCTGTGTACAGTTCTTACAATAATGTACACGTGTATCTGTGTATAGTTCTTTCAATAATGTACACATGTATGTGTACAATTCTTACTATAATGTACACGTGTATATGTGTAAAGTTCTTACAATAATATACACGTGTATATGTGTAACGTACTTACAGTAATGTACCCGTGTATCTGTGTAAAGTTATTACAATAATGTACACGTATATCTGTGTAACGTACTTACAATAATGTACACGTGTATCTGTGTAAAGATCTTACAATAATAAATTATACACATGTTTCTGTATAAAGTTCTTACAATAATGTACACGTGTATCTGTGTAAAGTTCTTACAATAATGTACACGTGTATCTGTGTAACGTACTTACAATAATATACACGTGTGTCTGTGTAAAGTTCTTACAATAATGTACACGTGTATCTGTGTAAGGTTCTTACAATAATGTACACGTGTATCTGTGTAACGTACTAACAATTATATACACGTGTATCTGTGTAAAGTTCTTACAATAATGTACACGTATATCTGTGTAACATACTTACAATAATGTACACGTGTATCTGTGTAAAGTTCTTTCTATAATATACACATGTGTCTGTATAAAGTTTTTACAATAATGTACACGTGTATCTGTGTAAAGTTCTTACAATATTGTACACGTGTATCTGTGTACAGTTCTTACTATAATGTACACGTGTATCTGTGTAAAGTACTTACAATAATGTACACGTGTATCTGTGTAAAGTTCTTACAATAATGTACACGTTTGCCTGTGTAAAATTCTTACAATAATGTACACGTGTATCTGTGTAAAGTACTTACAATAATATACACGTGTATCAGTGTACAGTTCTTATTATAATGTACACGTGTATCTGTGTAAAGTTCTTACAATAATGTACACGTGTATCTGTGTAAAGTTCTTACAATAATGTACACGTGTATCTGTGTAAAGTTCTTACAATAATATACACGTGTATCTGTGTACAGTTCTTACAATAATGTACACGTGTATCTGTGTAAAGTTCTTACAATAATGTACACGTGTATCTGTGTAAAGTTCTTACAATAATATACACGTGTATCTGTGTAAAGTACTTACAATAATGTACACGTGTATCTGTGTAAAGTACTTACAATAATGTACACGTGTATCTGTGTAAAGTTCTTACAATAATGTACACGTGTATCTGTGTAAAGTTCTTACAATAATGTACACGTGTATCTGTGTAAAGTACTTACAATAATACACATATCTGTGTAAGTTCTTACAATAATGTACACGTTTGCCTGTGTAAAATTCTTACAATAATGTACACGTGTATCTGTGTAAAGTTCTTACAATAATGTACACGTTTGTCTGTGTAAAGTTCTTACAATAATGTACACGTTTGCCTGTGTAAAATTCTTACAATAATGTACACGTGTATCTGTGTAAAGTTCTTACAATAATGTACACGTTTATCTGTGTACAATTCTTACAATAATGTACACGTGTATCTGTGTAAAGTTCTTACAATAATGTACACGTGTATCTGTGTAAAGTTCTTACAATAATGTACACGTGTATCTGTGTAAAGTTCTTACAATAATGTACACGTTTGCCTGTGTAAAATTCTTACAATAATGTACACGTGTATCTGTGTAAAGTACTTACAATAATGTACACGTGTATCTGTGTAAAGTTCTTACAATAATGTACACGTGTATCTGTGTACAGTTCTTACAATAATGTACACGTGTATCTGTGTAAAGTTCTTACAATAATGTACACGTGTATCTGTGTACAGTTCTTACTATAATGTACACGTTTGCCTGTGTAAAATTCTTACAATAATGTACACGTGTATCTGTGTAAAGTACTTACAATAATATACACGTGTATCTGTGTACAGTTCTTACTATAATGTACACGTGTATCTGTGTAAAGTTCTTACAATAATGTACACGTGTATCTGTGTAACGTACTTACAATAATGTACACGTGTATCTGTGTAAAGTTCTTACAATAATGTACACGTGTATCTGTGTAAAGTACTTACAATAATATACACGTGTGTCTGTGTAAAGTTATTACAATAATGTACACGTGTATCTGTGTAAAGTTCTTACAATAATGTACACGTGTATCTGTGTAACGTACTAACAATTATATACACGTGTATCTGTGTAAAGTTCTTACAATAATGTACACGTATATCTGTGTAACATACTTACAATAATGTACACGTGTATCTGTGTAAAGTTCTTTCTATAATATACACATGTGTCTCTATATAGTTTTTACAATAATGTACACGTGTATCTGTGTAAAGTTCTTACAATAATGTACGCGTGTATCTGTGTAAAGTTCTTACAATAATGTACACGTTTGCCAGTGTAAAATTCTTACAATAATGTACACGTGTATCTGTGTAAAGTACTTACAATAATATACACGTGTATCTGTGTAAAGTTCTTACAATAATGTACACGTTTGCCTGTGTAAAATTCTTACAATAATGTACACGTGTATCTGTGTAAAGTACTTACAATAATATACACGTGTATCTGTGTACAGTTCTTACAATAATGTACACGTGTATCTGTGTACAGTTCTTACTATAATGTACACGTTTGCCTGTGTAAAATTCTTACAATAATGTACACGTGTATCTGTGTAAAGTACTTACAATAATATACACGTGTATCTGTGTACAGTTCTTACTATAATGTACACGTGTATCTGTGTAAAGTTCTTACAATAATGTACACCTGTATCTGTGTAAGGTTCTTACAATAATGTAAACGTGTATCTGTGTACAGTCTTACTATAACGTATACGTGTATCTGTGTAAAGTACTTACAATAATGTACACGTGTATCTGTGTAAAGTTCTTACAATAATGTACACGTGTATCTGTGTAAATTTCTTACAATAATGTACACGTGTATCTGTTTAAAGTTCTTACAATAATGTACACGTGTATCTGTGTAAAATACTTACAATAATGTACACGTGTATCTGTGTAAAGTTCTTACAATAATGTACACGTGTATCTGTGTAAAGTTCTTACAATAATGTACACGTGTATCTGTATAAACTACTTACAATAATGTACACGTGTATCTGTGTAAAGTACTTACAATAAAACACGTGTATCTGTGTACATTCTTACATAATGTACACGTGTATCTGTAAAGTTCTTACAATAATGTACACGTGTATCTGTGTATAGTTCTTACTATAATGTACACGTGTATCTGTGTACAGTTCTTACTATAATGTACACGTGTATCTGTGTATAGTTCTTACAATAATGTACACGTGTATCTGTGTAAAGTTCTTACAATAATGTACACGTGTATCTGTGTACAGTTCTTACTATAATGTACACGTGTATCTGTGTAAAGTTCTTATAATAATGTACACGTGTATCTGTGTACAGTTCTTACAATAATGTACACGTGTATCTGTGTATAGTTCTTCCAATAATATACACATGTATCTGTGTACAATTCTTACTATAATGTACACGTGTATCTGTGTAAAGTTCTTACAATAATGTACACGTGTATCTGTGTACAGTTCTTACTATAATGTACACGTGTATCTGTGTAAAGTTCTTACAATAATATACACGTGTGCCTGTGTACAGTTCTTACAACAATGTACACGTGTATCTGTGCAACGTACTTACAATAATATACACGTGTATCTGTGTAACGTACTTACAATAATGTACACGTATATCTGTGTAAAGTTATTACAATAATGTACACGTGTATCTGTGTAACGTACTTACAATAATGTACACGTGTATCTGTGTAAAGATCTTACAATAATAAATTATACACATGTTTCTGTATAAAGTTCTTACAATAATGTACACGTGTATCTGTGTAAAGTTCTTACAATAATGTACACGTGTATCTGTGTAACGTACTTACAATAATATACACGTGTGTCTGTGTAAAGTTCTTACAATAATGTACACGTGTATCTGTGTAAAGTTCTTACAATAATGTACACGTGTATCTGTGTAACGTACTAACAAATATATACACGTGTATCTGTGTAAAGTTCTTACAATAATGTACACGTATATCTGTGTAACATACTTACAATAATGTACACGTGTATCTGTGTAAAGTTCTTTCTATAATATACACATGTGTCTGTATAAAGTTTTTACAATAATGTACACGTGTATCTGTGTAAAGTTCTTACAATATTGTACACGTGTATCTGTGTACAGTTCTTACTATAATGTACACGTGTATCTGTGTAAAGTACTTACAATAATGTACACGTGTATCTGTGTAAAGTTCTTACAATAATGTACACGTTTGCCTGTGTAAAATTCTTACAATAATGTACACGTGTATCTGTGTAAAGTACTTACAATAATATACACGTGTATAGTACAGTTCTTACATAATGTACACGTGTATCTGTGTAAAGTTCTTACAATAATGTACACGTGTATCTGTGTAAAGTACTTACAATAATTACACGTGTATCTGTGTAAAGTCTTACAATAATGTACACGTGTATCTGTGTAAAGTTTTACAATAATGTACACGTGTATTGTGTAAATTTCTTACAATAATGTACACGTGTATCTGTGTAAAGTTCTTACAATAATGTACACGTGTATCTGTGTAAAGTTCTTACAATAATGTACACGTGTATCTGTGTAAAGTACTTACAATAATGTACACGTGTATCTGTGTAAAGTACTTACAATAATGTACACGTGTATCTGTGTAAAGTTCTTACAATAATGTACACGTGTATCTGTGTAAAGTTCTTACAATAATGTACACGTGTATCTGTTTAAAGTTCTTACAATAATGTACACGTGTATCTGTGTAAAGTACTTACAATAATGTACACGGTATCTGTGTAAAGTTCTTACAATAATATACACGTGTATCTGTGTAAAGTACTTACAATAATGTACACGTGTATCTGTGTAAAGTACTTACAATAATATACACGTGTATCTGTGTAAAGTACTTACAATAATGTACACGTGTATCTGTGTAAAGTTCTTACAATAATGTACACGTGTATCTGTGTAAAGTGTAAAGTTCTTACAATAATGTACACGTGTATCTGTGTAAAGTTCTTATAATAATGTACACGTGTATCTGTGTAAAGTTCTTACAATAGTGTACACGTGTATCTGTGTACAGTTCTTACAATAATGTACACGTGTATCTGTGTACAGTTCTTACTATAATGTACACGTGTATCTGTGTAAAGTTCTTATAATAATGTACACGTGTATCTGTGTACAGTTCTTACAATAGTGTACACGTGTATCTGTGTACAGTTCTTACAATAATGTACACGTGTATCTGTGTAAAGTTCTTACAATAATGTACACGTGTATCTGTGTATAGTTCTTACTAAATGTACACGTGTATCTGTGTAAAGTTCTTACATAATGTACAGTGTATCTGTGTATAGTTTTACAATAATGTACACGTGTATCTGTGTATAGTTCTTACAATAATGTACACGTGTATCTGTGTAAAGTTCTTACTATAATGTACACGTGTATCTGTGTACAGTTCTTACTATAATGTACACGTGTATCTGTGTACAGTGCTTACTATAGTGTACACGTGTATCTGTGTACAGTTCTTACTATAATGTACACGAGTATCTGTGTAAAGTTCTTACAATAATGTACACGTGTATCTGTGTACAGTTCTTACTATAATGTACACGTGTGTCTGTGTACAGTTCTTACAATAATGTACACGTGTATATGTGTAACGTACTTACTATAATGTACACGTGTATCTGTGTAAAGTACTTACAATAATGTACACGTGTATCTGTGTACAGTTCTTACTATAATGTACACGTGTATCTGTGTAAAGTTCTTACAATAATGTACACGTGTATCTGTGTACAATTCTTACTATAATGTACACGTGTATATGTGTATAGTTCTTACAATAATGTACACGTGTATCTGTGTAAAGTTCTTACAATAATGTACACGTGTATCTGTGTACAGTTCTTACTATAATGTACACGTGTATCTGTGTAAAGTTCTTACAATAATATACACGTGTGCCTGTGTACAGTTCTTACAACATTGTATACGTGTATCTGTGCAACGTACTTACAATAATATACACGTGTATCTGTGTAACGTACTTACAATAATGTACACGTGTATCTGTGTAAAGTTATTACAATAATGTACACGTATATCTGTGTAACGTACTTACAATAATGTACACGTGTATCTGTGTAAAGTTATTACAATAATATACACGTGTGTCTGTGTAAAGTTCTTACAATAATGTACACGTGTATCTGTGTAAAGTTCTTACAATAATGTACACGTGTATCTGTGTAACGTACTAAGAATTATATACACGTGTATCTGTGTACAGTTCTTACAATATTGTACACGTATATCTGTGTAACATACTTACAATAATGTACACGTGTATCTGTGTAAAGTTCTTACTATAATGCACACGTATATCTGTGTAACGTACTTACAATAATGTACACGTGTATCTGTGTAAAGTTCTTACAATAATATACACGTGTATCTGTGTAACGTACTTACAATAATGTACACGTGTATCTGTGTAAAGTTCTTACAATAATGGACACGCGTATCTGTGTAAAGTTCTTACTGTAATGTATGTGTAGTATCTTGTTATGCAGTATAATTGTCACGATGTATATAACGTATTATAATACACACTTCTTGCTGTGTACATTATTCTAATGTCTGTGTTATGGCTATATGTGATATGTTAGTTACTTGTTATGCAGTGTATATCTATTTAGTCCAGTGCATGTTGCTCGTTATTGTCCTACGTATGCATGTGTGCCTGTACAGCTGTGTCCTTTATATTTGTATTCATGACAGTGCATACTATTTGATTTTAATATCCACAGGGTATTTATTGTATTCATAAACCGCCGGGGTTTAGCAGTTTCAAACAGGTTTTATTGGTTTAACATGCAGATTGTGTTAATCAGTTCAGTTCGACTGTGATTCCAGGTGATAAGTGTTTTAATTCTTCCTTGGATTTCTTAAAGAATTTGTCTGGGTTTTAAATTTCAGCTTCGTAAATTCTTAGTTTTATAGCAATTTAACTATATAAGATGACATGGGATTAACACTGTCTGTGTGGTTTTTAAATATACTGAGAGGATAAAGAAACACATGGTTAATATTTGAAGTGATTTAAAGTGATATGTTTATTCAATGTAGGCAACCATATTGTATATTAGTCTTAAAAACATTCTTTAATCACTTTTAATCTAAATGTATATGTGTTGCATATAGCTGCATATAGTTATATTATAAATGCATAGTTCCTGCATTGACCTATTTTAATTTATACTGTAATTGCATATTTCCTGCATTGACCTATTTTAATTTATACTGTAATTGCATATTTCCTGCATTGACCTATTTTAATTTATACTGTAATTGCATATTTCCTGCATTGACCTATTTTAATTTATACTGTAATTGCATAGTTCCTGCATTGACCTATTTTAATTTATACTGTAATTGCATATTTTCTGCATTGACCTATTTTAATTTATACTGTAATTATATATTTCCTGCATTGACCTATTTTAATTTATACTGTAATTGTATATTTCCTGCATTGACCTATTTTAATTTATACTGTAATTATATATTTACTGCATTGACCTATTTTAATTTATACTGTAATTGTATATTTCCTGCATTGACCTATTTTAATTTATACTGTAATTGTATATTTTTTCCTGCATTGACCTATTTTAATTTATATTGTAATTGCATATTTCCTGCATTGACCTATTTTAATTTATACTGTAATTGTATATTTCCTGCATTGACCTATTTTAATTTATACTGTAATTGTATATTTCCTGCATTGACCTATTTTAATTTATACTGTAATTGTATATTTCCTGCATTGACCTATTTTAATTTATACTGTAGTTGTATATTTCCTGCATTGACCTATTTTAATTTATACTGTAATTGTATATTTCCTGCATTGACCTATTTTAATTTATACTGTAATTGTATATTTCCTGCATTGACCTATTTTAATTTATACTGTAATTGTATATTTCCTGCATTGACCTATTTTAATTTATACTGTAATTGTATATTTCCTGCATTGACCTATTTTAATTTATACTGTAATTGCATATTCCTGCAGTGACCTATTTTAATTTATACTGTAATTGTATATTTCCTGCATTGACCTATTTTAATTTATACTGTAATTGTATATTTCCGGCATTGACCTATATTAATTTATATTATAAATGCATATTTCCTGCATTGACCTATTTTAATTTATACTGTAATTGTATATTTCCTGCATTGACCTATTTTAATTTATACTGTAATTGTATATTTCCTGCATTGACCTATTTTAATTTATACTGTAATTGTATATTTCCTGCATCGACCTATTTTAATTTATACTGTAATTGTATATTTCCTGCATTGACCTATTTTAATTTATACTGTAATTGCATATTTCCTGCATTGACCTATTTTAATTTATACTGTAATTGTATATTTCCTGCATTGACCTATTTTAATTTATACTGTAATTGTATATTTCCTGCATTGACCTATTTTAATTTATACTGTAATTGCATATTGCCTGCATTGACCTATTTCAATTTATACTGTAATTGTATATTTCCTGCATTGACCTATTTTAATTTATACTGTAATTGTATATTTCCTGCATTGACCTATTTCAATTTATACTGTAATTGTATATTTCCTGCATTGACCTATTTTAATTTATACTGTAATTGCATATTTCCTGCATTGACCTATTTTAATTTATACTGTAATTGTATATTTCCTGCATTGACCTATTTTAATTTATATTGTAATTGTATATTTCCTGCATTGACCTATTTTAATTTATACTGTAATTGTATATTTCCTGCATTGACCAATTTTAATTTATACTGTAATTGCATATTTCCTGCATTGACCTATTTTAATTTATACTGTAATTGCATATTTCCTGCATTGACCTATTTTAATTTATACTGTAATTGCATATTTCCTGCATTGACCTATTTTAATTTATACTGTAAATGCATATTTCCTGCATTGACCTACTTTAATTTATATTGTAATTGTATATTTTCTGCATTGACCTATTTTAATTTATACTGTAATTGTATATTTCCTGCATTGACCTATTTTAATTTATATTATAGATGCATATTTCCTGCATTGACCTATTTTAATTTATATTATAGATGCATATTTCCTGCATTGACCTATTTTAATTTATATTATAGATGTATATTTCCTGCATTGACCTATTTTAATTTATATTATAGATGCATATTTCCTGCATTGACCTATTTTAATTTATATTATAGATGCATATTTCTTGCATTGACCTATTTTAATATTTACTGTAAATGTATAATTATTTCTTGCATAAAGCCATTATAATTTATATTATAGATGCATATTTCTTGCATAGAACTATTTTAATATATAAATATGTTACAATCTCTCAATTTCCACATTTTCGGCTTAAAATGCCTTCTTCAAGGAAAGTTATAACTAAAAATTCAGCTAATTCGTTTTCTTTTAGCTTGTTTTGAATAACTGTATGATGACGCCATGATGTCATTTCTGACGTTGTTTCCAATGCACCATGTTTGGTGCTATATTGCACTGAATATGTGATGGTAGCCCACTGTCCTTCACATTGCAACCATTCGGTCGTGTGGTATTCAGTCCTCGTATCCACTTGGCTTCCTGTACTCTCTCATCCATCTTCGTCCTGTCTGTAACATAGGGCCTTGACTACAGCTTTCCATCCTCTACGGTCCTGTGCTTTGTGCATGGCCTCTCCCCAGGAGATCCCAAAGCTCAGTATCTAGAGTTCTTCTCCACGTCGTGGTTGGACGGCCTCGCCTGCGCTTCCCTTGGGGGTTCCAGTCGAGTGCCTGTCTTGTGATGTTGGTTGGGTCCCGTCGTAGGATGTGCCCAACCCACCGCCACTTCCGCTCCTTGGTGGCATCTGGAATTGGTCTCTGTTGAGTTCTTCTCCAGAGCTCTTCATTCGAAATTGTCTCAGTCCATCTAATATGGAGGATTTGTCGTAGGCAGGTGTTCACAAAAACTTGGAGTTTCTGGTCTAGCGCTTTGGTGTACTTCCATGTCTCTGAACCGTATAACAGAACCGACTTCTCATTGGAGTTGAATATGGTCAGCTTGGTCTTGATGACGATGTTCCTGTTGTTCTAGACTGGCTTCAAGGTGACAAAGACGTGACGAGTCTTTCCAATCTTGGATTTGATGTCCTCAGTGCCTCCTGTCCTGCTGATGACGCTTCCTAGGTAAGTAAAGCGCTCGACATCTTCAATGTGCTGTTCCTCCATTTGGATGGGTGTATTGTTGGCTGCGTTGACCCTCATGCTCTTCGTTTTCAGGATGTTGACTTCCAGTCCGGTTTGCCGTGCAACTGTGCTCAGACGCTGCGACTTCTCCTGTGAAGTAGTGGGACAGCAGTCCAATGTCGTCTGCAAAATCCAAGTACTCTAGCGTCTTAACAAAGGTCCACTGCAAACCTCTT
Source organism: Archivesica marissinica (assembly GCA_014843695.1). NCBI lineage: Eukaryota > Metazoa > Mollusca > Bivalvia > Venerida > Vesicomyidae > Archivesica > Archivesica marissinica. Next base: position 40,811,283 of record CM026400.1, read on the forward strand.
GGTCTGTCCATGGTTTGGGTGAGCACCCAGTCGGCAACCAGCGAAATGATCATTGGTGAAAGTAAACAACCCTGTCTAACTCCAGTGGTGACAGTAAAAGGGGGTGATAGGTTGTGGTTATGAATCACCTGACAGGTCATAACATCATAGAAACTGCGTATGATACACACAATATTCAGGGGTATCCCATAGTGCCTCATTATCCTCCAAATGGTGCTTCTGTCGTCCATGTCGAAGGCTTTCTTGAATTCAATGAAATTGACGTCCACCGGTGATTGCCACTCTAAGGAGTGTTCCAGTATGATACACAGTGTTGCTATTTCGTCGACGCAGGACCTACCAGCTCTGAAACCTGCTTGCTCGTCCCTCAGTATGTCATTCACTGCTGTTTTCAGTCTCTCTAGTAGTATCCTAGTAAGGACCTTGCCGGGTATGGACAGAAGTTGGATGCCTCTCCAATTATGGCAGTCTCCCAAATCTCCTTGCTTCGGAAGCTTGATTATGTGGCCAGTCTTCCACTCTGTAGGGATCTCTTCCAGATGTCCTGGAGAAGTCTGCATTATCCGTGTAGATGTTGCCGCATCTGCGCTGAGGGTATTCTGGGGGAATATTGTCTGGTCCGGGGGATTTTCCTAACTTAGGTTTTGCGATGGCTCTAGATATCTCTTCGGTAGTGATGGGACCCATGTTAATTGGTGAATCGTCACCTTCTTTGTCTGGTGGATGCTCTGCTGGCTTTCCGGAAAGGAGGCAACTGAAGTATTCCTTCCAGCTTTCCAGTTCTTCCTCTGGTTTGGTGAGTATCACCCCATCTAGTCCACGAACTGGCTTGTCACTGTTTGGTCTTCTTCCGGATAATTTCCTGGTGATCTCATACAGTGTCATTGTGTCGTTCTTGGTTGCTGCTTTTTGTGCTCTTGACGCGAGCTGGTCGATGTTGCTCCTCTTGTATTGGCGGGCGCTTCTTCGAACTTCCTTCTGTTACTCCTTGTAGTCCTTCTGGACTGCCTGTTTCTGTGCCCTGGTCTTGGCTTGAAGAAGTTGGTTCTTGATAATCCTGCGCTCTTTTATCTTCGCTATGGTGTTCTGGCTCAGCCAGATCTTGGTCCTTTTCCTGACTCCCACTTTCTCCTCACATGTTGCATGCAATGATGTTCTTGTCTGTTCTTGTCTGTTCTTGTCTGTTCTTGTCTGTTCTTGTCTGTTCCCACATGACATCTATAGAGTGCTCGTCCTGGTCTGCTGTGTTTTTCTCTCAGGGCAATGCAGAACTCATGGCGTTGGTCTTGTGATGAGAGTCTGGAAGTGTCAAAACGCTTTGTCCGTTGTTGTACGGTAACTGATGCCTTCGCTAATCGCCGCTTCAGCCTCGCTATCACCAGCTCATGGTCTGAGCCTGCATCTGCTCCTCTGTAAACCCTTACATCTTCCATCGTTCGTCGCCATCACCGTGATATCGTCATGTGGTCAATCTGGTTCTGTGTTGCTTGGTCTGGTGATGTCCATGTCAGTTTATGGATCCTCCTGTGTGGGAATACTGTAACCCCTATGACCAGGTCGTTCTGTGCACAGAAGTCTGCAAACAGCTCCCCATTCTCGTTCATTACTCCTAACCCTTCCTTCACAATGACGAGTTATCTTCCTGTGTTGTCTGATTCCAGCTTGGCATTCATATCTCCTATAACCAGCACTATGTCTCTTCTGGGGACTTTATCCATCACTCCCTGCAGTTGTCTTTAGTAGTCATCCTTCTCTTGTTACTCATCCACATTTGTAGGGGCGTAGCATTGGACTAGGGTGAATTTCTGAAATTTAGATTCGAAGCGGGCTGTGATTATCAGTTCTCTCAGTGGTTCCAACTCCATAAGGCTCTTGCTGATGTTCTTGGTTAGCATGGATCCGACTCTGTCTGTGTACTGAATTCTCTTCAGGTGGCCCAGAGTGTAGTACAGTCTCGCCAGTATCTAGAGCTGTCCTTCCTACTTCACTGAGTCCAAGGATCTCAACCTTGTATCTTCCCATCTCTCTAGCAACTTGGTCTGTTTTTCCGGTTTCATACATAGTTCGCACGTTCCATGTCGCTATCCGTATAGCGGTCTTGGGTGAGAGAAGCTTTGTCGGTAGATTTCTCCGCGTCATATACTCTCCCCCGGGTCGATTCCGAACATCCGTCCGTTGTTGTGCTGTAGTTAAGGTTTCTGTAGCTGAAGTTTTTTCACATGGTAGGGATGCTGGTCCTAGGCATAACCCTCCTCCGTTTGCATCTGGGCTTGGGACAGGCAATTGCGGAGTTGACGTTCAATCCTCTCAGAATGGAACATCTTCTGAACTATGACAAACTCATCGTGCAGGTTATCAAAGTGTTCACCTATCGGCTTGTCCATTTGTCGTACATCACTCATATGTTCTTTCATTCTCTCTCTCACTGCCTTCTTTGTTTCATCTACGTACACTAATTTTTCGCACCGTGTACATGTTATGCCGTATATAACAGTCTGAAGCCTGCAAGCCGTTGGCGCAACGAGTTTGAATGTAAGTCTACCATTGCGATTACTTGATAGTCATCGTATCACGTTACATGCTAATGACCGCTTAGGGAAAGAAAGATCATACGATAGTGTTCAATCGGCCGCCTTATCATTCAAATTCAAATATTCAAAATATCTACAGTCCAATCGGAGATTCAAATGTGTACACTCCAGTCAGTGCTTCAAATGTGTACACTCCAGTCAGTGCTTCAAATGTGTACAATCCTGTCAGTGCTTCAAATGTGTACAATCCAGTCAGTGCTTCAAATGTGTACAATCCTGTTAGTGCTTCAAATGTGTACAATCCTGTCAGTGCTTCAAATGTGTACAATCCAGTCAGTGCTTCAAATGTGTACAATCCAGTCAGTGCTTCAAATGTGTACAATCCTGTCAGTACTTCAAATGTGTACAATCCTGTCAGTGCTTCAAATGTGTACTCTCCTGTCAGTGCTTCAAGTGTGTACAATCATGTCAGTGCTTCAAATGTGTACAATCCTGTCAGTGCTTCAAGTGTGTACAATCATGTCAGTGCTTCAAATGTGTACCATCCTGTCGGAATTTCAAATGTGTACAATGCTGCCAGTGCTTCAAATGTGTACAATCCTGTCAGTGCTTCAAATGTGTACTCTCCTGTCAGTGCTTCAAGTGTGTACAATCATGTCAGTGCTTCAAATGTGTACTCTCCTGTCAGTGCTTCAAGTGTGTACAATCCAGTCGGAGTTTCAAATGTGTACAATCCAGTCGGTTAAAGTGTGTTGAGGCCGAAGTCATCAAGCTAACTTTACACATGCACAATGTAGTTCATACCCCTATGGAAACTATTAACCCGTGATTCATTACTTATATTTACACTAAGTATTCTTTTCAATGGAACAAAGAAAATATAGCACACTTTACATTTAAAATATGTTGGTCCAGATTGGCAATTTACCGTGAGTCGGAACAGGTAACTAGATCATCATTGGAGCAGCGTAATCTGTAAGACACGCCTTTTCTCGCGACGAACGTTGTCTAACACTGCGCATGCGCATACCCGTAACTTCGAGTGCGCATGTCAGCTGCATATCATTAGTTGGGAACCCTCATACGAAAGTGTATACACTCAGGGCACATACGTTCATCGAAGAAAAAGCAATAGCGATGTAAATATTGGTTCAATGACCCATCTATAAGAGTTCATTATATGTTCAGAGGATATCTCGAACAACTCAATTTTAAGCGAAATTCCGAAAATATAAAACTTGTGTCGTATTAGTTTTACGACGTTATATGAAAGAGAACTCTATCAACATGCCCAAATCAAATTTCAATAAATTACCGCATTAACATATAGCAAACTGTGACACGAGAGCGAAACTCAATTAACTGTTGCCAAGTCAAATAGAAAGATGTAATAGTTTTGCACAAAGTCGTTGGTGTATTTTTATGTCTTAGGTATAGCCATGATGAATAATACAACTATTTTCTTTGATTAAGGTGTCGTCATCTCAAACACCTGTCTTAAAAGGTAAACTACTATCCGTTTGATTGTTCAAATTAAGCCACGCTCTCTAACGCTCTCAATTAAGAGTTAGTCTTAGTTGTACATAGCCCTCTATTGAATCTGATATTAATGAAACTTTTTTCTCCGTGAGAACTCCTTGACCGAATGGTTGCGGTCGTTAACTCGTTAAACAAGTTACCTCTCACAACTGCAGGTTCGAATCTCACTGTGGAGTTAGTGCATGTGAGGAAGCTATCCAGCTGATGTGTGGAAGGTAGGTTGTTCTACCCGGATGTATTGTACCTGAAAAACTGCTCGGAGGAGCAGCCATCCTCGTCCTCCACCAACAATAGCTTGATAGTCACTATATGACCTTAGCTGTGGAGGGCACCTTAACCCACAAGAAATAACAAACAGAAACAAACCTACCTTGTAATTTTATGTATATGTAGAAGAAACTTAAATTACGATACATTCTCAACACGTATTGTTTATTACCGGATGACAGCCGGTAGTTTCCATTTACCTCGGTGATGCATGGAGTAGTCAATATTACAGATAGTTATCTGAACCACATAGAGCATCAAGGCTTATTCAATTTCAGGTTATGTTGTTCTTGCCTTTCATGCAAGTTACCCCCCCTTCTTGACTTTCATACCAGGATCTTCTCTCCCATTTTCTTGACTTTCATACCAGGATCTTCTCTCCCATTTTCTTGACTTTCATATCAGGATCATCTCTCCAATTTTCTTGACTTTCATATCAGGATCATCTCTCCAATTTTCTTGACTTTCATACCAGGATCATCTCTCCCACTTTCTTGACTTTCATATCAGAATCATCTCTCCCACTTTCTTGACTTTCATATCAGGATCATCTCTCCCATTTTCTTGACTTTCATATCAGGATCATCTCTCCCATTTTCTTGACTTTCATATCAGGATCATCTCTCCCATTTTCTTGACATTCCTGCTTGGTCTTCTTTCACTTGTGTTTGCATTTCATTATTGGTTCTTCATTTACCTTTGCTTGACTGCCATGGTAGGTTCTTGCCCACTCGCAGTGCCTTTCATTGTTATGTCCTCATTTATGACGTTCATGCCCTATTCTTCCAAACCCTTTACATGTCGTTCGTGCTATGTTCTTCCAAACCCTTTACATGCCGTTCGTGCTATGTTCTTCCAAACCCTTTACATGCCGTTCGTGCATTGTTCTTCCAAACCCTTTACATGCCGTTCGTGCATTGTTCTTCCAAACCCTTTACATGCCGTTCGTGCTATGTTCTTCCAAACCCTTTACATGCCGTTCGTGCATTGTTCTTCCAAACCCTTACATGCCGTTCGTGCTATGTTCTTCCAACCCTTTACATGCCGTTCGTGCTGTTCTTCCAAACCATTTACATGCCGTTCGTGCTATGTTCTTCCAAACCCTGTACATGCCGTTCGTGCTTTGTTCTTCCAAACCCTTTACATGCCGTTCGTGCTATGTTCTTCCAAACCCTTTACATGCCGTTCGTGCTATGTTCTTCCAAACCCTTTACATGCCGTTCGTGCTATGTTCTTCCAAACCCTTTACATGCCGTTCGTGCATTGTTCTTCCAAAGCCTTTACATGCCGTTCGTGATATGTTCTTCCAAACCCTTTACATGCCGTTCGTGCATTATTCTTCCAAACCCTTTACATGCAGTTCGTGCTATGTTCTTCCAAACCCTTTACATGCCGTTCGTGCATTGTTCTTCCAAACCCTTTACATGCCGTTCGTGCATTGTTCTTCCAAACCCTTTACATGCCGTTCGTGCTATGTTCTTCCAAACCCTTTACATGCCGTTCGTGCTATGTTCTTCCAAACCCTTTACATGCAGTTCGTGCTATGTTCTTCTTTCCCATTTTAGTTTAAACATATTTATTTATCAGGATACATTGAGAAATATACAGAAACATACATTTATATCGTGATGGATTGAACTGAAAGCTAAAAGCGTAAGGTAATTCCTATCACTGCGTACTAGATGTTAGTACCAGGTATATATGGCAATTTTAATAACTTGGCGTAATATCGAATATCGTAATATCCCATTTGCTCCGTTTCCATTTCTGGAAAATTATAATACATTTTTGGTTAAACAATTACTCTCGCCCCCACACCACCAAATCAATCACAATAATAAATATATAATTAAAATCTGTTCCTGTAGTTGCAAGAGTTCCAATAGTTCGAAAAGCTTAAAATAGATTCAATGCGCTCCTGCCAAAATGCAACGCGCTACCATCAAAGCAAGTTTGGATCATGTAACAATCATTAATCGTTATCACAAATAACTGTTATTATCACATTATAAATATCCTGCTAGTTCACTGTTTCAGCATCTGTACAACATATTGTACCTATGTTTTATAATCAATAACATTATCTTGGTCCATTATTGCTAACAGTTTCAAAACTAGATCATTTTATTTATCACCCATTCATCACCGATTTATTTAGCTTTCGTTTATTTTGGTCGTTTACAAAGCGCCATTCTGAAATATTTTAAAAACTTTTTTATCTCTATGCCAATAAATTAAGCTCCGAACAACTTTCTGCTATTTGATGCGATTGTTATGAGTTTGTTATATATTAACCTGTCTGCAACAATTCTGCAACAAATCTATTTGGCATAACATTGCACGAGTTGCTGGTGTGCATCGAGCCACGCTAAAGGATTACAGTCAATTAAAACTCAACTGAAAATAGAGTGCTAATTAAAGTGATGTACGCGGATGAAAGGAACAGTCTATATCTACATTTGAGTCTACATCCGTTATCTCAAAGTCGGTTATATCGAATGTTCCGGTTATCTCGAAGTCGGATCAAAGTCCCGTTTCAGACAGAATTTCTTTAAGTCAAACTTCGATTATGTCGAAGTATTTTATTCGGTCCGACGGAATTCGACATAACGGATGTAGACTGTATAGTACTTAGGATTGTTTTCCTAGTGCTACATGATAAACTCACGTGTAACTGTTCTAACTTAGATACCAATTGCATCTTCTCACTCCCTCGTGGCGATGACTTCCAACAGGAAGAGGCCTCGACAGATTGTTTTCGCACGCAATCAAGCTGAAGGAAGTGTGTAAAAACTAAGCAGTTCAACAATTAGTTTAATCATATTTTGCTACTATTACAACATTTGTCTAATCGCCCTGATATCCCGGACCTTGTGAATTCCACAGACATACTGCGATCCCAGTCCTGGTGAATTACATAGACCTTCTGAGATCCCAGTCCTGGTGAATTCCATAGAGCTCCTGAGGTCCCAATCCTTGTGAATTCCATAAACATCCTGAGATCCCAATCCTTGTGGAATTCCATAAACATCCTGAGGTCCCAATCCTTGTGGAATTCCATAAACATCCTGAGGTCCCAATCCTTGTGAATTCCATAGACCTCCTGAGGTCCCAATCCTTGTGGAATTCCATAAACATCCTGAGGTCCCAATCCTTGTGAATTCCATAGACCTCCTGAGGTCCCAATCCTTGTGAATTCCATATACCTCCTGAGGTCCCAATCCTTGTGGAATTCCATATACCTCCTGAGGTCCCAATCCTTGTGGAATTCCATATACCTCCTGAGGTCCCAATCCTTGTGGAATTCCATATACCTCCTGAGGTCCCAATCCTTGTGGAATTCCATAACTCCTGAGTCCCAATCCTTGTGGAATTCCATAACATCCTGAGATCCCAATCCTTGTGGAATTCCATAAACATCCTGAGATCCCAATCCTTGTGGAATTCCATAAACATCCTGAGATCCCAGTACTGATGAATTACATAGACCTTCTGAGATCCCAGTCCTGGTGAATTCCATAGATCTTCTGAGATCCCAGTACTGATGAATTCCATAGACCTTCTGAGATCCCAGTACTGATGAATTCCATAGACCTCTGAGATCCCAGTACTGATGAATTCCATAGACTTTCTGAGATCCCAGTCCTGGTGAATTCCATAGATCTTCTGAGATCCCAGTACTGATGAATTCCATAGACCTTCTGAGATCCCAGTACTGATGAATTCCATAGACCTTCTGAGATCCCAGTACTGATGAATTCCATAGACCTTCTGAGATCCCAATCCTTGTGAATTCCATAGACCTCCTGAGATCCCAATCCTTGTGAATCCTAGTGTTTTGGTTTTGTGTTTTTGTTTGTGTTTCCTGTGATTCCATTGTCATAAACATCCTGAGATCCCAATCCTTGTGAATTCCATAGACCTCCTGAGGTCCCAATCCTTGTGGAATTCCATAAACATCCTGAGGTCCCAATCCTTGTGAATTCCATAGACCTCCTGAGGTCCCAGTCCTTGTGGAATTCCATAAACATCCTGAGATCCCAGTCCTTGTGGAATTCCATAAACATCCTGAGATCCCAGTCCTTGTGGAATTCCATAAACATCCTGAGATTCCAGTCCTTGTGGAATTCCATAAACATCCTGAGATCCCAGTCCTTGTGGAATTCCATAAACATCCTGAGATCCCAGTCCTTGTGGAATTCCATAAACATCCTGAGATTCCAGTCCTTGTGGAATTCCATAAACATCCTGAGATCCCAGTCCTTGTGGAATTCCATAAACATCCTGAGATCCCAGTCCTTGTGGAATTCCATAAACATCCTGAGATTCCAGTCCTTGTGGAATTCCATAAACATCCTGAGATCCCAGTCCTTGTGGAATTCCATAAACATCCTGAGATCCCAGTCCTTGTGGAATTCCATAAACATCCTGAGATTCCAGTCCTTGTGGAATTCCATAAACATCCTGAGATCCCAGTCCTTGTGGAATTCCATAAACATCCTGAGATCCCAGTCCTTGTGGAATTCCATAAACATCCTGAGATTCCAGTCCTTGTGGAATTCCATAAACATCCTGAGATCCCAATCCTTGTGGAATTCCATAAACATCCTGAGGTCCCAATCCTGGTGAATTCCATAAACATCGGGAAATGGAACATGCATTGTGGATGTACGTGTCTGTTGGCTCGTGTTGTTCTTAGACACTTAGTTTAAACATATTTTATTCAGTTTATACATTATATGCACTATGCAATGCCCAATTTATTATATCTATTTGTAATGGATTGGAAAGCAAGATGAGAGCTAATGTAAATTCCTTTCCATGATGATGTTGCACACTATAAGTGTTAGCATTGATAGCGGTAAGTGAGAACTGACGGGCATTGGCTTTAAGTTCTTATACACTGTGATTCACAGTTCCTCTTCTCTTTACATCATATAGATGGATTACATTGTTTCAAATGCATCGTCCTTACAGCTCTAATGATAATAATAATAATTATTATAATAATAAAGGCTCTGCTTAACGAGAGAACACAATTGAACAATTAGGTCAATCTACCATGAGGCCCCCAGTAAGTTAAAACATCAAATAGCACAATGAAACAATGTACACAATGACCTGTAAGATTACCATAGGAAATAAGATAAAATCTGCAAGATCTAATATGCATATACATACATAATTATAATGTATCAGTTTATTATGTTAACGGTCTGTGTGTGTGTTTTACGTTTAGTTATCGTCGCTACCGGTTACCCATATGAGCGACGCCTCCTGCAGAGATTAGTCATTTTAGATTTTTGGAGGATAGTGCAATAATACAAAAAGAAACCCATTACAGAGTCTCCTCTGGTTCTTTTGCATGCACGGTGTAAAGCACCGACACGAGACCTCGGTTTAACATCCCATCTGAAAGACTGTTAATTGTATTAGGGTCAGAGGGGGGATCGAACCTGCGATCCCTGGATTACCAGTCCAGCGTGTTAACCACTGGACTACAGATCCGTCTGTAACGGTCTGTTCTTTGCACAACCTGATATATAAAGCTTGAAGTGTCGAACAAAATGGACTTGCTCGCCCATATGGTTTACCGGCGGCGAGGGTAAATAAACGGAATCATCATCATCACAAAATGGGCTGTTTTGATGGAATAAGGGAGGGAATTCCACAAGTGTGACCCTGCAGATAAGAATGATTATTTAAAAAGTTCACTATTTGGCGTAGGAGGGTAAAGTTGGAAAATGAATGATGAGCCCAAGGTTTCAGTTCGAACATCAAAAGTAAATCATTATGATCAAATACCGTGCAGATTTAATATACAGAAATACCTTGGTCAAAAGTCCCACACATAAACCCAGTTTTAGACAGTATTAAATCGTCGTTTATAATAATACTAATGATAATAATAATAAAGACTTTATTTTACGAGAGAACTCATTTAACAAAAGTTAATCTACCATGATGCCCTCTACATATATACAAATCAAATGCAATGAAAAGATAGGACTATAAGTGAAAACTAGAAGCTACTTTTTGCTTACTACTCGATTCCTTTGCAGTATGTATTATGTATGTCATTGTATGTTATATGTGAGTTATGTCTTGCAATGAAATACTGTTTAAACCAAGTGATAACTGCACAATGGAATTATATAGTAATGTTAAAGCTGAACAGTAGAGAAACTATATATAATATTGTACGGTGATGACTATCCACGAATACTAATGACAATACGATAGTGCGAGCTTTACTGTGGAAACTGTTAAATCAAATAAGAAATACGAACTAACAATATATGACCACATAAGGTCGCTTCATTAATGTATCCTTTAGACATCCTCCCGTGCTTCTGGATCGTACATTTACCGAGAGACGAACATCTTATCCAATATGTGTCATCTGAATCTGGACAGGTGCTTACATACCCTAATCACCGAAACGGGCTTGTATTAGCGCATCGGTATTTCGCGGAAGGTATTTGACAACACCTAGTGACTATTAACCTGTTTATCATTCTATCTGTTCAGTGATCTATTCCGTTCTGATGGCGGCTCCTTTGATGATTTGGAGAGTAAACGGATCTACATTTTGAACGGCGTACGTTCGTGGAACTATTCGCTGAACTGTTGTTGTTATGGAGCGCACTGATTGGTGAACGGATGTGTATACAGTTACCATTGTTTTAATAGGGACACGCCTACGGGGTGAAACGGAATTCTTACGTCCCCAAAGTATATATATAGGAGGACAAAACTCATTCGACAGCTTCCAAAATATCCGTTCTCCGATTTAACAACGAAGACATAAATCCGCTAAAGATTCTAGCATATAAATGGGACATTCGTAAATCCGTTCTGTCAATAAATTGAATAATATCAAAAGAAGTGTTGAAATGTCCATCATTTCGTCTGCGTTCCCGTCCTCGTATGCATAGGCCGTAGGTAACAATATAGCATAGAAGATGATATATGGAATTGTCTAGCAGAATAGAAAAGGGGAATGAGACAATTTAATGACAATAAATCTATATAACAATGTGCAGATATGACTTATAGGGGTATCTTGAAAATAAGTATGAAATCAGCTTAAAGACGGCCATTCGCAGAATCCAGTAACTATAGCAATGGTAATGCACAAATGTGCTAAATGTGTGTGTATTTCTTTTTATTGCAGTCAAGCACCTTCCCCCAAACATAAGTCTACTCTTCATTTAATTGAAACAAAATTTAAAGGTTGCATATACGTAATTAAGAGGCATGTTTCACTGGCCGAGGTACCGTTAGTGACGTATTTGGATACTAGTTACTGTTGTAAATACTGCTCACATATGGCTCAACTTTGTCATTGTTTGTTACAGATTCTATTATATTAAAATAGCAAATAGTTACATAGCATATATTTTCTTTTTGCTATAGGTTGCATACACGTAATTACATGGACGTGCATACGAAGTCATATATAGTCCTAATAACTAATATAATGAACTTTTTATTTTATTAAAATAAGCATTTTCATGACAGGTATTGGATAGTTGTTGCGTGTTTGAGAATTTGTATGCGACTTTAGAAAACTTCAGAATAGTTCATATGTAGAAATAATGTGATTCTGGGAACTTCGGGCTGAAGGTGGATATTCTTCTTCTCGTGCTCCGATTGTTCTTGAACTTTCTTCATATATTCCTTTAAATATCAACCATTTTCTTTTTAACATCCAAAACTATTGACTCACTAATACAATTACTTCTGACATTCTTTAGCATATACCTAGAATAGATTTCACGTAGTTGCATTGCTATATATATATATATATATAGTATTCTCCTGCCTATTGTATATCAATCAATTGATAGGGAGAAGAACTATATAAGTTTTCTTTCGTTCTAATCCCATTCAGTATACTGCTGTTTAATTATATGTAAAATATTCATTTCTTGTTTACATGTACATATACTGAAATAAATAATGTTTAAACTAAGGTGGGATATACTGTACCATTTGGCGTAAGATTACCGCATGTAAGCAGTGACGTCATTCGCAGATAAGCAGTGTCACTTCAAAGCATGCAGTCTCTGTAGTCCAGTGGTAAGACACTGGACTGGTACTGCAGGGATCGCAGGTTCGATCCCCCGTCTGACCCTAATAAAATTAACAGTCTTTCAGATGGGACTTTAAACCGAGGTCTCGGGTCGGTGCTGTACATTGTGCATGTAAATGAACCAGAGGAGACTCTGGAATTAGTCTATGTCTGTATCATTGCACTATCCTCCAAATATCTATAATAATTAATCTCTTTAGGAGTCATCGCTCATATGGACACTCGGTATCGACGATAAATAAACGTAAAGCACACACACATGATCTCCTTGTCCGCCTCGTGGTCTACTGGTTAAGGTCGCTGACTTGTATGCCACTTTAACCTATCATCACTGGTGTTCGAGAACCGCCTCGCTCAGACGCTTAAGCACCTCAGATTTTGGATAAAAGGGCAAGTAGAAGGCAGGTATTGATCGTTTAAGATGTATCAGCATGCCAGACGTTCAGTACCATGATTATCCAAGCTTTAATATCCAGTGGGTGATTACAATGAGACGAATCATCAGAGAAAATGCATCATATTAATGGCGGCTTACGAAATGACTTTCAGACTTTATTTTATGTTTTGCATGTCTGTTACGCATCTACTCTTAATTACAGAGCCTGTAATTTCATGCTATAAGACTGTTAGTTCAGACAGGATTTAGTCTACGTGGAATTACCGATTCCAGAATTTTTATATAATAGGTTGTAAAACAACAAAACAATTGCCTATTAAATACATAGTAAAAAGTCAAAATATACAGTCTGTTCATTTATATTTCCAATCTTTCATTTCTTCTGATACCACATTCACTGTGAAGAGGTATTCAAATGAAACTGTAAAAGAGCAAAACTCTTCCAATTATAATGTTTTCCATATCCAGTGCTCGCCTGTGAATAACGCCACTGTGTTTACACACTGTATTCCTCTGCCAAATAATACAGTATACCAACCTTCAGTTTGCAATGGCCTGCATTCTTATACCACATCTTTTCTACACATCAACTAGTCTAAGGTATTCTCAAGTCACATAATTTCTCGAAAAACACAAAAACTATACTCTGCCTGTCATGAAAATGAATGTTTACCAACAAAAAAAGAACTATAATAGTTATTGGGACTACATTCAACCGCGGATGCACTTCTGCCTATTTACGTATAATAGGTCTGCATCAGCTACCCTCACAGACGGATCTGTAGTCCAGTGGTAACACGTTGGACTGGTAATCCATGGATCGCAGCTTCGACCCCCGTCTGACCCTAATAAAATGAACAGTCTTTCAGGTGGGACTTTAAACCGAGGTCTCGTGTCGGTGCTTTACACGGTCCACAAGTACGCAATGGCGTCCACATCATTTTTTCAAAACATAAAAAAATCTTTAAAAAAAAAGGAAAACCGCGCGTATGAGCGAGCGAAATGAGTTACTACTATACAGACTAGTTGACTATCTGTGGTAATGTATATAGACTAGAGTAAAACTCTGACGTCATCGCATTGGAAACGGGCCCTATACTACCCCTTCCTAGACCACCTGGAAACCGCGATTGAGGAGCGCCTGTTGTCGGCCAATGACCGCTTTCTGGCCCAGTACCTACTCCCGAGCAGGATTCAGGCCTTTACGCCACAGCAGGAGGGCAGCGTGTTCGACGCCTACATCACAGACCTCACAGGCGACCGTGAGAGCTTTCGTCGTGAAGTTTCACGTTGGAGGACACGGTGGCTCCTTGAGGCAGACAGGCCAGCTGATCTGAAGAGCGCCATAGACAACACGAACAGGGCCTTGTACCCAGATATATATACATGTCTGGTTGTACTAATTACCATGCCTGTATCTACGGCTACTGCTGAGACGTCGTTCAGTGTCATGCGTAGAGTTAAGAACTATTTACGATCTACTATGACAACTGAGCGTCTCTCTGGCCTAGCCATGCTACATAGCTATAGGCACGAACAAATTGACATTGACACTGTAATGACACATTTGCCTCCAGGAAGGAGAGAAAACTTGACTTTCTTTAAAGACCGTTATGGCGTTCAATTGTCTGTATCTATGTAGGTCTACGAACTATTAAAATCTCAACCCTCATTTACCAGTACATTAATAATTACAGCGTAGATCTATATGCATGTGCAGTTTGATTGTGTTTAACGCTATCTTTCAACAGTGTTCCTGGTAAGCTCCAGTACTAAGCAGTTCTTTGCAAGTAAAAGCACAAGTATAGGCACAAGCAGGTAGATCTACGTACATGTAGATGCACTCCCTTTTCATACACATATCCAGCTAAAGATATGAAACTCAGACGATGCACTGATGTACAGTATAGTTCAGACATTTTTACAAATTGCCGCATAAAAAACATACGTTTTCCAAGTGTATTTATACGGAATATAATTAGTTCTCAGAGTCGCCAGAGTGCACCAAATGACGTCCAGGTTTTAAAACAAGTTCTGGGGTGAAGCCCCCAGACCCCCCTACACCACTAGCACCTTCGGTGCTCGTTTGGAGTCAACATCAAAATTGGCTGGGTACGCCCCTGATACCGTGCACGTAAAGGAACCAGATGAGACTCTTGAACATGTCTCTGTCTGTATCATTGCACTATCCTCCAAAAATCTAAAATGACTAATCTCTTCAGGAGGCGTCGCTCATATTGGCAACCGGTAGCGACGATAAATAAATGTAAGCACAACAATTTTATTATTATTTTTCTACACTCGGAGAAGATATTATTTAGAAGATATTATAGAAGATATTATTTAGAAGATATTATTTAGAAGATATTATTTAGTGTACAAATGATGAAGTAGAATCCCTTTGTAACAATAACAATTTCTTTCGACAATTTGATGATTGACAGTGCTGATCTTACAGACGCTAGTATGCTTAACACTGGAAACGCTACACGAAGCAAAGTGTGTCCATAACTATAGGGGAATAACTTGGTCAGTTGCTTAGCAAAATTATTTACCAAGAAACCTATATTAGCTAATCCAGTTACATTTATCAAAGAATCGTTGAAAGCTAGAACTTCAAATATCATTATGGTATGTATTCACGTGACTATGTTGTGTAATTATGTATGTATATATGTACAAGTCGGAATACATGTTCTGGTCTGTTCATATGAATAATAATAATAATAAAGACTTTATTTAACGAGAGAACTCATTTGAACAATTATGTCAATCTACCATGAGGCCCTCAACAAATTAAAACAATGAAATAGCATAATGAAACATGTAAACAGTAACCAGTAAAACTTTCATAGGAAATAAGATATAAGCTGCAAGAACTAATACTTATATTCATGCATAATTGTATAGTATCAGTTTATTAGGTCATTGGTCAATAAACATAAAAATTCTTAACGACCACCAGTTATGTGTGTGTAATTTCACCGTAGATAGTTATAGTTTACCATAATGATTCAAATATCGCCATATCGGCAGAATTATACATTAGAATAGCGGCGTAATTCAATCTGCTTAAACAGTTAATTACCATCACTACTTAGAAAATAAAAGCAAATATATTTCTAAATTAAAATTCTTAGCTCACAATTTTGTTTTGTTTGCATAATCGAGCAGTAATCTATATAATGCACCTACATCAATTGCAAGGATAAATTCTCCGCTTTCGTATTTTTCGATTAAGTGGATATGTTTGGCGCTAACTATGTGCATGTATGTGCATACATAATTTCCGCCAAATGAATTTAGTTCCAAAATAAAAATTAAAACATATACTTTTCATTGGTTTGTTTTACAGGGCTATTGCATTTCCTTCGATGAACATATATTCAGTGTGTTTATCCATGTTCGTGTGAATTTCCTCACTAATGATATGCAGTTGACATGCACACTCCAAGTTATGCGCATTCGCAGTGTTAGTCAGCGCAGAATTCATCGCAAGAAAAGGCGTGTCTTGCAGATTACTCTGTTCCAATGCTGATCTATTTACTAGATCAGACACACGGCAAGTCGCAAATCTGGACTAAATATATTTTAAATGCGAAGTGTGCTATATTTTCCTTTGTGTTATTGAAAAGAATAATTAATGTAAATACAAGTAATGATTCGCAGGTTAATAGTTTTCATCGGGATATGAACTACATTGTGTTTGCTTAACGTTTGTGGACACCGAAGGCATCCACGTTGCTTAAACACGCCACGATTTATTCCTTAAATATACATTCCAGCGTTTCGTAGAGTTTGGACAAAGTTCCTCAAACATGGAAATCTGTGTTGTCGCATTGGAACGATATAGAAGTATTTATAATGGATAGCCAATTATACGAATCCTGGCACATTTTCTTTTCCCAAATATAATATAGTCTAGGAAAATAAGTTAGACATATTTTATTGTCGTAAACCATACACAGTTTCATGACACATATATACAGCATAACACATGATGTGATGATCAATCCACATAGCTTGATATTCAAAAAAACATTATACACAACAAAAGTTCTAATATCCCAAATTTCTATTACGCAACATTTAAACTATATTCATTGTGTTAATTTATTTCTAAGTCATATACCAGTCAGCAAGCCTATATTGGCCCGACATCAGACCGATGTTGTCAGCTATATCGGCCCGAGATCGGCTTTTAAGTCGTTCCGACATTGGCCTGCCTTGATTTTGCAATACGGCTCCACATCGGCCCAACATCATTTTTCGACATCGGCCCGATGTCTATGTGATGTAAATCCGATATCCCAAACAGATACCAGCCCAATGTCTATACGTTATTCACCCGATGCTGTTTTGGTTGCTGTGCTACTGTTGATATTTTTTACAACAGTCTTGTTTTAATATATGGCTTGCCAACAATAGTACTAGCATTGTATACAAACACAGACTGATAAAGTATATATGATATGGGAAAGACGGCTTTTTTCAAGTTATGTATGTAAGTTTATATGCTTTAAATAAATAGTTATCCCTACGTACTCGTAACTCACTAACTGTAGTTTTAACGTGCAGTACAACCTCTCTTGAGCAACACACGTTAGGAAACACAACATATGGTTGTTGCACAGAGGATATTGCTATGAAGAGGTACAATTAATAGTGAAGTGCTACTTCTGGAACAAAATGATAATTTTCTAAAGAGAGGTTGTTGCTGAAGGCCAGAAGAGAGGCCCAGAGGGCCGTTCTGGAGAGGTTGCCCTGTATATTTATTTTTCATAATAATAAATCAGTCTTATAAATATAATTAACTGACACTTATAAACAATGTGTTCATAAATTGATAAGCAAATAAATCAACTGTAATTAAGTTGCTTAAACTGTTAAATATTGAGACGAAGTCGCGAAAACATATGACAGTTATTTTAAATCGCCAGAAAAGAAAAATTAGGCCTAGCTGATATACTATCACGCTTTAGTAGAATATTTCAATTTAAGATATCAATGGGTATTACTTAATTATTCAGATAACGATGTTTTTCACAACAAACAAGTCGAATACTATTTCTGTAGTCAAATCAACGTTTTGGAGGGAATTTATAAATGGCGGTTTGTGGCGGTTACAATCTGCAGTAAATGGCTTGTAAATGTGTTAAAAAACTTAAAACAATTAAACATATCAATGAAAACAATTGTAATAAATCAAAATAATATAATAGATATAACTGAATACTTATATTATGTGATACTCTCGTTTATATGAAATATTATTATTCACTGCGTTAATAAAAGACAATCCATGGTAAGACAACACGAGTTACCTACCTTGAGCTGCTATTAATGGCGGCAAAGCTATCTCTTGCCGATGTCGGGACGATATTGAAATCACCAATTAAAAACAATACCGGTCTTTGCCAGCAACTACCACACATGGGCATGGAAAATGACGCTGTGGTATATATGTATAAGTCAACGAAAATAAAATATCATGCGAAGTTTAGGCATTGACTAATATCGGCCCGACGTCGGATCGACATCGGCAAATTTGGCCGATATTCCGACCCTTAGCCGATATCGGGCCGATATAGGCTTGCTGGCTGGGATAGGAGTGTTCTAATGGTATATGCGTTTTTTTTAAAATGCGTTCATAATGTTGGCATTTGCTCTTTTTCATGATGATTTGTTTGTAATATATGTCCACTTAGAATAGATATTTTTGTTTTTGCTTAAACTTTATTTATTTTACAACGATTGCGAAGCAGGTATTAACAACTTATATTAATCACTCTCATTGGCGCGGATGAAAGCGTACATGTGGTCATTCGTGTGGGACGAAACCGGAGTACCCGGAGAAAACCCACTTGTCAGATCTGGCAGCCACCATACCAGCTCACATACTTCCCGGTCCGAGGAGCGAACCCGGGTTGCATTGGTGAGAAACGAGCGCGAATAGGCATAATATCATATTAGGAGTCTCCAAGAAATGTACTACCTGATTGTTCCTGGTTTCAGAAATGCTAAGCATCTACTGTGATCTTGTAAAGGACGGCTATTTCACAAGTATTTTACACAATATTATAACTATATGGCTATGACAAACAGTAAACGGTAAATTAGATGTATGATAGTATGATAGTACGTAGTGGTGGAATAACGTAAGAATGTGATCTCACAACCCTCTAATTATTGCTCGCATATAGATAGTACCCCTCTGTTGTTATCACATGAAGGTCCATATTAGGATACTCATCTTAACCCATATACGCTCAATATCATTTTATTGGCGATCTTGTTTTATATAGAGCCACAAAATTAATAAAAAGTCAATGTAACTTTCGATTTATACGTTTATTCTGCCTGGGAGGTCTCCGTTAAATTATGAACTTAGAAACTTTTATGACATTTTGTAATAATACTGTCTATAGACATGGTCTATTAACGAGAACAAGCGTGACAAAATATTGGACAATTTTTCATCGTATTAAAATCTGTATTCGAATATATTAAGCTTATCACAATCTGTATTCGTATATATTAAGCTAACAAATGCAGCATTTTTGACATTTCTCACTAATTATGGAGGTATGGGCTTTCAAATTTATTTATAATATAATATCTGCAGTGGTGGTCTCACGAAACAAAGAGTCCATTGTCTTTAATATTTACGGCTACATGAACAGAGCTGGAGAGAATAAACGTTGTATCAAATTATTTTAAACAGTATTTATTTCTTTGAATAAGTATAGTCAAGTATATATGATATGTACATAATTGTAGGCTTGATGGGAGAGCAACCTGCTTCAATGGCTTCCTCTTTCCTTGTATCAAATTATGGTTGATATCCCATAATCGAGGTGTAAAACATTCTGATTTCTGCTACACAGTTCAATAAAGGCCAATTGGCTGTCCGATTAGCGGGTTCGATCCTCGGACTGGGAAGCATGTGAGATGGTACAGTGGTCCCCAGACCAGACAGGTGGGTTTTCTCTGGGTACTCTGGTTTCCTCCCACACGAATGACTACATTTACGCTTTCATCCGCGCCAACGAGATTGATTAATATAAGTTTGTTAAATCTTGCTTTGCAATTGTTGTAAAATAAATAAAGTTTAAACTAAAGGCCAAACTGAGTTAAATGATTCACATCATCAACACGATTCACTGAGGTTAATCGAGATAAAGTTCATTAAAACATAAACAGCGAGGACATCATTTTGATAATCACTCTGCAAATAAAGTAGTTATGACTGGTTAATTATCTCAATAAGAAAAACATGGATGGCGGCCATCTTGGATTAGTCAAGTCATATGACTTTTAAAATATTCTAATAAAGTCATTTTATCAGTACGGATATTTAATTTAATATGTCTATTAAAAGCTGCTTGTGTAGCTACATATATTTTATTTACACATCTTATGTTAGATGCAGGCCAGGGTCCAAGTATGTCGATATTTCACTATTTTACCTCTGGCAAAATTACATTAGCAGAAGCTCAATGCGGATCAAGTAATGGTCTCTGTGTTAACAATATATATATATATGACTGACAAGGCAAAATATATCAACTCTTTTCCCAGACTAGTTAGTTGCGTACGTTTTTCAATATTTTGTGTAACATGAAGTCACTTTTTATGTAGCTATAACGCCATAGATACCCACACATATTCAAAATGGTAGCCACTTTGAACAATATATCAAATGTTTAAATTCCCATAACTTCTTTCTTTGAAGTGTGACATACGTAAGCTAATTAGCTTTCTGTCCAATCAATCTTGTCATTGTATACTAGAGGACATAGAAAACGCACAACTACATTGTATACTAGAGGACATAGAAAATGCACACCTACATTGTATACTAGAGGACATAGAAAACGCACACCTACATCGTATACTAGAGGACATAGAAAACGCACAACTACATTGTATACTAGAGGACATGGATAACGCACACCTACATTATATACTAGAGGACATGGATAACGCACACCTACATTATATACTAGAGAACATAGAAAACGCACACCTACATTATATACTAGAGGACATAGAAAACGCGCGCCTACATTATATACTAGAGGACATAGAAAACGCACACCTACATTATATACTAGAGGACATAGACAACGCACACCTACATTATATACTAGAGGACATAGCAAACGCACACCTACATTATATACTAGAGGACATAGAAAATGCACACCTACATTATATACTAGAGGTCATAGAAAACGCACAGCTGCATTATATACTAGAGGACATAGAAAACGCGCAACTACATTATATACTAGAGGACATAGCAAACGCACACCTACATTATATACTAGAGGACATAGCAAACGCACACCTACATTATACACTAGAGGACATAGCAAACGCACACCTACATTATATACTAGAGGACATAGAAAACGCACACCTACATTATATACTAGAGGACATAGCAAACGCACACCTACATTATATACTAGAGGACATAGAAAACGCACACCTACATTATATACTAGAGGACATAAAAAACGCACACCTACATTGTATACTAGAGAACATAGAAAACGCACACCTACATTATATACTAGAGGACATAGAAAACGCACACCTACATTATATGATTATTATTACATGAAAACGAAATACGAAGAATTCCATCAAAGGTATATCACATCTTTATTACAAAACACAAACTGAACAACTAAAAATATTCCAAATTTGTTTAAGACTATGTATTTATATAGTTATTGTTTTTCATGTAAAAACACACTTATCCGAAGTGTGCGTTTTCTATGTCCTGTAGTATACATTGTACATTACCATGTGGTGATTCCAAAGCGCTCAATGTGCTCACAGTTCCAATTGGATGGTACTTAAATGAGGACACATTATGTCGGATATGTTCCTTTAACTCTTTCAGCGCCTGAAGAGAATGTGCAAACAACATAGATCAAGATCACCCGCGGCGTAACGCCGCGTTTGATCAGGTCTATGTTGCTTTCTATTCGGACAGGTGCTTCAGCTCCACTGTCTGAAGAGCAATCAGCATATATCCTGATCAGACGGCACGTTATGTTATATTCACAGAAATATGCACACAATATCTATATCATTTCATTTTGAGTATATGTTCTACTTTGACAGAAATGTGCATTCAATATATATATCATTTCATTTCGAGTAGATGTTCTATTTTGACAGAAATGGGCACCCAATATATACATGTATATCATTTCATTTCGAGTAGATGTTCTATTTGGACAGAAATGTGCATCCAATATCTACATGTATATCATTACATTTCGAGTAGATGTTCTATTTGGACAGAAATGTACATCCAATATCTACATGTATATCATTTCATTTCGAGTAGATGTTCTATTTGGACAGAAATGTGCATCCAATATCTACATGTATATCATTTCATTTCGAGTAGATGTTCTATTTGGACAGAAATGTGCATCCAATATCTACATGTATATCATTTCATTTCGAGTAGATGTTCTATTTGGACAGAAATGTGCATCCAATATCTACATGTATATCATTTCATTTCGAGTAGATGTTCTATTTGGACAGAAATGTGCATCCAATATCTACATGTATATCATTTCATTTCGAGTAGATGTTCTATTTGGACAGAAATGTGCATCCAATATCTACATGTATATCATTTCATTTCGAGTAGATGTTCTATTTGGACAGAAATGTGCATCCAATATCTACATGTATATCATTTCATTTCGAGTAGATGTTCTATTTGGACAGAAATGTGCATCCAATATCTACATGTATATCATTTCATTTCGAGTAGATGTTCTATTTGGACAGAAATGTGCATCCAATATCTACATGTATATCATTTCATTTCGAGTAGATGTTCTATTTGGACAGAAATGTGCATCCAATATCTACATGTATATCATTTCATTTCGAGTAGATGTTCTATTTGGACAGAAATGTGCATCCAATATCTACATGTATATCATTTCATTTCGAGTAGATGTTCTATTTGGACAGAAATGTGCATCCAATATCTACATGTATATCATTTCATTTCGAGTAGATGTCGTATTTGGACAGAAATGTGCATCCAATGTCTATAACATTACGTTTCAAGCAGCCATTCTGTTACATTATTGAAATGAATAAATATATAATGTACAAGAACTACTGATAGCATTATACCGTATATTTGTATATGATCAAAGCAGGGCTTACATAACAAACTATGATCTTCCTGTAACAATATGTATCAATTATATTCAAGTTTCGATCGTCTGATGTTTGGCTAACTGCCGATTTGTTTCTGGAATTAAAATCCAATGAAAAGCATGCACGTGATTAAAACTATGCTTGCTTTATTGTTCTGGAAATATCTACAGTTGTACGTAAGAACCCTAACAGTAATTCGTTTCCTAATCTGTGTACATTAAATACCGAAGTTAAACTGTTATATACATCATGAAAGCTCAGTCATATTTGGATCTGTGTTGAATGTTAGTACCATTTATGGCGCATGGATAGTTTAGAATATGATTACCAAGAGTATTAATGTTCATCAAGCTTTCACTAAGTACCGTGGATGCATCCGCGGTACAGTTGTAGAGCGTCGGATTTGGAATATATCGGTCCCGGGTTCGATACTCGGTCATGCCACGTATGTAGTGTCATTGAGCAAGGCACCTCACACACATTGCTTAGTACTGGTTAACCACTTAGGTCGGCTAAGCCTGCACAGAAAAAACATGTTTACGTTCCCGTAAGGGGTTTGACATTAATGGAACATACAATGTAAATAGTCTAGGTGTATATACTCTAGGAAATGTTGTGAGCTTACACCTAAAATCGCTATTACACATAGTAGTGTTTGTATCGCTGATCGAATGGAGTAATAAAACTATAACTAGTGACACATGTTGAACACAATTCAAGTCAGGCATACGCAATCTATAAACTGATTTTATTTAATGATAAAGTATAACATTGTTTGCAATGGCTTTGCTACAGGTTATCCAAATAGTCCACTGTGAGCTATATCTGGCGACATATGGTATCCCAAAACAAAGAGGTTTAGCTTATACAAATTTATCTTAGCTCAATTGCGAAACAAGTTTGTATCGCTCTCGAGATCTCATTTATCATCGTCGTGAGGGAGAGAGAAGAGGCAATGTAGAATTTTGAGTATCGTGTCCCAAAGCACTGTCATAATGGCTCTAGCTGGTCGCGAAATGCGGATCTTTCGCATCTCAAGTGAACGAGCTACCACTGCACTATCACGACTTCCCGGGAAAAGGTTTCCACAATTACGGGGTACTTTTCTTAACGGAATATAAAGCCATAAATGTATCTAATGTCCGTTTGCGGATTGTTACATTAAATAAAAGCCAAATCGCATACCATAGTTACCCTCCAGAAAAGCACAACACCAAATTGTGTCACATACTACATTATATAGTTTGATCAAAGCTGGTTAAAACTACCCGTGAAATATAAGACATTGCACTTAGCACGTATACTAGTTAGTTTATACACATTTATTTTAGCTCGATTGCGAAACAAGTTCTTTCAACTTATATTAATCACTCTCGAGACCTCATTCCTGAAGGAATCCATCGTCACGAGGGAGAGAGAAGAGGCAACGTGGAATTTAAATGCCTTGCCTAAGGGCACAATCGTAACGGCTCCAGCAGGGCTCGAACTCCGGATCTTTCGCACCTGAAGCGAACCTTCTACCACTGCGCTATCACGATTTCCACTGACTACTAGTTAATAATCATATGACGTTACAGTAACGATACAGAGGGCGGGGAGTTTCAATACCAGTGTAATAGTCATTACTTACGAACGTCGGTGCTAAAAGCCATTGTGCAAGCATACACGTAACGGCATATAGACTAGACTATGCACGTCTGTAGGTGAAATGGTAATTAGTCTATAGTATGCATGCAGCAGGTTTACAATTAGGTAGTGTAGTTAATCTCTTAGATATATATTGTATGTATTGAATGGTGGACATCACGCGTCCCTGCTGAACGCCTCGTTTGATGTTGAAGGAGTTTGACACTTCTCATCGCAAGTCAGAATTATACATTTGAATCTAGCATAATGTTAGTTATGTAGTATAATATAACGTTGTAGAAACTTGTTTCTTAATCGAGCTAAAATAAATGTATATAAACTGATGCATTTACTCTGTTATGACTAAACATCCAATAATACCATGTAATGTATTTAATTTTATGTATATAATATGAGTTTTCCATAGACTCTCTGTGACAATATATATTATATAAATCAATTGTTCATGTAAATCAATGAACACAAATACAAGTGTTTGTTTGTTTTGTTTGTTTGTTTGTTTTGTTTTGTTTGTTTGTTTTGTTTGTTTTGTTTGTTTGTTTGTTTGTTTGTTTGTTTGTTTGTTTGTTTGTTTGTTTGTTCGTGTTTTACGCCTGCATCAGCACCATTTTTGGACTATATTGCCGGTGGACAGTTTACCTAACAACATCTGTTCCTGGGCAGGCTCCAGCGGTTAACCAGTACTTGGTGCACAAACCTCCGTAAGAAACTGCAAACGGTTTCATATTAATGAGTCATGACCCAGCGGTTAACAAGTGCACCAATGTCGAACCCGTGACCATCATTGATGATAGGTTACCGTGGTATAAAATTCAGCGACCTAATAGACATTAGTCATTTTAGATTATTGAAAGATAGTGTAATAATACAGACAGAGACTAATTCCAGTGTCTCCTCTGGTTTCTTTTACGTGCACAGTGTAAAGCACCGACACGAGACCTCATTATCTCATCTCAAAGACTGTTAGTTTTATTAGGGTCAGACGGGGGATCGAACCTACAGATCCATCTATAATAGACAGTGAGTGTTTTACGTTTATTTATCGTCGCTACCGGTTGCCCAGATGAGCGACGCCTCCTGAAGAGATTAATAATTTTAGATTTTGGATGATAGTGTAATAATACAGACATATACCAGTTCCAGAATCTCCTCTGGTTGTTTTACGTGCACGATGTAAAGCACCGACACGAGACCTCGGTTTAACGTCCAATCTGAAAGACTGTTAATTTTATTAGGGTCAGACGGGGGATCGAACCTGCGATCCCTGGATTACCAGTCCAGCGTGTTACCACTGGACTACAGATCCATCTGTGCGAGAATATACGTTCATTTCCTCTCTTTAAATAGTGCACACAAAAACGGCATTGACCAATCAGAGACATCGAAAGCAGCGCCATCTACCGGTGAGTATGAATACGGAAAAAATTGTCATTTTTAGTCAGCAGATGTCCCTTGAATAACAAGCTTCAACGTGATATTTTAATAGCAGTTTGCACCATAACTCTCAGACTGTTGGGTTAAATGTCATCTGAGTTGAACACAGAAATACAATATTAGGACCAGGGATGTGATGGTGAAGCAAAGGAAGAATTATTATAATATACGAGTGTATTGGATACTAATAATAGGAATGAATTATATGATGCAAGATAGTTTAGATGAAGTTATCAGATATAGCCTTCAATCTACGTTCCAGATCTATATTATTACTGTATAAGGAATAGCAAGGGTGGTTCGTAATTGGTGTTAAATTATCTGTAAATAGACATTTCATTAGATAGCAGTTCAGTCAGCTTGATTATTTCTAAGATAGCTCAGAGTATTGTATACAGTCAAACCTGTGTTAGTGGTCACCTCTATTAAGCAGCCAATCTTCATTAAGCATCCAGTTTCCAGATTCCCAATATGCTGTTTTATTATACATTTGACCTATATTAAGCAGCCACCTCTGTTAAGCAGCCACATTCTGTGATTCCCATGGCTGGTTGCTTAAAGCAGGTTTGACTGTATTTACAAATCATACGGGAAAGTAGCACAATTCCTGCAACGTATATGAAAACAACCTCTCGGAATAGAGAAACTAGGACACGGAAAATCCGATACAATCATACCTTACTGACACCAACAACATCTGTACACGTGTCTTAGAGGTAAAATTTATATTCTTTTAAAATGTGCGAACTATTGGGTAAATTAGTGCAATATGTGAAGGGTTATT
Source organism: Archivesica marissinica (assembly GCA_014843695.1). Lineage (NCBI taxonomy): Eukaryota > Metazoa > Mollusca > Bivalvia > Venerida > Vesicomyidae > Archivesica > Archivesica marissinica. The sequence continues at coordinate 40,838,192 of CM026400.1, forward strand.
TTCTTCACTCATGATAGTAAAATCCACAATTCTAAAATTTGTAACTAAAAAGTAACGCTCAATATGAATGCGCACAGTTTTTTATTATGATGTCCGTATATTTTAAATAACATGATGAGTGGCGAATTATTTAAAGCTCTTCAATTATCCGATATATTGTAATCGTATTACAAATGCAATATATTTACGGCCAGTTGTTTAACTTTTGTGAGCTCAGCGTTCAGTTATAAAAGTAAAAGTAAAGTGTTTGTTTATTATACCTATTGGAAGCGCCAGTATCCTATGTCTGTATGCCACGTCGCCAGGCGCCAGGCTGGTAGGCAATCGGTAACCATCATTTAACTAGCTGGAGGCTCACCAACCGGCCATATCAGAACGAACCCCTAGTGACCCCTAGAACCCCTTCGAACTCCCGCTCAGTATAGGCGGACGCCTTAACCACCAGGCTACGGAGACGGACTATATTTCCAACAAAGACTTCGTGTACACATTATTTATCTTAGCAGTCGATAATCGAACTTTAAAACAACTGCGAGAAACGGCCGGTGAATCTCCAAGACGTGTATTATTCAGTGGCACACTTATATATACATGTATAGTATTGGCAGTCACACCCCTGCTGGAACCAAGACGTTAGCGTATCACCGACTAGACTGTTGGTGAAGTAAAAGAACGAACGATATAGTGTTCTTTATAGTCGCCCCCGCCGAGGCATTTGGGCGACTGGTTTCTCTAAGTAGATTATGTTGTCATCTAAATTGCTTATGTTGACAACTGGAAAGGCATCTTCCGTTCTTCTCAGGGTTACATGTCCTGCATCCATCTTTCGAAGGGATCCCTTGTATGGCCATATCCTCCATGATATGTTAGCTCACAGCAGCAATAATGGTTCAGGCTTCTTCGCTGGGGTCCTCACGCCATCAATAAGTCTGCGTCCCACTATATGGTAGCTCACATCAGCAATAATGGTTCCGGCTTCTTCGCTGGGGTCCTCACGCCATCAATAAGTCTGCGTCCCACTATATGGTAGCTCACAGCAGCACTAATGGTTCCGGCTTCTTCGCTGGGGTCCTCACGCCATCAATAAGTCTGCGTCCCACTATATGGTAGCTCACAGCAGCAATAATGGTTCCGGTTCTTCGCTGGGGTCCTCACGCATCAATAAGTCTGCGTCCCACTATTGGGGCTCACATAGCAATAATGGTTCGGCTTCTCGGCTTGGAGTCCTCACGCCATCAAGAAGTCTGCGTCCACCATATGGTAGCTCACATCAGCAATAATGGTTCCGGCTTCTTCGCTGGAGTCCTCACGCCATCAAGAGGTCTGCGTCCCACCATATGGTAGCTCACATCAGCAATAATGGTTCCGGCTTCTTCGCTGGAGTCCTCACGCCATCAAGAAGTCTGCGTCCCACCATATGGTAGCTCACATCAGCAATAATGGTTCCGGCTTCTTCGCTGGAGTCCTCACGCCATCAATAAGTCTGCGTCCCACTATATGGTAGCTCACATCAGCAATAATGATTCCGGCTTCTTCGCTGGAGTCCTCACGCCATCAAGAAGTCTGCGTCCCACTATCTTCCTTGAAGGAGCTCCGTCAGCTTGAATTAGCAGGCTAATGGAAAACCAGCTATCCGCCGTCGTCAGCACCGAGTGTTGCTGTATCGCCAAGTAGGGGCGTTAGTAGTAAGATACTCTATAATATTTATGTATATGTATATGTATAGAGTCACGCGATTCCGATGGCGCGGCTTCCGTCAGCGAAGTCCTTGACCCATATTCCTGCTGTGAACTGTGCCTAGGTCACGACGTGCACGTTGTGGAGGAAAGACCTGGGAGTAAAAGTAAACAGAACAGAACATATACATAACAACATCAGATGAAAACAGGGCAGCCTTTCTAGTGGGTGACATGTTCAACCTGGCTGGCTGACCACTGAAGAAAGAGGCTATTTCCAGTGAACTAAGATCCTGGGTAATCGGAACACTGAGGTGGATTGAATAGTACGATATGCCATTTGGTGTGATGATCAAATATGGTTACATGTTGAGGAACAAGAATGAGGAAATTTGTAATGTTATAGAACATGATTCATCTTTGATCGTCTCGACGGAGGACAATGCATCTCCAATTTAAGGGGTGATGGCATGGAGGTTACACTGGATGATCTAGCATACTCATGTGTTACCCATGATTACTCGTGATAACGTAGTGGTAACGGGTTCGTTGCTGGTGTTGGAGGCCCTGAGTTCACGCCCAGCTGTAGCTGTTAAGATGTTGGCATTAGGCAAGGCGAGTTCGAGCTTGAGACGGGCAACTGTCTTATATGCTTTTGAAGTTTCTCTTCAAGAGGCCTAACGTCTGATTTGCCTGGTGGGTGATATTCTCAATGTGCAAATTCCATGTTAATTCGTTTGAGATTGGTATACCTAGATACTTAGCAGAGGTAGCATATTCCAGTTGGTTGTTAGGAATAGAGTATAGATAAAGTTGTGTGCTATGCATGCATTGCCACTTCGATGGATTGAAACTTATGCCGCACAGTGAGTCCAGGTTCTCACATTAATTGCGGTCGTATTGCAAGTGGGCAGAATTGAAGGCACAGGTAATAGATAGGAATATAGATGTGTCTTCGGCAATGGACATTGGAGGAAGTAAAATGTTCTGGAAATTCACGAATGAATAATTGAAAAAGACGAGGTCATAGGATGGATCCCTGTGGTACCACTAGTATAACTTCAATAGTCTCATAGTGTGCACATTGTGAACAAATTTGATCAATGAGAGTGATTCATCTATGATAGTCCCAGTTGACCTTAGCTTAGCCTTTCTGAAATCTAGGTGAATAAGATAAACTTAGGATTTGTGAAAAGGTTCTATTAACATCAGTAGTGGGGTTGTCAAGATCTCTTTTATCTAAAGCCATGCTGGAGTTCGTAGAAGTGGGCGGTATTGATGAATGATACAATATGTTCTAGGTGTTATATAAGACGCATGCTAAAGCTATATACCGGTAGTTAGCAGAGTCGGCTTTGAGATTCTTTTTGGATACGGGCACAACGTTGATAATCTTCCAATTTTCCAAGGTTCAGGTATGATACGCTCCATGAGTGATTTACCGTATATGACCTGTGTATGACACGCTCCATGAGTGATTTACCGTATATGACCTGTGTATGATACGCTCCATGAGTGAGTTACCGTATATGACCTGTGTATGATACGCTCCATGAGTGATGTACCGTATATGACCTGTGTATGATACGCTCCATGAGTGAGTTACGTATATGATATGTGTATGATACGCTCCATGAGTGATGTACCGTATATGACCTGTGTATGATACGCTCCATGAGTGATATGTACCATATATGGCCTGTGTATGATACGCTCCATGAGTGAGTTACCGTATATGACCTGTGTATGATACGCTCCATGAGTGATGTACCGTATATGACCTGTGTATGATACGTTCCATGAGTGAGTTACCGTATATGACCTGTGTATGATACGCTCCATGAGTGATGTACCCTATATGACCTGTGTACGATACGCTCCATGAGTGAGTTACCGTATATGAAATGTGTATGATACGCTCCATGAGTGAGTTACCGTATATGAAATGTGTATGATACGCTCCATGAGTGAGTTACCGTATATGACATGTGTATGATACGCTCCATGAGTGAGTTACCGTATATGAAATGTGTATGATACGCTCCATGAGTGAGTTACCGTATATGACCTGTGTATGATACGCTCCATGAGTGAGTTACCGTATATGACCTGTGTACGATACGCTCCATGAGTGAGTTACCGTATATGACCTGTGTATGATACGCTCCATGAGTGATTTACCGTATATGACCTGTGTATGATACGCTCCATGAGTGAGTTACCGTATATGACCTGTATTTGATACGCTCTATGAGTGAGTTACCGTATTGACCTGTGTATGATACGCTCCATGAGTGAGTTACCGTATATGAAATGTGCATGATGGGGTCAATTTCTTTACTACAATGCTTAAAGATATCACTGATAAGACTGTCCGATTATCGCAGTGGTTAGCGCGATAGCTTCTCACCAATGCAACCCGTGTTCGATCCTCGGACCGGGAAGCATGTGAGATGGTACGGTGGTCGCCAGATCGGATAGGTGGGTTTTCTCCGTGTACTCAGGTTTCCTCCCACACGAATGACCACAGATACGCTTCCATCCGCGCCAACGAATCGTTGTAAAATAAATCAAGTTTAAACTGTTAAAGATATCACCAACTAGGATAACTCCTAATACAGAGATCGTGAGTGCTGCTCTTGTATACTATATCATATATTGAATCTGCAGAAGACTGGTTGTATTCCTATGTATTCATACATCTCCCCCTGTGTTGGTTTCGAACATAAATTACATCTGCAGAAGACGGGTTGTATTCCTATGTATTCATACATCTCCCCTGTGTTGGTTTCGAACATAAATTACATCTGCAGAAGACGTCTTTTATTCCCATGTATTCATACATCTCCCCTGTGTTGGTTTCGAACATAAATTACATCTGCAGAAGACGTCTTTTATTCCTATGTATTCATACACCTCCCCTGTGTTGGTTTCGAACATAAATTACATCTGCAGAAGACGGGTTGTATTCCTATTTATTCATACATCTCCCCTGTGTTGGTTTCGAACATAAATTACATCTGCAGAAGACGGGTTGTATTCCTATGTATTCATACATCTCCCCTGTGTTGGTTTCGAACATAAATTACATCTGCAGAAGACGTCTTTTATTCCTATGTATTCATACATATCCCCTGTGTTGGTTTCGAACATAAATTACATCTGCAGAAGACGGGTTGTAATCCTATGTATTCATACATCTCCCCTGTGTTGGTTTCGAACATAAATTACATCTGCAGAAGACGTCTTTTATTCCTATGTATTCATAAATCTCCCCTGTGTCGGTTTCGAACATATAAAAGTAAAGTAAAGTGTTTGTTTATTATAGTGTCACCCCTATTTAAAGGGCCAGTCATTTCTGAATTATGAGATACCCTTTTCATGAGCATACATATTTCCCGAATCCTATGCATGTATACCAGGCACCAGGCTGGTAGGCAATCGGTAACCATTATTTAGCTAGCTGGCGGCTCACCAACCGGCCATATCAGAACGAACCCCTGACGAGGTACGAATATTGAGCCACCAGTAGCTGCGAGAACTTAAATAAAACGGATATGTAGTCCAGTGGTAACACGATGGACTGGTAATCCAGGGATCGCAGGTTCGATCCCCTGTCTGACCCTAATCAAATGAACAGTCTTTCAGATGGGACGTTAAACCAAGGTCTCGTGTCGGTGATGCACACCGTGCACGTAAAAGAACCAGAGGAGATTCTGTAATGGGTCTCTGTCTTGTATCATGCACTATCCTCCAAAATCTAAAATGACTAATCTCTTCAGGAGGCGTCGCTCATATGGGCAACTGGTAGCGACGATAAATTAAAGTAAAAACACAAATAAAAAGGAATCAAGGATATAACTCACACTGTCTGTATCAAATTAGGAGCTACATCCGTTCCCGACTGAGCTACGATGTCACCTGCAATATTACATAACAAAATTAGTACATGGACATTCAGTCATTCCTGTCTTAAGCAGACATTCAAGAGGAATCATAGAACGTTGTTGCTTAGCACAGGTGGCTGTTTAATATAGGTTAAATGTATACTAAACTGGCTGCTTAATAGAGGTAACCACTAACACATGTTGTTTCACTGTAGCCCCTTATTACCGCACATATTCTTAGACAATTCTACTTCGCAGTTACGTCGGTTATTTTGTACAGAAACAAAGACAATCTTAAAATGAGGTAAAATAGACATTTGAATGCATGTGTAGTGTTCATAGCAGTGCATTGTTCAAGCTTTAACTTCTGTATGCTGAAAATGGATGTTTCCAAATTATTCTGTGGGCTAATTCGGATTCGAACATACAGTAATTTGAAGTCAATGATCTTTACCACTCGGCCACGGTAGATAATGTATAATGTTTTCATTTAATTTTCAGTGTTCATACATGTACGTAATGAGAAACGACTGTCTTGTAATCCTATCCTGGTACAGACAGTATTACTGGTCTTACAACATACCCTCTTCTTTATTTAGTGGCATCTTCTTTATTTAGTGGCATCTTCTTTATTTAGTGGCATCTTCTTTATTTAGTGGCATCTTCTTTATTTATTGGCATCTTCTTTATTTATTGGCATCTTCTTTATGTATTGGCATCTTCTTTATTTAGTGACATCTTCTTTATTTATTGGCATCTTCTTTATTTATTGGCATCTTCTTTATTTAGTGGCATCTTCTTTATTTATTGGCATCTTCTTTATTTATTGGCATCTTCTTTATTTATTGGCATCTTCTTTATTTAGTGGCATTTTCTTTATTTATTGGCATCTTCTTTATTTAGTGGCATCTTCTTTATTTATTTCTTTTTTAGCTGCTGAGTATAAAGATTCATGTGAATTAGTTTATACAAATATTTCTTAGCTCGATTGTGAAACAAGTTCTTACAACTTATAATTATCACTCTCGAGACTTCATTCCTGGTGGAATCCATCGCCACAAGAGAGAGAGAGAAAAGACATCATGGAATTGAAATGCCTTGCCTAAGGGTACAATCGTAACGGCTCCAGTGGGGCTCGAACTCCGGGCGTTTCGTACCTGAAGCGATTTCGCTGCCACTGCGCTATCACGACTTCCATGTCTAATGAGAATTGATATCCATGTATCCATTATTCCTATCGTTATGTGAACCTTTAAATAACACTTTATTGTATGTGTTTCTTTAATTATTATCGCGATTATTTGCGATATCCAATAATATTTGTTTTAGTATTTGCTTTGTAAATTTTGTACTTTTGAGAGAAAATATTTTATATTAATGATAGTTTATACAAATATATTTCTGTTCGATTGCGAAACAAGTTCTAACAACATCTCATTCCTGATGGAATCCATTCGCAACGAGGGACAGGGAAGAGACAACGTGGTATTTAAATCGTAACGGCTCTAGTGTGGTTCGAACACCGGGCCGTTCGCACCTGAAACGACCACGCTACCACAGCGCTCTCACGAATTCCACTCTAGTGATGTTGAATATTTACATGCATTTTGAGAATATATATATGCCACAAAAAACAATATGTATTTGATACGGAAGTTAATCAAGGAAATGCCATACAATAACCATGAAGATAGAGCTTGTATTTGCTGGGCTATCTCGATAACGTTTGTATTTGCTGCGCTATCTGGATAATGTTATCTTCACCTTTTCACACCGTAACTTAAAATAAATACCTAACAGGCAAGTACATAATAATGGTAAGAAAATGCTTGTTCAAAGCATCGCCATATATTTAAGTGACTTCTGATATTAAGTGGTATCTGTAAAGGTTAACAAATACACTCCTGAGTTATTAGTATGCCTGAAAAAAATAAACTCCAGACGTGAAATGTTAAATGTTGGGACCTTAGTTATATTGCTGTTCATTGCCATATCAGATAGATGGTGAACAAATTCTTGGGATTGATTGCCGCCCGGCTTGATAGATATGTTTCTCTCGGATGTGTAGATAATGCTAGGCGGTCATAGAACACTGTTTCACATAGGTTTTATATATTTATAATTCAAATTTTTCTTTTAAACATTTCTGAAATCCGCAGCTATTAAAATGTTTTTAGTCCAAATTTGCGTAATTTACCGTGTGCCGAAAGATGTAATTTACGTCATCCTTGGAACAGCGTAAAACTATGCTGTCAGACACGCATTTTCTTGCGATGGACGCTGCCTAATACTGCGAATGCGCATGTTCGTAGCTTCGAGTGCGCATGTCAGCTGCATATTATTAGTTGGGAACACTCATACAAGCAGTGCACATAATACAGACGGATCTGTAGTCCAGTGGTAACACGCTGAACTGGTAATCCAGGGATCGCAGGTTCGATACCCCGTCTGACCCTAATAAAATTAACAGTCTTTCAGATGGGACGTTAAACTGAGGTCTCGTCTCGGTGCTTTACATCGTGTACGTAAACGAACCAGAGGAGACTCTGGAATGGGTCTCTGTCTGTATCATGCACTATCCGCCAAAATCTAAAATGAATAAACCCTTCAGGAGGCGTCGCTCATATGGGCAACCGGTAGCGACAATAACTAAACGTAAAACACACACAGGGCACAAACGTTCAACGAAGGAAATGCAATAGCAATGTACGTATAAAGCATTGTTCAAAGTGCGACTTTGGAATGATACGGAATGCTGTATAAAGTATGTACAACGTATTGCATTCACTGAATCCCTTGTTATTCTTAATTCCAAGTGTGTGTTTTACGTTTATTTATCGTCGCTACTGGTTGCCCAATTGAGCGACGCCTCCTGAAGAGATTAGTCATTTTAGATTTTGGAGGATAGTGCAGTGATACAGGCAGAGACCCAGAGTCTCCGCTGGTTCTTTTACGTGCACAGTGTATAGCACCGACACGAGACCTCGGTTCAACGTCCCATCTGAAAGACTATTAGGGTCAGACGGGGGATCGAACCTGCGATCCATGGATTACCAGTCCAGCGTGTTACCACTGACTGGACTACACATCCGTCTGTCTTAATAACTTAATTCCAAGTTAAAGTGTCGTATAAATCATACAATCAACAGTGATTTTAATTATTCGTATTCTTAATTGCAGTGTGCCCGTATACAACAATACCTTTACAACAATACCTTTATTGGATTAAACATTCATACAATGTCTATAGCAAGTACATGTATACATGTAGGTAACGACATGGATTTACAAAAGAGCAAGATGTTAATATACTCTCTGCTTATACTAATTTTAGTTTCTATATACGAGGATTGTGTTGTTGCCCGGGATGGACTCACCTTACCGTATAGTATATGGTTATGGGATTAACATTGGTATGAATTAAAGAGATAAATAATTAACGAGTATGTGTTGTACTATATTTACGTTTTACGACATTCGAAACACAGACATGTAATTAACATTTGAAGACTGCGTATGCGTTTAATCATAATGAAATCATCATCTACCCAGATAATAATTTAGAAATAAATTCACCTGTAACCATTAATGAGGCATGTTTGCTTAATTAGTGTGAAGCTAAAGTGAATATGTTGTTAATTACATGTGCGTATATTAGTCGTTATCTCCACGCCTAATGGAACTTAAATAACTTTGATTAAGCTTTGTGGTTTTAAATACAAATCTATGAGATAAGAACTCACTAACTATGGCGGAACATCATCTTCAGGAGCATTGATAACAGGGAGAGCATTATCCAATACAACAATGCAGAAGCATTCTATCTTCAACATTTATCAAATCAATCTGTTAAACAAATCAAATTAAGTTATTAAGACAGACGGATGTGTAGTCCAGTCAGTGGTAACACGCTGGACTGGTAATCCAGGGATCGCAGGTTCGATCCCCCGTCTGACCCTAATAAAATTAACAGTCTTTCAGATGGGATGTTGAACCGAGGTCTCGTGTCTCGGTGCTATACCAAATCACCCCCCCCCCCACTCAGCCTAAAATGGCGAACGAATATTGATTTAAAAATGTGATTAGTACGCAATGTTGTGTGTCGTTAAGGGCAATCCTTGTTTGTAAACACAACTCTATATGTATGTTTTACGTTTATTTATCGTCACTACCGGTTGCCCATATGAGCGACGCCTCCTGAAGAGATTAGTCATTTTATAGATCTATGGCGGATAGTGCAATGATACAGAGAGAGACCCATTCCAGAATCTCCTCTGGTTCATTTACGTGCACGGTGTACAGCACCGAAACGAGACCTCGGTTTAATGCCCCATCTGAAAGACTATTAATTTTATTAGGGTCAGACGGGGGATCGAACCTGCGATCCCTTAATTACCAGTCCGGCGTGTTACCACTGGACTACAGGTGCGTCTGTACAACTCTATCTGATGAGTACAATGAACGTATCTCCCATGCGGCACACACTCTCACCGAGAAATCCAACATGCCTTCCAGTACTCTACACGGACTTCTGCAGCAATAGTCGTTCCTTATTTACTCTCTTTTTATATTCACGTGTAACATATTCTTCATAGCAATCAACACAAACTATAGTATAACTTATCGGATGCAACATATTTAGAATGTCCTTTGACTTCGTGTTATCAGCTAACAATGCGAAGTTTACTAATAAAGTATGTTTCCGTTTATATTCGTACGTTCGTCACTTACATAATTATATACATAGCATTATATATACATAATTCTAACACGACCCAGCTAATAACATACATACTTGTAGAGTAAAATCTACCTCGGGTTATTCTGCGATATACCTACCTTGAACTATGCTGCGCGCGCACCGTGTTTTGGTTATTCCATTTATATAATGCGTGTAAAGTTTTATGAATGAAAGTCACGTGATGTTTGTAAATACTACCGTGGGAATTCGCGGAAGTGAGCTATTTTTAGAATCAGATAATCTCTTGTCCGTCTTGTTTTTCTGTTAAGTAACGTTTCAGTTACTATTCTGTACAGTTTTATTTGACAAAATAAATAAAATTATTGATCAGTTACAAATTGTGTTCATTTATGCACTAGATTGATATTTTCCATAAAAAATAACGTCATCACCCCTTACGCGGGAGGAAATTTCGAAAGCCAAATGCAGCGGAGTAGCACGGCGTTTGAAGAAAATACTCCTTTGATTCTCGTCTAAAATTATTAGAAGTAAGTCGTGTTAGAATCGAAATAATAAGTATCAACCGTAGTATATCGCAGAATAACCCTCGTTTGTCGTTCTTATGCGTAGAAATATATCACTCAGGTCTTCGGCCTTCGTGAACCTCAAACTCGGGTTATTCTGCGATATACCACGGTTGATACGTATTATTTCTTAAATAATACATTGTACTGATTTCTAGTATGCCGTTGAGAGAACTCCAATTAACTTTAAGCGTTCATTTCAATTCACTTGTATTTATTGTGTACATCATTATGTGTCTGTTTTACATTAATTTATCATCGCTACCTGATTCCCATATGATTGACGTCTCCTGCAGAGATTAGTTATTTTAGAGTGTTGGAGGATAGCGATACAGACAGAGACCCATTCCAAAATCTCCTCTGGTTCTTTTACGTGCACGGTGTCCAGCACCGACACGAGACCTCGGTTTAACGTTCCACCTGAAAGACTGTTAAGTTTATTAGGGTCAGACTGGGGATCGAACCTGCGATCCCTGAATTACCAGTCTGTAAGTATATCATTATTTGTTGCAAACAATGTTATATAATGTCGAATAAATATGCTCTAGCCAAAAACCTAAACTGACTAATCTCTGCAGGATGCGTCGCTGGTGTGGGCAACCGGTAGCGACGATAAATAAAAGCAAAAACACACGAACTTATATCAAAGTAGATTAGCTGTCTGTTAATATTAGAACTTCAATATTAAATATCATATAATTGCCCAACCTATATTATAAATACAGTCGATTATTTTATCTTGACAATGTTGAATATAGCTGTACATAAAATATGCAGTAGGTGACAGTCAATATACTTACCTAGTATCCGAGCATAGACAAGTAGACATGCACTTATAAAAAAATATATATGTGTAAATATTAAATAGGTTATTAAGAAAACGTCACATTCTTACCTCAAGTTGCAGTAAAGAACGGCTATTGTACTTACCATGATGTCCCAGGAATAGCCAAGACCATCCATCAACATCTAGAATACTATATACTTGGCAATTTGGAAATTTCAAGTTTATCCTCTAAGCAATAGATAACTACAATAATTGGACTCTAAAACAACATACTGATGCTTATAATTAATTTGTTTTGTGTTACATTGATCACGTGTGAATAGTGAATAGTATGTAAAATATGTAAATTATCATGACTATGTACTTACATGTATACGTCTTAATAAACTTATGTTCTGTTCTGTTCTGTTCTGTAATGTGTAATGTTTGAAACAGAATTGTTTTTGTGATAATTGATGGAATTCCAGAAGTGTGCCGTGAATAAGAAGGATACTCTAAACAGTTCACTCTTCGGTTTGAGAGTATAATTTAAAACAAGTTTAAAGTTTAAACTTTTTTTATTTGACAACGATTTCAAATCAAGTTTTAACAACTTATATTAATCACTTTCGTTGGCGCGGCTGAAAGCGTAAATATGGTCATTCGTGTGGGAGGAAACCGGAGTACCCGGAGAAAACCCACCTGTCCGATCTGGCGACCCACATACTTCCCGGTGCGAGGGTCGAACCCGGGTTGCATTTGTGAGAAGCGAGCGCGCTAACCACTAAAATATAATTATAGATATTTGAAGTCACATTATTTGTGTTCGAATATCAGAACTATTGAAAAATAAAATTTCTACATATTGACAGTTAACATTTGAAACATGCAGTTGATACTGATAAACATGTAGTTAATACTGATAAACATGCAGTTGATACTGATAAACATGCAGTTGATACTGATAAACATGCAGTTGATACTGATAAACATGCAGTTGATACGGATAAACATGCAGTTGATACTGAATAACATGCAGTTGATACTGATAAACAGTCAGTTGATTACTGATAAACATGCAGTTGATACTGATAAACATGTAGTTAATACTGATAAACACGCAGTTGATGTATTTGATACGGATAAACATGTAGTTAATACTAATAAACATGCAGTTGATACGGATAAACATGTAGTTAATACTGATAAACATGCAGTTGATACGGATAAACATGTAGTTAATACGGATAAACATGTAGTTAATACGGATAAACATGCAGTTGATACGGATAAACATGTAGTTAATACTGATAAACATGTAGTTGATACTGATAAACATGCAGTTGATACGGA
>CM026400.1:40852138-40887138 GCA_014843695.1 Archivesica marissinica
ACATACATACATACATACCTACATACATACATACATACATACATACATACATACATACATACATACATACATACACATCCATACACATACATACACAACCATATACACATACATACACATACATACACATACATACACATCCATAAACATACATACACATTCATACACATACATACACATACATACACAACCATACACATACATACATACATACATACATACATACATACATACATACATACAACATACATACATACATACATACATACATACATACATACATACATACATACATACATACATACATACATACATACATACATACATACATACATACATACATACATACATACATACATACATACATAATACATACATACATACATACATACATACATACATACATACATACTACAACATACATACATACATACATACATACATACATACATACATACATACATACATACATACATACATACATACATACATACACCATACATACATACATACATACATACACATACATACTACATACATACATACATCAAATACATACATACATACATACATACATACATACATACATACATACATACATACATACTACATACATACATACATACATACATACACATACATACATACATACATACATACATACATACTACATACATACATACATACATACATACATACATACATACATACATACTACATACATACATACATACATACATACATACATACATACATACATACATACATACATACATACATACATACATACATACATACATACATACATACATACATACATACATACATACATACATACATACATACATACACCATACATACAACAATACATACATACATACATACATACATACATACATACATACTACATACATACATACATACATACATACATACATACATACATACATACATACATACATACATACATACATACATACATACATACATACATACATACATACATACATACATACATACATACATACATACATACATACATACATACATACACATGTTAAGAAATTGTGATATTATCTAGGGTATTGTTTCTTAGTAACAGAGATTCCTTTATATACTTAGATAGTTTTAACAATTCTATTTTATTCTTAGAAGACATGATATTATTGAATTTCTGTACACACGGCCACGATATATTACCAAGGTATTTAGTTCTTAAACTTGTGTATCTCGTACAACATAGCAAAACGTGATACTCCGATTCAACCGACTTTTGGTTACATAGTTTGCATAATCGATGTTCTCTTTCTATAGCATTATATCTCCCAAATTCAATTTCTAACGTGTGTGAACATAATCTTAAGCATGTGAAACACTTTCGTAAATCATCACTAACAATCGTATCAAAATATTCTTCAAATATAAATTCATTTTTAAATTTACAATAATAGTCTAATTTTGTCATTGTGCTTATGGATTCTCTCCATTCTTGAATGAACTGGTCACGTATTCTCCTTTTAGGAAACTAATCAATATTTTCATTAAAACTTAATCTTACATCTCTAAAGCCAAGATGATCAATAACAGAATGCATACGGGTTGCCCAACAATTATTACTTACATTTTCACAGAAGTCCCTATACATAGTATACATAGGTGAGGTGTTATGTGTCATTATTTTCAGCCAATATTTTGCAGATCTTTCTTTACATATTGTAGAGAGTGGGAATCTTCCTAGTTCGCCATAAACAGCATTATTTGGTGTCTGTTTTTTGACTCCAAGTATATATTTACAAAATCGGATATGCAATTTATCCACATGTTTGTAACTATTATTATTATAATTAACATCACTCATTTTAGCTATTCATTTATTCCGACTAATTTATTGTCAAGAGACCATTATGTCGAAGACATTCTTCCATTTTATTTTTGATCGGGGCACTGTTTTCTAAATCGGGGAGCCTTATTCCCAAATTGTTTCATATGCGACTTTACCTCTTGTATACTAGAGGACATAGAAAACGCACACCTACATTATATGATTATTAATATATGTAAACGAAATACGAAGGACTCCATCAAAGATATATCACATCTTTATTATAAAACTGAACAACTAAAAATATTCCAAAATGTTTAAAACTATACATTTATATAGTTATTGTTTTTCATGAAGTGTGCGTTTTCTATGTCCTCTAGTATATATTGTTACGCCGTTCGTTTTGTCGTGCTAAATGTATCCTGTGTTCAAGCTGTGTCGAGCATGGTCGTTTTCTAATGTTGTTATGACCCGACCATGTTGCTATATTATTCACATGTTGTTAACTAATATATCATCTGATTAATGCATATAATTATGTAAAATGTGTTGTCTAATGGATTACATAATTATGCAATAAAACATGGTTAAATCAAAGCTGTTTCGAAAGCTTGTAGTAAACCAATTAAGAATTTGTTAAACATGGCTTTGACCTTGTCCCGGCAATGCAGGTTGAAATAACGAAAACAGTCGCGTGGGTGTTTGGTATGTACTCACAATATCAAAAACAACTACATATACCAAACAATACTTGAACATTGGGGGGTTATTGATCAGCAAACAAGTATATTGCGGTACATGTATATGCATTACAAATAATATGTGAGACGGATCTGTAGTCCAGTGGTAACACGCTGGACTGGTAATCCAGGGATCGCAGGTTCGATCCCCCGTCTGACCCTAATAAAATTCAGTCTTTCAGATGGGATAGTAAACCGAGGTCTCGTGTCGGTGCTGTACACCGTGCACGTAAAAGAACCAGAGGAGACTCTGAAATGGGTCTCTGTCTGTATCATTGCACTATCCTCCAAAAATCTAAAATGACTAATCTCCTCAGGAGGCGTCGCTCATATGGGCAACTGGTAGCGACGATAAATAAACGTAAAACACAAAATCAATATGTCCAGGCCTAAGTTTAGATCCGCGAATGGAACAAGACAAATATTGGTTTAAGCATACAGTCAAACTTGTATTAAGAGATCATCAAAGTGAGGGGCAAATAGCGATCTCTAAGCATGCATGGTCTCTTAATACAGATACATTTGTTCTTTAACAACACAAACTGGAACTGAAAAAGTGGTCTCTTAATACAAGTGGTCTCTTAATAGACGTGGTCTTTCGAGCAAATATGGCTGTATTTACAGTTCGAATCCGCACGTGATAATTTATGATGTATAATGATATGATTGGACAGAAAGCTAATGATCTCATGCCTGTCCTCTCCTAGACAAACTTTGGCCTGTGACATTGCACGAGAAATCTGAGTTCTCGGTGTCTTGTCATGAAGCTACGATGACAACCAAGAAATAATTGAACTGTCTAAATTGAAACATTTCGGCTTCTCTTGAAGGATGTTATGATTAACAAAATCAAATATCTTGACGATGATTTACATTTCTTCGTCCATGTCTATGGCAGTTATTCAATCGTCAATATTTGTATTAAGAGCTTTCTGACATAGTTGATTCGACTTACTGCCAGACTGGCGTACCGGAATATAGTATACAGCTGACATAACTGATTCGACATACTGCCAGACTGACGTACCGGTATCTATTGCATCTGATGTTTTGTATAACATCAAATAGTTTATTGACTATCGTCGTTGCTAGTTGGCAGACTTTGACAAACACTATCGCTATGTAAATATAATTTCATAAAACTCCGTTATTGCGATGTGCTACGGCTGTGTTATGTGGGGATGTCGCCGGTAAGACTAGCCGCGAGCCTGCAAGTGCAGCAAACTACCAAACAAGTATATGTATCCCAGATATCAAAAACGACTGCCAATTCCAATACAGCATCCTTAGCTTCTACTATATCTACTCACATAGACTGCAACAGTTCTCTGATACGGTCATTTCCTGGATCATGATTGGGCATGACAACTGCAGATATGCTTTGTAACATAATATGTGCACGATGCTGAGCACACCTGCTTCAACTATTTCTCAATATTGAGAGGCTTTGTTCACAGTGTACACTACCCAGTTGTATTGGCTGTGATTAATTCCCATATTTATATATCATATAATATTTAATAAAATAATAATCAAAAATATTATATATATAATTCTCAACAAAACGTGCATTGTTAAATCAAGGTGCGATACTTAAAAGTTTGACACAAAACGAGAATGATATAAATTTAACATGCATGACTTTCAGAATGAATCCTCTGCCACCTGGATATAGTCTGAAAGAGAAGATATGCTATAAAGATAGACCAAATTGAACCAGTTTGATGATTTTACGTCGAGAGTAATCACGTGCAATCATTTTAAAACCATTAATTCGTACTTATTGATATACATAACGTACGTATTGCTAGAATCCCGTGCTTTGTTGCCGGTACTTTAGAGTGTCACGTGCATCAAGATAATGTATTAAAGGGATAAATAGTACTAATCGTCAATAATTATATGGCTCTAAATTAATAAAACAGCGTTTGATGACATTGTTAAGGACTACAGATCAGTATCTAATTTTCGAGTTTGGAAATTACGAGCATCATTTTTAAGTGGTTGTATTAATACCGGCATGTTAAAACATCATTATCTCTATATCATTTCTCTGTATAATATTTTTATATAATCAACTGCAATCTATGAATATTTATATAAATAGTTTTATAATAATTGCTGTACGATCGGTGCAATCTATAGTCGTGATCAGTATGAAACAGTTAACATTGTTAAGCATGACTCATACACATAGCATAGATAATACTTGTGACCTCTCAGTAGACAAATTTTCCATGTGCGAATGTAAATAAGCTAGCACGTGTAAGTTAGGTAATGAATTTTAAACAAAAAATTGTCTGCATCGCTCATCTAATTATTGTGATTTGCAAAGAAATACAGTCAAACCTGTGTTAAACAGCCAGCCAAGGTAATCACAGACAGTGGCTGCTTAGCACAGGTGGCTGCTTAATAGATGGCAAATGTATAATAAATTATTAATAATAAATAAAAAAACATGTGTCTGCATCTCTCAGCTAAGTATCGTGATTGTAAAGAAGTACAGTCAAATCTGTGTTTAACAGCCAGCCAATGTAATCAGACAGTGGTTGTTTAGCACATGTGGCTGTTTAATAGAGGGCACATGTATAATAAAACAACGTATTGGGAATCTGGAAACGGGTTGCTTAGTACGGGTTGGCTGCTTAATGGAGGTGACTATTAACACATGTTTGGCTGTATACTTTTTACGAAAAATGTTCAAAACTACCATCGGGATTGTTGTTCCATGGCAGCATCGTATTGGCATGTATGCCAACTTCATTTCTTGCTATTATGGTTGCTATTAACTATACCCTCATCCGACCAATTCATTATTCATCTTAATATTAACTATGCCCTCATCCGACCAATTCGTTATTCATCGTACTATTAACTATACCCTCATCCGACCAATTCGCTATTCATCATAATATTAACTATGCCCTCATCCGACCAATTCGCTATTCATCATAATATTAACTATGCCCTCATCCGACCAATTCGCTATTCATCATAATATTAACTATACCCTCATCCGACCTATTCGCTATGCATCATAATATTAACTATGCCCTCATCCGACCAATTCGTTGTTCACCATACTATTAACTATACCATCATCCGACCAATTCGTTTTTCATCATAATATTAACTATGCCCTCATCCGACCAATTCGTTATTCATCGTACTATTAACTATACCCTGATCCGACCAATTCGCTATTCATCATAATATTAACTATGCCCTCATCCGACCAATTCGCTATTCATCATACTATTAATGTACATTGGGATAACTCTGTCGGATGAAACGTTTGTGCGAATGTGTCATTAGTGATGTTCCATGCCTTAAGACAACTACACGTGTCCGATTAGCGCAGTGGTTAGCGATCCTCGGACCGGGAAGTATGTGAGATGATACGGTGGTCACCAGATCGGACAAGTGGGTTTTCTCCGGGTACTCCGGTTTCCTCCCACACGAATGATCACATTTACGCTTTCATCCGCGCCAACGAGAGTGATTAATATAAGTTGTTAAAAGTTGCTTCGCAATCGTTGTAAAATAAATAAAGTTTAAACTTAAACTACAAGTGTAGCAGCACAGTGAAATTAGCGTAAGCACTATATATCCTATAGTAAATACACAGTGATCTGCTCTCTGTTATTATTTCACTAACATTCCAACACACTCAATACCGTGCATTCCATACAAATCAACCACGTGTCGGCATTACAATCCACACTACGGCATTACAATCCACAATACGACATTACAATCCACAGTACGGCATTACAATCCACATTACTGCATTACAATCCACAATACGGCATTACAATCCACAATACGGCATTACAATCCACAATACGGCATTACAATCCACATTACTGCATTACAATCCACAATACGGCATTACAATCCACAATACTGCATTACAATCCACAATACGGCATTACAATCCACATTACTGCATTACAATCCACAATACGACATTACAATCCACAATACGGCATTACAATCCACAATACGGCATTACAATCCACAATACGGCATTACAATCCACAATACGGCATTACAATCAACATTACTGCATTACAATCCACAATACGGCATTACAATCCACAGTACGGCATTACAATCTACATTACTGCATTACAATCCACAATACGGCATTACAATCCACAATACGGCATTACAATCCACAATACGGCATTACAATCCACATTACTGCATTACAATCCACAATACGGCATTACAATCCACAATACTGCATTACAATCCACAATACGGCATTACAATCCACAATACGGCATTACAATCCACAATACGGCATTACAATCCACATTACTGCATTACAATCCACATTACTGCATTACAATCCACAATACGGCATTACAATCCACAATACTGCATTACAATCCACATTACTGCATTACAATCCACAATACGGCATTACAATCCACAATACTGCATTACAATCCACAATACGGCATTACAATCCACAATACGGCATTACAATCCACATTACTGCATTACAATCCACATTACTGCATTACAATCCACAATACGGCATTACAATCCACAATACTGCATTACAATCCACATTACTGCATTACAATCCACAATACGGCATTACAATCCACAATACGGCATTACAATCCACACTACGGCATTACAATCCACAATACGGCATTACAATCCACAATACGGCATTACAATCCACATTACTGCATTACAATCCACAATACGGCATTACAATCCACAGTACGGCATTACAATCTACATTACTGCATTACAATCCACAATACGGCATTACAATCCACAATACGGCATTACAATCCACAATACGGCATTACAATCCACACTACGGCATTACAATCCACAATACGGCATTACAATCCACAATACGGCATTACAATCCACATTACTGCATTACAATCCACATTACTGCATTACAATCCACAATACGGCATTACAATCCACAATACTGCATTACAATCCACATTACTGCATTACAATCCACAATACGGCATTACAATCCACAATACGGCATTACAATCCACAATATGGCATTACAATCCACACTACGGCATTACAATCCACAATACGGCATTACAATCCACAATACGGCATTACAATCCACATTACTGCATTACAATCCACAATACGGCATTACAATCCACATTACTGCATTACAATCCACAATAAATGGCACCATGATAGTCTAGTGTCGCTATGCCTCAGCATAGACCGTTATCATGACACTGTTGACAGTTCACCGGCCCATAATTTTATTGAGCTCTAAAACTGTATTTAGATATTTATGTGTGACTATTAACTTTAACATTACTATATTATTCCAATATGCAGTTTTCACTTATAGTCCTATCATTTGATTTATATATATATTATCCTGAAGGGCTCATGGTATAACTTTTGTTATAATTATGAGTTCTCTCGTAAAATAAGCTCTTTTTTAGTATTATTATTATTTATTTATTTATTAGTAATATTATTATTATTATTATTAGTATTATGTTTTTTTATTATTATTATTATTAATATTATTTGGTAGTGTTTCATTCACTCCCTCAGATTCTCCATGGACAAACATCGGATGATAGCTATGAAAATAAATGATTATATCGCAGGTACGATACTGCCTTGCCTAACCCTACCATAGTGTTTCCTAATAGTGGCCTGTATTCTCTCTCCAATAAGCTAACATCAGTATAAACAATTAAATTATTTCTTACTCATTATCACTTTGCTATATCAAAATGTTAATGTTTGCATTATAATAGTTCAGAGAGATATTGTATTTATTTTAAAACGATTGCGAAACAAGTTCTAACAAATTATATTAATCACTCTCGTTGGCGCGGATGAAAGCGTAAATGTGGTCATTCGTGTGGGAGGAAACCGGAGTACCCGGAGAAAATGGGTTGTCCGATATGGTGACCATCGTACCATCTGACATTCTTCCCGGTCCGATGATCGAACCCGGGTTAAATTGGTGAAAAGCGAGCGCATTAATCACTGCGCTAATCGGACAGTTCAGCACATCGGTATAAATACGAATATACATCTGCCTTGAAGAAATGTGTATGAGTTTCGTCTATGTTGTCATGCGCAACTCGCATAGTGGAGCTCAATATACTATACATGTAGCTCTGTGCAGACTATAGGCATGGTGTAAAATTGGATGGAGCAATCAGTTGGCATGTCAATCCCAATGTCAAATATCAAACAAAATCAAAGAACGTGAACTCTTTAATGATAGATATATACACATTTCCTCTGTTAACAAGTATTACTCGTTTACACAGTTCTTTCCCTTTAATCTATTTATCCATTAGCTATATAGTAGGGATAGGCAAGGCAGTATCGCATTAATAGTCCTTCAGATGGGACTTTAAACCAAGGTCTCGTGTCGGTGCTGTACACCGTGCAGGTAAAAGAACCAGATGAGACTCTGGAATGGGTCTCTGTCTGTATCATTGAACTATCCTCCAAAAATCACACACATGCAATATCGCACCTGCGACAATTGGACGAGGAGGATGATGTAGCTACGACTCACCTCATCTCTCTGCTCGACTATCATTACTACTTTCAAACACAATGATCAGAAGAAGGCGTACCAGGGCCGGTACGGGGGACGTATGACGGACGCGTCGACGAAGCTATGAGGCTATTTACAACCACCGGTAGATGAATTCTTCCCGGGGCACATGCACGCCGATACGAACCTAGGACTGGACCGCAGAAGTCAGGGAGACCTCCAAACTTGTACCATCAACGTTATGAATAGGAGGATGATGATAAGCAGCAGGCCCTCTACGAGAGACCATACACTTTTGGATAAGCATGTATGTCCTATACGAGAGACCAGATACGTTTGGATAAGCATACATATCCTCTACGAGAGACCAGAAATGTTTGGATAAGCATACATATCCTCTACGAGAGACCAGAAACGTTTGGATAAACATACATATCCTCTACGAGAGACCAGAAATGTTTGGATAAGCATACATATCCTCTACGAGAGACCAGAAACGTTTGGATAAGCATACATATCCTCTACGAGAGACCAGAAACGTTTGGATAAGCATACATATCCTCTACGAGAGACCAGAAACGTTTGGATAAGCATACATATCCTCTACGAGAGACCAGAAATGTTTGGATAAGCATACATATCCTCTACGAGAGACCAGAAACGATTGGATAAGCATACATATCCTCTACGAGAGACCAGAAACGTTTGGATAAGCATACATGGCCTCTACGAGAGACCAGAAATGTTTGGACAAGCATACAGGTCCTCTACGAGAGACCAGACATTTTGGGATAAGCATACATGTCTCTACGAGGGACCAGAAACGTTTGGATAAGCATACATGTCCTCTACGAGAGACCAGTAACTTTTGGACAAGCATACATGTCCGCTACGAGAGACCAGTAACTTTTGGACAAGCATACATGTCCGCTACGAGAGACCAGAAACATTTGCATACATGTTCTCTACGAGGGACCAGACACTTTTGGACAAGCATACATGTCCTCTACGAGAGACCAGTAACTTTTGGACAAGCATACATGTCCTCTACGAGAGAACAGAAACGTTTGGACAAGCATACATATCCTCTACGAGAGACCAGAAACTTTTTGACAAGCATACATGTCCTCTACGAGAGACAAGACACTTTTGGATAAGCATACAGGTCCTCTACGAGAGACCAGAAACTTTTGGACAAGCATACATGTCCTCTACGAGAGACCAGTAACTTTTGGACAAGCATACATGTCCTCTACGAGAGACCAGAAACGTTTGTACAAGCATACAGGTCCTATACGAGAGACAATAAACTGTTGGATAAGCATACATGTCCTCTACAAGAGACCAGAAACGTTTGTACAAGCATACATGTCCTCTACGAGAGAACAGAAACGTTTGTAAAAGCATACAGGTCCTCTACGAGAGACCAGAAACTTTTGGATAAGCATACATGTCCTCTACGAGAGACCAGAAACTTTTGGATAAGCATACATGTCCTCTACGAGAGACCAGAAACTTTTGGATAAGCATACATGTCCTCTACGAAAGACCAGAAACTTTGGGATAAGCATACATGTCCTCTACGAGAGATCAGAAACATTGGGATAAGCATACATGTCCTCTACGAGAGACCAGAAACTTTGGGATAAGCATACATGTCCTCTACGAGAGACCAGTAACTTTTGGACAAGCATACATGTCCGCTACGAGAGACCAGTAACTTTTGGACAAGCATACATGTCCGCTACGAGAGACCAGAAACATTTGCATACATGTTCTCTACGAGAGACTAGTAACTTTTGGACAAGCATACATGTTCTCTACGAGGGACCAGACACTTTTGGACAAGCATACATGTCCTCTACGAGAGACCAGTAACTTTTGGACAAGCATACATGTCCTCTACGAGAGAACAGAAACGTTTGGACAAGCATACATATCCTCTACGAGAGACCAGAAACTTTTTGACAAGCATACATGTCCTCTACGAGAGACAAGACACTTTTGGATAAGCATACAGGTCCTCTACGAGAGACCAGAAACTTTTGGACAAGCATACATGTCCTCTACGAGAGACCCGTAACTTTTGGACAAGCATACATGTCCTCTACGAGAGACCAGAAACGTTTGTACAAGCATACAGGTCCTCTACGAGAGACAATAAACTGTTGGATAAGCATACATGTCCTCTACAAGAGACCAGAAACGTTTGTACAAGCATACATGTCCTCTACGAGAGAACAGAAACGTTTGTACAAGCATACAGGTCCTCTACGAGAGACCAGAAACTTTTGGATAAGCATACATGTCCTCTACGAGAGACCAGAAACTTTTGGATAAGCATACATGTCCTCTACGAGAGACCAGAAACTTTTGGATAAGCATACATGTCCTCTACGAGAGACCAGAAACTTTGGGATAAGCATACATGTCCTCTACGAGAGATCAGAAACATTGGGATAAGCATACATGTCCTCTACGAGAGACCAGAAACTTTGGGATAAGCATACATGTCCTCTACGAGAGACCAGAAACTTTTGGACAAGCATACATATCCTCTACGAGAGACAAGACACTTTAGAATAAGCATATATGTCCTCTACGAGAGACCAGAAACTTTTGGAGATCAGTCGAAAGCCTTACCTTCTCAGATTGCTACGTTCTGGGATCTCATTGACCAGCAAGTGTTCACTTTGTATGGTTAAAACTCTCTGTATGCAAAATAACGGGACATTAAACACGGTCGACATGTTTGATTCACTTGTGACGTCATAGCTCGGTCACGTTATATGTTCACTGTTACTATGATGATATACATGTCAGATCCAACTAACCTGGTAAATATGTATCTAATGCAATAAACATTATCATATTAATACTACATACGGAAATGTACAACGATTGATTGAGGAAAGTCGTCCAAACGTTGCTGATATTCTTTCAAACAATCATTAAATATAACTATAATATTGTCATGTAGACAATAATAGTCACATGTCCACCAAACATTCACTCATAAGCTTAACGATGACCGTATTAGGCTGTACACAAATAAATTGCCTAGTAAATACATTGTAAAACATACAGTCTGTTCATTTATATTTCCAATCTGTCAGTTCTTCTGATACCACATCCACTGTGAAGAGGTATTCAAATCAAACTGTAAAAGAGCAAACATCTTCCTATTATAATGTTTCACATAGCCAGTGCTCACCTATGAATAACATCACTGTGTTTACACACTGTATTCCTCCGCCAAATAATACAGTATACCAACCTTCAGTTTGCAATGGCCTGAATTCGTATACCACATCTTTTCTACGCATCATATAGTCTGAAGTCGTCTCAAGTCACACTATGCACTGCCTGTCATGGAAATGCATTTTTACCAAAAGGAAAATTGAACTATATTAGTTATTGGGACTACATTCGACCGCAGATGCACTTCTGCATATTTACGTAAACCGTATTAGTAAACAGAGGCAGCTATAAAATGTTTAATACCGATACCTAAATATTGTCTCCTGAAATATGTTTGCTTTCATTATAAGGCAACATGTCAAAACTATCGAGTCTTCAATACAAAACAAATGATGCGGATACTTATATTTGATGTAGTTTTTAGATTTTAGAACGTCTGTGCGAAAAAGGGGACTATTTTTTTTTAATTTTAAAATCCTTGTTACTTCTAATGAATATGAAACCGTTTCCACACTGGTTTTGCGCATTGCACAATAACTTTTTGTTTCTTGAAAAGAACGATGTACCATTAGCAAGCTGTTTAAGATAAGTAAAGTATAAATGTTATTCAGTACACTGGTTTTATAAGTTAATTATTTATACGTCTCTATCTTGACAATAACAAAAACGTGCAGTTACGGGTACATCTCATTGGAATTTCTATGCAAACATAAACAGCATTATGAAACGTACACATTATTAACTACACTTGTAGTTTACGTTTAAACTTTATTTATTTTAAAACGATTACGAAGCAAGTTCTAACAACTTATATTAATCACTCTCGTTGGCGCGGATGAAAGCGTATATGTGGTCATTCGAGTGGGAGGAAACCGGCGTACCCGGAGAAAACCCACTTGTCTGATCTGGTGACCACCGTACCATCTCACATACTTCCCGGTCCGAGGATCGTACCCGGGTTACATTGATGAGAAGCGAGCTCGCTAATCACTGCCCTAATCGGACTTTTATGTATTGGTGTAAGACATTCAATTTCTACCCATTGCTTCAACCCTTGAGGTTTAACACGTGCATATATAGATGTTCTTCCAGGATATAACGGTTTACTTGATGCTTAACACGTGCATATATAGATGTTGTTCCAGGATATATCTGTTTACTTGATGCATAACTCGTGCATATATAGATGTTGTTCCAGGATATAACTGTTTCCTTGATGTTTAACACGTGCATATATAGATGTTCTTCCAGGATATAACTGTTTCCTTGAGACATAACACGTGCATATATAGATGTTGTTCCAGGATATAACTGTTTCCTTGATGTTTAACACGTGCATATATAGATGTTGTTCCAGGATATAACTGTTTACTTGATGTTTAACACGTGCATATATAGATGTTGTTCCAGGATATAACTGTTTCCTTGATGTTTAACACGTGCATATATAGATGTTCTTCCAGGATATAACTGTTTCCTTGATGTTTAACACGTGCATATATAGATGTTGTTCCAGGATATAACTGTTTCCTTGAGGATTAACACAAAGGATTCCTCCGAAAATAGCCAAAATACATTTCGGGATAAATCGGACTTAATCTGCCAAGGGAGGTGATAGGAAAACAAACAATGTCATTAATAGTGTCAGTATATATGTGAATGGATATGTCAGTATATATATATGACTGGATATGTCAGTATATATGACTGGATATGTCAGTATATATGTGTGACTGGATATGTCAGTATATATATATGACTGGATATGTCAGTATATATGTGACTGGATATGTCAGTATATATATATGACTGGATATGTCAGTATATATATATGACTGGATATGTCAGTATATATGTGTGAATGGATATGTCAGTATATATGTGAATGGATATGTCAGTATATATATATGACTGGATATGTCAGTATATATGACTGGATATGTCAGTATATATGTGAATGGATATGTCAGTATATATGTGTGACTGGATATGTCAGTATATATATGAATGGATATGTCAGTATATATGTGTGACTGGATATGTCAGTATATATGTGTGACTGGATATGTCAGTATATATGTGTGAATGGATATGTCAGTATATATGTGAATGGATATGTCAGTATATATGTGTGACTGGATATGTCAGTATATATATGAATGGATATGTCAGTATATATGTGTGACTGGATATGTCAGTATATATGTGTGACTGGATATGTCAGTATATATGTGTGAATGGATATGTCAGTATATATGTGAATGGATATGTCAGTATATATGTGTGACTGGATATGTCAGTATATATATGAATGGATATGTCAGTATATATGTGTGACTGGATATGTCAGTATATATGTGTGACTGGATATGTCAGTATATATGTGACTGGGTATGTCACTATATATATGTGTGGATATGTCAGTATATACGCAGTACTCACTATACGCAGTACTCACTATACACAGTGCTCACTATACGCAGTACTCACTATACGCAGTGCTCACTATACGCAGTGCTCACTATACGCAGTGCACACTATACGCAGTGCTCACTATACGCAGTACTCACTACGCAGTACTCACTATACGCAGTGCTCACTATACGCAGTACTCACTATACGCAGTGCTCACTATACGCAGTACTCACTATGCGCAGTGCTCACTATACGCAGTACTCACTATACGCAGTACTCACTATACGCAGTACTCACTATACGCAGTGCTCACTATACGCAGTGCTCACTATACGCAGTACTCACTATACGCAGTACTCGCTATACGCAGTACTCACTATACGCAGTACTCACTATACGCAGTGCTCACTATACGCAGTACTCACTATACGCAGTACTCACTATACGCATTGCTCACTATACGCAGTGCTCACTATACGCAGTACTCATTATACGCAGTGCTCACTATGCACAGTACTCACTATGCGCAGTGCTCACTATACGCAGTACTCACTATACGCAGTACTCACTATACGCAGTGCTCACTATACGCAGTACTCACTATACGCAGTACTCACTATACGCACTACTCACTATACGCAGTGCTCACTATATGCAGTGCTCACTATACGCAGTACTCACTATACGCAGTACTCACTATACGCAGTGCTCACTATACGCAGTGCTCACTATACGCATTGCTCACTATACGCAGTGCTCACTATACGCATTGCTCACTATACGCAGTGCTCACTATACGCATTACTCACTATACGCAGTGCTCACTATGCGCAGTACTCACTATGCGCCATCCTCACTATACGCAGTACTCACTATACGCAGTACTCACTATACGCAGTGCTCACTATACGCAGTGCTCACTGTACGCAGTGCTCACTATGCACAGTACTCACCATACGCAGTACTCAATATACGCAGTGCTCACTATACGCAGTACTCACTATACGCAGTACTCACTATACGCAGTACTCACTATACGCAGTGCTCACTATACGCAGTGCTCACTATACGCAGTACTCACTATACGCAGTACTCACTATACGCAGTGCTCACTATACGCATTGCTCACTATACGCAGTTTTCACTATACGCAGTACTCACTATACGCAGTGCTCACTATACGCATTGCTCACTATACGCAGGCAGGTGCCGAGTTTTATATAACACTGTTAACAAACGTTGATAGGTCTACATGTCGTATCAACAAAGGAAACAAAATGAAAGAATTTGAGCAAACGTATGAACAGTGAATAGGTAAAGCCGAAGTATGAATGTTTGGTCATGACTGAATTTGTTAGCGTAAAGAACCGTGAGACTGACTTATTTATTAATAAATGGTCGGACAAGGTACAGGTGCATGTACACGAAAAGGTCCTGCCGTGAGAACAATTTTAAATATTCGGGGTGTATAGGTACATATGCGGTTTTGGTTGCCTACACATAAATTAGACGTGATGTTGGGCTATAGAAACAAACTGCCTATAGCAATAACACCATCATACCAAACATGAAGTGTCCATCTTAGTACTATCAACATCATCCAACGTATTCATTGTTTCGTTTACAAATCTTATACAAATTTATTTTAGCTCGATTGCTAAACAAGTTATTTCAACTTATATTAATCACTCTCGATACCTCATTCCTGATGGAATCCATCGCCAGGAGGGAGAGAGAACAGGCAACGTGGAATTTAAATGCCTTGCCTAAGGGCACAATCGTAACAGCTCCAGCAGGGCTCGATCTCCGGACCTTTCGCACCTGAAGTGAACTCGATCACTGCGTTATCACGACTTCCACGTTTACAAATCTAATTGGAGAAAACAATAAACATGCTTAGAATTCAGGCTTTATCCAATAAAAGGGTTTATATTCCATATACCAAATATATATATGGATCTCACAACATTAATAAGATTACAGTAGTTTAGTTTATGTCAGTGTAATCAGCATATATACAATATCAACATATATACACCGTCTCCGTGGCCCAGTGGTTAAGGCGTCCGCCTACGGAGCGGGAGATCGAAGGTTCGAATCTCGTTCGTTCTGATATGGCCTGTTGGTGAGCCGCCAGCTAGTTAAATAATGGTTACCGATTGCCTACCAGCCTGGCATACAAGCATAGGATTCGGGAAGTACTGATGTTCATAAAAAGAGGTGTCTCATAAGTCAGAGATGACTGGCCCTTTAAATAGTGGTGACACTATAATAAACAAACACTTTAGTTTACTTTACTTTTTATATAGTATGTTAATACTGTTGTATGTTAGCACTTGTCTATTCAAATTGATATAGTGTTGTTCTGTTTTCATTACATGTACATGTTTTGAATATGTGTAATTAGTATGTATATTGATCATAACATTTGGAAAATAATATGATTACTGTGTGTTGCTGCTAGCAGAGAGCTTTAACGAGATATGTGTCGATTGAAAGACTTCTGAAATAAAATAGGTTGGGTTTCACTTGCTGATCGCCAGAAAATACAAAACTTGGTAACTATTTACTGAGCTACAACTGGTACTTTACCGGATTACATGGATATACTTAGTCTCGACATTGTTGCAGAACATACATAATACAATCTTAGAAATATACAGGACAGGACATAGAAAACGCACACCTACATTATATACTAGAGGACATAGAAAACGCACACCTACATTATATACTAGAGGACATAGAAAACGCACACCTACATTATATACTAGAGGACATAGAAAACGCACACCTACATTATATACTAGAGGACATAGAAAACGCACACCTACATTATATACTAGAGGACATAGAAAACGCACACCTACATTATATACTAGAGGACATAGAAAACGCACACCTACATTATATACTAGAGGACATAGAAAACGCACACCTACATTATATACTAGAGGACATAGAAAACGCACACCTACATTATATACTAGAGGACATAGAAAACGCACACCTACATTATATACTAGAGGACATAGAAAACGCACACCTACATTATATACTAGAGGACATAGAAAACGCACACCTACATTATATACTAGAGGACATAGAAAACGCACACCTACATTATATACTAGAGGACATAGAAAACGCACACCTACATTATATGCTAGAGGACATAGAAAACGCACACCTACATTATATACTAGTGGACATAGAAAACGCACGCCTACATTATATACTAGAGGACATAGAAAACGCACACCTACATTATATACATTATATACTAGAGGACATAGAAAACGCACACCTACATTATATACTAGAGGACATAGAAAACGCACACCTACATAATATACTAGAGGACATTGAAAACGCAGACCTACATTATATACTAGAGGACATAGAAAACGCACACATACATTATATGAGTATTATTACATGAAAACTAAATACGAAGGATTCCATCAAAGATATATAACATCTTTATTACAAAACACAAACTGAACATCTAAAAATGTTCCAAAATGTTTAAAACTATGTATTTATATAGTTATTGTTTTTCATTTAAAAACACACTTATCCGAAGTGTGCGTTTTCTATGGCCTCTAGTATACTTATCCGAAGTGTGCGTTTTCTATGGCCTCTAGTATAGCAATATAATGACATACGTAAATTTATTCAAAATCCTTCATTCCAGCATCTATTCCCTTTGGAATTACCTTGATTTAGATATCAAGAATTCCCAGTTTTTGAATATTTTTTAATAACAGCGTTTTTCAAACCACCAGACGTACCCTAGTTACTGTTTCCTAGGCGAACGATTATATTATGTTTCCATGCAAGAATGGTAGTAATGGCCTATACTTTAACCAATTTAAGGGATGACCTAAACTCCGAAACATGAAGACACTGAACAGTTCCTCTTTTAAACGTACATATTTCGGAATGCAAAGTATTGAATTATATAGAGAGACCAGATTATTGCATCCCCTTAATGCAAGAATGTTACGAATATATCATCACGAGCAGATAACGTGTTTAATTGCTTCGTCGCTCCAAGGAGTATATGAAACGCAACGTATTCTTTCTGAATAAAAACTACGATGCACAGAACATTTCAAAATACAGTGCATACGCCCAATATGAATACTATGTCCATTTCATGATTACAAAGATGTATGAATCTGGCAGAAACGTCTTTTTCTGGACGAATGGGAATTTATGTGCTACGAATTACTGCTATGTATTCGTATTATAGGTATATCGTATTATAGGTATATCGTATTATAGGTATATCGTATTATAGGTATATCGTATTATAGGTATATCGTATTATAGGTATATCGTATTATAGGTATATCGTATTATAGGTATTAAAAGTGTCCAATTGTTTTCAGAGAACTAATGCCAAGCGTTCACTGGTGTGCTCATAGAAATACAGGCTTGAGCTGGAAACCAGAAATGGCCAAGTCAATCTATTTACTCAGTTGAAATTCTGCAACAATAATTGGTTCCCATATGATTCGCAGATGTTCCGGCAGGGATGTCGTATATACATACTATTATGCTGGACAGGGTTGCATGTTATTATCAACATATTTGCATTTAATTACTAAATTATGCAATATAATGTATATACATTCACTTAATACACTATCCGAGTGTATATTATGCAGAGTAAATGTTCAATCGTCCTTCTATTACATATACATATTTATTTAACATATTAGTTTTTCTTGTTCTTACTCTTGTTACAGTCCTATATTTTACCTATGTTTTACCTATGTTTTACCTATGTTCTACCTATGTTTAAGTTGCAGGTCAGTGGTAAGTGTTGGTGTTGATAATGTGTACTCGAATGTGTATGGTAAGTGTCAACGCAATATCTGCGCCATTCTTTGGGTATATAATTATGTTTAAGACACTTTTTTCTATGTTTGGTCAACATTCAATTTCAAGGTCACTCATATGGTGGGTATCTACTATGAGTGTAGGGAATTAGTCATCAGATATGTATGCGAAGCTTCAAAGAAATACCTTCCGCAGGTATTTCTTGACGCATAAATAATTTATTAAATCGGACTACTTTTGCCTAAATTCAATGTCACTCTAGGGGTGATGGCTTACCATGGGCGTAAAGAATTAACACTAGGTCTAAGCAATGTTTCCAACAATCATCTTCTATGAGAAATGATAATGCTTAAGCTGTTTTTTCCCACATAAATAATTTCTGAAATCGGACTAAATTTGGCCAACATTAAATGTCACTATTGGGTATGTGGTGTTACTGGGTGTGAAGAGAATTAGTCACTGGGTGTGAATGCGAAGCTTCAAAGCAATACATTTGATGATGTTTGGGAAATGAAAATGTTTGATTGTTTTTAATCAGACTTGTTTTGGCTAAAATTCAAGTTCAATGTCACTCTTGGGTGGGATTTGTTAGGGGAACAACCACGGGAAACAGTATGCAAGCTATCAACTAATTAAGTTTAACTTGTTCAGTTATATGTAAATATTATTGTTGACGTCACCACCAGAAAGGTGGCTGCTTTGTCTCGGTTTCCACTAAAGTTTGCCAACTATTCAAATATTCCTCTTGAGAAGGGCAGTTTTACTAATGTTGTTAGAACTTATTGCCCAACCCATTATGCTTTTTTCTGTGCTGCTTTGTCATGATTATGTAATGTAAATGTAATGTAAATGTAATGTAAATGTAATGTAAATGTAATGTAAATGTAATGTAAATGTAATGTAAATGTAATGTAAATGTAATGTAAATGTAATGTAAATGTAATGTAAATGTAAAATAGCAAATCAAATAGGATTAAACTGAATGAGCAGCTCTAACCCAACTGTGTGTTTTACGTTTATTTATCGTCGCTATATCGTGCAATGATACAGACAGAGACCCATTCCAGAATCTCCTCTGGTTCTTTTACATACACGATGTTAAGCACCGACACGAGCTATCGGTTTAAAGTTCCATCTGAAAGACTGTTAATTTTATTAGGGTCAGAGGGGGGATCGAACCTGTGATCCCTGGATTACCAGTCCAGCGTGTTATCACTGGACTACAGATCCGTCTGATTCTAACCCAACGTACATAAACGTGCAAAATGACCAATCACGCAAATGGTCATACCCAACGCACACACACATGTAACATGGTGAATCTCACATCTGAGAGTTACGAAATAATGAGTGGCATCTTAACAACAACTAGTCATGGCCTAGTCCGCCTGCGGAGCGGTATGTCGAAGATTCGAACCTCGTCAGGGGTTCATTTTGATATGGCCTGTTTGTGAGCCGCCAGCTAGTGAAACATAAGCTCCTATCAACCATGTGCATGACCGTCAAAGATAAGATTCGGGAAGTACTGTTGTCCATAAGAAGTGTCACATAAGTCAGAAACGACTGGCCCTTTCAATAGTGGTGACACTATAATAAACAAACATTTCACTTTACTTTATATAGACATTTGAAGTACAGGTACATGTATATTTATTGTATACAATTAATGGGAGAAGTGAAGAGTAACAAGAAAAAATATTACATATAAATATAAATCTGTAATAGAAGGACGATTGAAAACTCACTCTGCATAATACACACCCTGATATATAAATTAAACAGTGAATTAATTTAGTAATTAAATGCAAATATGTTGAAAATAACATGAAACCCTGTCCAACATAATAGTATATGCAACATCCCTGCTGGAACATCCGCGAATCATATATAGGGAACCAAATATTGTTGCAGAATTCCAACTTAGTAAATAGATTGACCTGGTGGCCATTTCTGGATTCCAGCTCAAGCCTATGTTTCTATGCGCACACCAGTGAAAGCTTGGAACTAGTTCCCTGAAAACAATCGGACACTTTTAATACCTGTAATACGAATACGTAGCAGTAATTCCCATTTGTCCAGAATGAAAAATAGAGGAATGAGTATAGATTGCATAAACAAGACAGGACTATAATTGATCAAAACAAGAACCCAGTACAGACGCTCGCCCACATTGTTCGCCGGTGGTAAGGGCAAATAAGCAAAACCATCGCCATTACAGAGTGTCTTAGCATTTCTCATACATTCCTTGAACAATGCATGACACAAAACAACACAGTATGCAATCTTATTTGGTGCAAAACTGCATCGGATACGATAAAAATGTGCAATGCTTTCGTGCTATAAATCAAATCATCGTGAGAACTTAACACACTGGAGTGAAACGCACTAAGTGCTTGCAATTTTAGCATTGATGTTAACTTTTTGACAGAGTTAGCTAAGATAGTTTGTACATTCTACCTAACATCAAATTTTGCTTGCGTTTTGGGGAAACTGAATGGGTCTCTGAATTAAACAGTGCTGATTCTATCAGTGTGTAAAACAATACGTCACGTGACTTTCAGCGGAAACTTAGGCAGAGCTGGTGTAAGAATACATTTACGAAGTATCCATGTTGTCAGGCGACATTTCTGTGATCCGATATGTATGCGTGTTGCACTATACTCTACAAATATGTAATGCAAGATGCCATATCTATACAATTGGGTACATGGAAACCGTTGCTGTCAATTTCGTATTATTTGAACAGACACTTATGGTGTGCATTGTGTGATAACGGATGGACTCAGCGTCTGGAATGTTTAAATGACAGAGCCAACAACATTTGGGAGGTATTTTTAATTATGTGTGGCAAACTGTGATGTCATAAAAGTATCACTTGTAGCCTATGTTTATTGTTTCTACTTTGAAACATGTGAGCTAGTAGGATGCTTACACACACGCTAGTGTTGTTATTTAAGGAATGAATCGTGGGTTAATAATTTCCATTGGGATATGAACTACATTGGGCATGTTTAAAGTGTGTGTGGAGGACGAAGGCATCCACGCTAACTGTAATAAGCAGGCCCAATGTAGTTCATACACCGATGGAAATTATTAACCCGCGATTAATTACTTAAATTTACATTAATTATTATAATTATTAATTATTATTTTCAATGACACAAAGACAAAAATAGCACACTTTGCATTTAAAATGTACATAGTCCAGATGTGCGTCTTGCCATGTGCCGACCTGGTAAATAGATCATCACTGGAACAACGCATACTGACACGCTTTTTCCCGCGAGGAACGCTGCCTAACACTGCGAATGCGCATGCTGCCCGTAACTTCGAGTGCGCATGTCAGCTGCATATCATTAGTGAAGAAATTCATACGAAAATGGATACAATCATCGAAAGAAATGCAGTAGGGAGGTAATACATGCTTGTAATGTATGTTTCATGTTCGTGGAAGATCCCGTTTCCTTTATTTATTAAGAGCCAGTAAGAGTTGTCAACCACAAAAAGGTGAGTACTGAAGTATGAAATATTTAAATATTTATCATACACTATCTATTTGACAATACTTTACGGTTATTATTTCTAGGGCGGGAAACCAATGGTGCTGATCAGATAAACAGTATTTTATGTGAAAAGTGAAATCTATAAAAAGATGAAGTATAAAACTGATTAAATAACTGTCTTTACAAAATTCGTGCGTCTATGATGCAATGAAGATGAAAGGCTTGCGAATATAATTAGTTTTCAAATATTCAAAGCATTTATCTTACAAGCATTACGGCTTAGTCACCCGTAACGTCTATCAATAGGGTATATCACAAGAAAACTTAAGATTAAAGGCAGGTTTTTTGCTTAACGAAATATAAGCACGATTTACACCCTGTAAGCTTGTACGATTTCAGACAATATCAAACCAACAGTGAGGAACAAAGACATGTTTCTGTCATTGAAAATTAGAGTTCATACACATTTATTTGAACTAGATTGCGAAACAAGTTCTCACAACCTATATTAATCACTCGCGAGACCTCATTCGTGATGGAATCCATCGCCACGAGGGAGAGAGAAGGGGCATGTGGAATGTAAGTGCCTTGCCTAAGGGCACAATCGTAACGGTTCAACATGGCTCGAACTCGGGGCCTTTCGTACCTGAAGCGAAAGTGCTATCACGACTTCTACAAAATTAGAGTATTTATTTTATACATAGAAAACAATTTGCACAGCGGAAATCGAGATGCTATTTTTAAAACAAGTTCTTTCAACTTATATTAATCACTCTCGAGAGCTCATTCCTGATGGAATCCATCGCCATGAAGGAGAGAGAAGAGGCAATGTGGAATTTAAACGCCTTACCTAAGGGCACACTCGTAACGGCTCCAGCGGGGCTCGAACTCCGAGACGTTCGCACTTGAAGCGAACGCGCTTCTACTGCGCTATCACTACTTCCACTAAGGTATGGCAGTAAAATCTAGCTTTGAATCGTATATATCTATATATCTATTAAGAACATAGAAAGTGTAAGTGCTTATATACTTTGGTTCGTCTTATCACGAAAATTCAGCACACGTGATATTTTATATGGTGTAATGTGCGTACCTCCTCAATATAATCCCTTTGCTGCAATACAGTCAAATTCAATAAGAGTTTAGCTTTCATTTCAATCCACTTGTATTTATTGTGTACATAATTATTTTTAGTAAATTATGTTGTATAATGTCGGATAAATATGCTCAAACAAATACAGTCAAATAACAATTGGTTCGTAGAAATTGTTGATGAATACAATTATCTTAGAATTGTATACAGTCCAAGTGGTACCTTAGCTATGCATTTCCTAACAAAAATGTCAAAACTGTTGCATTTACTTATTCATATGCATATTTTGTTTTTTTCAAAAACACTGTACTATGGATGTGAAATTTCGCTTTGCAGAACTATTGATTATATAGAAAGAGTCCTGCTGAAGGTTTTGAGAATAGTTTAGGCTTACAATCTAGCACTCCAAAGTTTATGATATATGGTGACACCGGTGTTAACCCACAGTTTCTGTCGATATAGAATCAAAACTTATTTCATATTGGTCAAATCTAGTGCAACAACCTAGCATGTCTGTTATATAGATTAATGCTAGCAATTTGATGTGTTGTCAAATCACACATGACTGTATATGTATATCATATGTCCATTCATAGAGTGTCCTGGAATTCCGTGGAGACGCCGTTATGTAAGCCGTTAGATATACTCCAGTGGCCGGTATGTCCATTCATATAGTGTCCTGTAATTCCGTGGAGACACCGTTCTGTAAGCGGTTAGATATACTCCAGTGGCCGGTATGTCCATTCATATAGTGTCCTGGGCTTCCGTGGAGACGCCGTTCTGTAAGCGGTTAGATATTCTCCATTGGCCGGTATGTCCATTCATAGAGTGTCCTGGGCTTCCGTGGAGACGCCGTTCTGTAAGCGGTTAGATATACCCCAGTGGCCGGTATGTCCATTCATATAGTGTCCTGGAATTCCGTGGAGACGCCGTTATGTAAGCGGTTAGATATACTCTAGTGGCCGGTATGTCCATTCATAGAGTGTCCTGTGGTGCCACCGTTCTGTAAGCGTTTAGATATACTCCAGTGGCCGGTATGTCCATTCATAGAGTGTCCTGGACGTCCATGGAGACGCCGTTCTGTAAGCGGTTAGATACATTCATAGAGTGTCCTGGACGTCCGTGGAGACACCGTTCTGTAAGCGTTTAGATACCATTCATAGAGTGTCCTGGACGTCCGTGGAGACGCCGTTCTGTAAGCGGTTAGATACATTCATAGAGTGTCCTGGACGTCCGTGGAGACGCCGCCGTTCTGTAAGCGGTTAGATACATTCATAGAGTGTCCAGGACGTCTGTGGAGACACCGTTCTGTAAGCGGTTAGATACATTCATAGAGTGTCCTGGACGTCCGTGGAGACGCCGCCGTTCTGTAAGCGGTTAGATACATTCACAGAGTGTCATGGACTTCCGTGGAGACGCCGTTCTGTAAGCGGTAGATACCTTTCATAGAGTTTCCTGGACGTCCGTGCAGGCGCCGTTCTGTAAGCGGTTATATACCATTCATAGAGTGTCCTGG
The DNA here is from genome assembly GCA_014843695.1 of Archivesica marissinica. Lineage (NCBI taxonomy): Eukaryota > Metazoa > Mollusca > Bivalvia > Venerida > Vesicomyidae > Archivesica > Archivesica marissinica. The sequence continues at coordinate 40,877,824 of CM026400.1, forward strand.
ACGTCCGTGGAGACGCCGTTCTGTAAGCGGTTAGATATACCCCAGTGGCCGGTATGTCCATTCATATAGTGTCCTGGAATTCCGTGGAGACGCCGTTATGTAAGCGGTTAGATATACTCTAGTGGCCGGTATGTCCATTCATAGAGTGTCCTGTGGTGCCACCGTTCTGTAAGCGTTTAGATATACTCCAGTGGCCGGTATGTCCATTCATAGAGTGTCCTGGACGTCCATGGAGACGCCGTTCTGTAAGCGGTTAGATACATTCATAGAGTGTCCTGGACGTCCGTGGAGACACCGTTCTGTAAGCGGTAGATACCTTTCATAGAGTTTCCTGGACGTCCGTGCAGGCGCCGTTCTGTAAGCGGTTAGATACCATTCATAGAGTGTCCTGGACGTCCGTGGAGACGCCGTTCTGTAAGCGGTTAGATACCATTCATAGAGTGTCCTGGACGTCCGTGGAGACACCGTTCTGTAAGCGGTAGATACCTTTCATAGAGTTTCCTGGACGTCCGTGCAGGCGCCGTTCTGTAAGCGGTTAGATACCATTCATAGAGTGTCCTGGACGTCCGTGGAGACGCCGTTCTGTAAGCGGTTAGATACCATTCATAGAGTGTCCTGGACGTCCGTGGAGACACCGTTCTGTAAGCGGTTAGATACATTCATAGAGTGTCCTGGACGTCCGTGGAGACGCCGCCGTTCTCTAAGCGGTTAGATACATTCACAGAGTTTCATGGACTTCCGTGGAGACGCCGTTCTGTAAGCGGTAGATACCTTTCATAGAGTTTCCTGGACGTCCGTGCAGGCGCCGTTCTGTAAGCGGTTATATACCATTCATAGAGTGTCCTGGACGTCCGTGGAGACGCCGTTCTGTAAGCGGTTAGATACCATTCATAGAGTGTCCTGGACGTCCATAGAGGCACCGTTCTGTAAGCGGTTAGATACCATTCATAGAGTGTCCTGGACGTCCGTGGAAACGCCGTTCTGTAAACGGTAGATACCATTCATAGAGTGTCCTGGACGTCCATGGAAACGCTGTTCTGTAAGCGGTTAGATACATTCATAGAGTGTCCTGGACTTCCGTGGAAACGCCGTTCTGTAAGCGGTTAGATACCATTCATAGAGTGTCCTGGACGTCCGTGGAGGCACCGTTCTGTAAGCGGTTAGATACCATTCATAGAGTGACCTGGACGTCCGTGGAGGCACCGTTCTGTAAGCGGTTAGATACATTCATAGAGTGAACTGGACGTCCGTGGAGGCACCGTTCTGTAAGCGGTTAGATACCATTCATAGAGTGACCCGCACGTCCGTGGAGGCACCGTTCTGTAAGCGGTTAGATACCATTCATAGAGTGTCCTGGACTTCCGTGGAGCCATTGTTCTGTAAGCGGTTAGATACCATTCATAGAGTGCCCTGGACGTCCATGGAGTCGCCGTTCTGTAAGCGGTTAGATACCATTCATAGAGTGACCTGGACGTCCGTGGAGGCACCGTTCTGTAAGCGGTTAGATACCATTCATAGAGTGACCTGGACGTCCGTGGAGGCACCGTTCTGTAAGCGGTTAGATACCATTCATAGAGTGTCATGGACGTCCGTGGAGACGCCGCCGTTCTGTAAGCGGTTAGATACCATTCATAGAGTGTCCTGGACGTCCGTGGAGACGCCGTTCTCTAAGCGGTTAGATACATTCATAGAGTGTACTGGACTTCCGTGGAGCCATTGTTCTGTAAGCGGTTAGATACCATTCATAGAGTGCCCTGGACGTCCATGGAGACGCCGTTCTGTAAGCGGTTAGATACCATTCATAGAGTGTCCTGGACGTCCGTGGAGACGCCGTTCTGTAAGCGGTTAGATACCATTCATAGAGGGCCCTGGACGTCCGTGGAGGCGCCGTTCTGTAAGCGGTTAGATACCATTCATAGAGTGTCCTGGACGTCCGTGGAGACGCCGTTCTGTAAGCGGTTAGATACAATTCATAGAGTGTCCTGGACGTCCGTAGAGACGCCGTTCTGTAAGCGGTTAGATACCATTCATAGAGTGTCATGGACGTCCGTAGAGGCGCCGTTCTGTAAGCGGTTAGATACCATTCATAGAGTACCCTGGACGTCCATGGAGACGCCATTCTGTAAGCGGTTAGATACCATTCATAGAGTGTCCTGGACGTCCGTGGAGACGCCGTTCTGTAAGCGGTTAGATACCATTCATAGAGTGTCCTGGACGTCCATGGAGACGCCGTTCTGTAAGCGGTTAGATACATTCATAGAGCGCCCTGGACGTCCGTGGAGGCGCCGTTCTGTAAGCGGTTGGATACTGTTCATAGTGTGTCCTGGACGTCCGTGGAGAGGCCGTTCTGTAAGCGGTTAGATACCATTCATAGTTTGTCATGGACGTCCGTGGAGACGCCGCCGTTCTGTAAGCGGTTAGATACCATTCATAGAGTGTCCTGGACGTCCGTGGAGACACCGTTCTGAAAGCGGTTAGATACCATTCATAGAATGTCCTGGACGTCCGTGGAGGTGCCGTTCTGTAAGCGGTTAGATGCCATTCATAGAGTGTCCTGGACTTCCGTGGAAACACCGTTCTGTAAGCGTTTAGATACTATTCATAGAGTATCCTGGACTTCCGTGGAGACGCCGTTGTGTAAGCGGTTAGATACCATTCAAAGAATGTCCGATACGTCCATGGAGACGCCGTTCTGTAAGCGGTTAGATACCATTCATAGAGTCATAGAGTGTCCTGGACATCCATGGAGACGCCGTTCTGTAAGTGGTAGATACCATTCATAGAGTGTCCTGGACGTCCGTGGAGACGCCGTTCTGTAAGCGGTAGATACCATTCATAGAGTGTCCTGGACTTCCGTGGAGGCGCCGTTCTATAAGCGGTTAGATACCATTCATAGAGTGTCATGGACGTCCGTGGAGGCACCGTTCTGTAAGCGGTTAGATACCATTCATAGAGTCATAGAGTGTCCTGGACATCCGTGGAGACGCCGTTCTGTAAGCGGTTAGATACCATTCATAGAGAGTCCTGGACGTCCGTGGAGACACCGTTCTTTAAGCGGTTAGATACCATTCATAGAGTGTCCTGGATGTCCATGGAGACACCGTTCTATAAGCGGTTAGATACCATTCATAGAGTGTCCTGGACGTCCGTGGAGACGCCGTTCTGTAAGCGATTAGATACCATTCATAGAGTGTCTTGGACGTCCGTGGAGACACCGTTCTATAAGCGGTTAGATACCATTCATAGAGTGTCCTGGACGTCCGTGGAGGCACCGTTCTGTAAGCGGTTAGATACCATTCATAGAGTCATAGAGTGTCCTGGACATCCGTGGAGACGCCGTTCTGTAAGCGGTTAGATACCATTTATAGAGTGTCCTGGACGTCCGTGGAGACGCCGTTCTGTAAGCGGTTAGATACCATTCATAGAATGTCCTGGACGTCCGTGGAGGCACCGTTCTGTAAGCGGTTAGATACCATTCATAGAGTCATAGAATTTCCTGGACATCCGTGGAGACGCCGTTCTGTAAGCGGTTAGATACCATTCATACCATTCATAGAGTGCCCTGGACGTCCTTGGAAACGCCGTTCTGTTAGCGGTAGATACCATTCATAGAGTGTCCTGGACGTCCGTGGAGAAACCGTTGTGTAAGCGGTTAGATACCGTTCATAGAGTGTCCTGGACGTCCGTGGAGACGCCATTCTGTAAGCGGTTAGATACCATTCATAGAGTGTCCCGAACGTCCATGGAGACGCCGTTCTGTAAGCGGTTAGATACCATTCATAGAATGTCCTGGACGTCCATGGAGACACCGTTCTCTAAGCGGTTAGATACATTCATAGAGTGTCCTGGACGTCCGTGGAGACGCCGTTCTGTAAGCGGTTAGATACCATTCATAGAGTGTCCTGGACTTCCGTGGAGGCACCGTTCTGTAAGCGGTTAAATACCATTCATAGAGTGTCCTGGACGTCCGTGGAGACACCGTTCTGTAAGCGGTTAGATACATTCATAGAGTGCCCTGGACGTCCGTGGAGACGCCATTCTATAAGCTGTTAGATACCATTCATAGAGTGTCCTGGACGTCCGTGGAGACGCCGTTCTATAAGCGGTTAGATACCATTCATAGAGTGTCCTGGACGTCCGTGGAGAAACCGTTCTGTAAGCGGTTAGATACAATTCATAGAGTGTCCTGGACGTCCGTGGAGACGCCATTCTGTAAGCGGTTAGATACCATTCATAGAGTGTCCCGGACGTCCATGGAGACGCCGTTCTGTAAGCGGTTAGATACCATTCATAGAGTGTCCTGGACTTCCGTGGAGGCACCGTTCTGTAAGCGGTTAGATAACATTCATAGAGTTTCCTGGACGTCCGTGGAGACGCCGTTCTGTAAGCAGTTAGATACCATTCATAGAGTGTCCCGGACGTCCGTGGAGACGCCGTTCTGTAAGCGGTTAGATACCATTCATAGAGTTTCCTGGACGTGCGTGGAAACGCCGTTCTGTTAGCGGTAGATACCATTCATAGAGTGCCCTGGACGTCCGTGGAAACGCCGTTCTGTTAGCGGTAGATACCATTCATAGAGTGCCCTGGACGTCCTTGGAAACGCCGTTCTGTTAGCGGTAGATACCATTCATAGAGTGTCCTGGACGTCCGTGGAGAAACCGTTGTGTAAGCGGTTAGATACCGTTCATAGAGTGTCCTGGACGTCCGTGGAGACGCCATTCTGTAAGCGGTTAGATACCATTCATAGAGTGTCCCGAACGTCCATGGAGACGCCGTTCTGTAAGCGGTTAGATACCATTCATAGAATGTCCTGGACGTCCATGGAGACACCGTTCTCTAAGCGGTTAGATACATTCATAGAGTGTCCTGGACGTCCGTGGAGACGCCGTTCTGTAAGCGGTTAGATACCATTCATAGATTGTCCTGGACGTCAGTGGAGACACCGTTCTGTAAGCGGTTAGATACATTCATAGAGTCATAGAGTGTCCTGGACATCCGTGGAGACGCCGTTCTGTAAGCGGTTAGATACCATTCATAGAGTGTCCCGGACGTCCGTGGAGACGCCGTTCTGTAAGCGGTTATATACCATTCATAGAGTGTCCTGGATGTCCGTGGAGACGCCGTTCTGTAAGCGGTTAGATACCATTCATAGAATGTCCTGGACGTCCGTGGAGACGCCATTCTGTAAGCGGTTAGATACCATTCATAGAGTGTACTGGACGTCCGTGGAGACTCCGTTCTGTAAGCGGTTAGATACTATTCATAGAGTGTCCTGGATGTCCGTGGAGACGCCGTTCTGTAAGCGGTTAGATACCATTCATAGAGTGTCCCGGACGTCCGTGGAGACGCCGTTCTGTAAGCGGTAGATACCATTCATAGAGTGTCCTGGACGTCCGTGGAAACGCCGTTCTGTAAGCGGTAGATACCATTCATAGAGTGTCCTGGACTTCCCTGGAGGCGCCGATCTGTAAGCGGTTAGATACCAGTCATAGAGTGTCCTGGACGTCCGTGGAGAAACCGTTCTGTAAGCGGTTAGATACCATTCATAGAGTGTCCCGGACGTCCATGGAGACGCCGTTCTGTAAGCGGTTAGATACCATTCATAGAGTGTCCTGGACTTCCGTGGAGGCACCGTTCTGTAAGCGGTTAAATACATTCATAGAGTGCCCTTGACGTCCGTGGAGACGCCGTTCTATAAGCTGTTAGGTACCATTCATAGAGTGTCCTGGACGTCCGTGGAGACGCCGTTCTATAAGCGGTTAGATACCATTCATAGAGTGTCCTGGAAATCCGTGGAGACGCCGTTCTATAAGCGGTTAGATACCATTCATAGAGTGTCCTGGACGTCCGTGGAGGCGCCGTTCTGTAAGCGATTAGATACTATTCATAGAGTGTCCTGGACGTCCGTGGAGACGCTGTTCTGTAAGCGGTTAGATACCATTCATAGAGTGTCCTGGACGTCCATGGAGACGCCGTTCTGTAAGCGGTTAGATACCATTCATAGATTGTCCTGGACGTCAGTGGAGACACCGTTCTATAAGCGGTTAGATACATTCATAGAGTGCCCTGGACGTCCGTGGAAACACCGTTCTGTAAGCGGTTAGATACCATTCACAGAGTGTCCTGGACGTCCGTGGAGGTGCCGTTCTGTAAGCGGTTAGATACCATTCATAGAGTGTCCTGGACTTCCGTGGAGACACCGTTCTGTAAGCGGTTAGATACCATTCATAGAGTGTCCTGGACGTCCGTGGAGACGCCGTTCTGTAAGCGGTTAGATACCATTCATAGAGTGTCCTGGACGTCCATGGAGACGCCGTTCTGTAAGCGGTTAGATACCATTCATAGAGTGTCCTGGACATCCGTGGAGACACCGTTCTGTAAGCGGTTAGATACATTCATAGAGTGCCCTGGACGTCCGTGGAGACTCCGTTCTATAAGCGGTTAGATACCATTCATAGAGTGTCCTGGACGTCCGTGGAGACGCCGTTCTATAAGCGGTTGGATACCATTCATAGAGTGTACTGGACGTCCGTGGAGGCGCCGTTCTGTAACCGGTTAGATACCATTCATAGAGTGTCCTGGACGTCCGTGGAGACGCCGTTCTGTAAGCGGTTAGATACCATTCATAGAGTGTCCTGGACGTCCATGGAGACGCCGTTCTGTAAGCCGTTAGATACCATTCATAGAATGTCCTGGACGTCCGTGTAGACGCCGTTCTGTAAGCGGTTAGATACATTCATAGAGTGTCCTGGACTTCCGTGGAGCCATTGTTCTGTAAGCGGTTAGATACCATTCATAGAGTGTTCTGGACTTCCGTGGAGACGCCGTTCTATAAGCGGTTAGATACCATTCATTGAGTGTCCTGGACGTCCTTGGAGACGCCATTCTGTAAGCGGTTAGATACCATTCATAGAGTGTACTGGACGTCCGTGCAGGCGCCGTTCTGTAACCGGTTAGATACCATTCATAGAGTGTCCTGGACGTCCGTGGAGACGCCGTTCTGTAAGCGGTTAGATACCATTCATAGAGTGTCCTGGACGTCCATGGAGACGCCGTTCTGTAAGCCGTTAGATACCATTCATAGAATGTCCTGGACGTCCGTGTAGACGCCGTTCTGTAAGCGGTTAGATACATTCATAGAGTGTCCTGGACTTCCGTGGAGCCATTGTTCTGTAAGCGGTTAGATACCATTCATAGAGTGTTCTGGACTTCCGTGGAGACGCCGTTCTATAAGCGGTTAGATACCATTCATTGAGTGTCCTGGACGTCCTTGGAGACGCCATTCTGTAAGCGGTTAGATACCATTCATAGAGTTTCCTGGACTTCCCTGGAGGCGCCGTTCTGTAAGCGGTTAGATACCATTCATAGAGTGTCCTGGAAGTCCGTGGAGAAACCGTTCTGTAAGAGGTTAGATACCATTCATAGAGTGTCCTGGACTTCCGTGGAGGCGCCGTTCTGTAAGCGGTTAGATACCATTCATAGAGTGTCCTGGACGTCCATGGAGACGCCGTTCTGTAAGCGGTTAGATACCATTCATAGAGTGTCCTGGACGTCCGTGGAGACGCCGTTCTGTAAGCGGTTAGATACCATTCATAGAGTGTCCTGGACGTCAGTGGAGACACCGTTCTATAAGCGGTTAGATACATTCATAGAGTGCCCTGGACGTCCGTGGAAACACCGTTCTGTAAGCTGTTAGATACCATTCACAGAGTGTCCTGGACGTCCGTGGAGGTGCCGTTCTGTAAGCGGTTAGATACCATTCATAGAGTGTCCTGGACTTCCGTGGAGACACCGTTCTGTAAGCGGTTAGATACCATTCATAGAGTGTCCTGGACGTCCGTGGAGACGCCGTTCTGTAAGCGGTTAGATACCATTCATAGAGTGTCCTGGACGTCCATGGAGACGCCGTTCTGTAAGCGGTTAGATACCATTCATAGAGTGTCCTGGACATCCGTGGAGACACCGTTCTGTAAGCGGTTAGATACATTCATAGAGTGCCCTGGACGTCCGTGGAGACGCCGTTCTATAAGCGGTTAGATACCATTCATAGAGTGTCCTGGACGTCCGTGGAGACGCCGTTCTATAAGCGGTTGGATACATTCATAGAGTGTACTGGACGTCCGTGGAGGCGCCGTTCTGTAACCGGTTAGATACCATTCATAGAGTGTCCTGGACGTCCGTGGAGACGCCGTTCTGTAAGCGGTTAGATACCATTCATAGAGTGTCCTGGACGTCCATGGAGACGCCGTTCTGTAAGCGGTTGGATACCATTCATAGAATGTCCTGGACGTCCGTGTAGACGCCGTTCTGTAAGCGGTTAGATACATTCATAGAGTGTCCTGGACGGCCGTGGAGACACCGTTCTGTAAGCGGTTAGATACCATTCATAGAGTGTCCTGGACGTCCGTGGTGGCGCGGTTCTGTAAGCGGTTAGATACCATTCATAGAGTGTCCTGGACGTCCGTGGAGCCATTGTTCTGTAAGCGATTAGATACATTCATAAAGTGTCCTGGACGTCCGTGGAGCCATTGGTCTGTAAGCGGTTAGATACATTCATAGAGTGTCCTGGACGTCCGTGGAGACACCATTCTGTAAGCGCTTAGATATACTCCAGTGGCCGGTATGTCCATTCATAGAGTGTCCTTGACGTCCGTGGAGACACCGTTCTGTAAGCGGTTAGATACCATTCATAGAGTGTCCTGGACGTCCGTGGAGACGCCGTTCTGTAAGCGGTTTGATACATTCATAGAGTGACCTGGATGTCCGTGGAGGCACCGTTCTGTAAGCGGTTGGATACCATTCATAGAGTGCCCTGGACGTCCGTGGAGGCACCATTCTGTAAGCGTTTAGATACATCCATATAGTGTCCTAGGTCACATGTACTCCAGTGGGAAGAGACTGTTCTGTAAGCAAGTAGATATATTCCAGAGGGCCTATATTTATTCATAGAATTGCCTGGACTTGCGGGAAGAGACGGTTCTTGTTAGCGAGTAGATATACTCCAAGTGGCCTGTATATCCATTCATAGAGTCAACTGGTCGATGTCAGAGTGAGACAGGTTACAGTTATTGTCCTGTGATCGGTATATCCATTCATAGAGTCAACTGGTCGATGTCAGAGTGAGACAGGTTACAGTTATTGTCCTGTGATCGGTATATCCATTCATAGAGTCAACTGGTCGATGTCAGAGTGAGACAGGTTACAGTTATTGTCCTGTGATCGGTATATCCATTCATAGAGTCAACTGGTCGATGTCAGAGTGAGACAGGTTACAGTTATTGTCCTGTGATCGGTATATCCATTCATAGAGTCAAC
>CM026400.1:40894616-41092294 GCA_014843695.1 Archivesica marissinica
GGTTATGTCGTATTCTTCCACACGATGAAGCTATCCAGCTGACTTAAAGACGATCTGTGGTTCTACTCTGTTGCAAGTATATGCCTGCAATAATGCTCAAAGGTGCTCTCGTGAACCTCCTCCAACAATAATAGCTTGAGTAACATATAAAACTAATGGAATCACAATGTAACTGTTTACATTAACCACATAACAACACTGTAAGTCCGCCCCTGTGGTCGAGTGGTTAAGGTCGCTGACTTCTATACCACTGTAACCTATCATCACTGATGGTCACGGGTTCGAGCCCCGCTCAGGTCGTGTCTCATCTATATGAAAAAGTTGGCAGTTTCTTACGGAGGTTGATGCACCCAAGTACTGGTTAACCGCTGAAGCCTGCCCAGGAAAGGTGTTGTTAGGTAAACTGCCTGCCGGCGATATAGCCCGAAATGGTGCTGATGCGGGCGTAAAACCCGAAATATAACAATATATAGCAACGCTGTAAGGAGTGAATCACGGGCTAATAGTTTCCATCGGGGAATGAACTGCATTGAGTGTGGTTACATTATGTGGAGGCCGAAGGCGTACCACTCCAACGCATCATAGATTTTCAACAAAACACACACACATACAGGTTTTGATATGCCAATTACGCGGTGAATAGAACCCCCAAGAAGAGGTAAAAGGCACCCAAGCTGTGGGTAAATGTGTTTAAAGACAAGTGAACAGCAGATCACGAGTTTATCCGCTCGCCCACATGGTTCGCCGGAGGCGAGGGTAAGTAAGCTCAATCATCACCATCATCATCATCACGAGTTTATCACGGAAAGGAGAGAAGCACGCATTCTGCGAATTGTGTAGGTCCAACTTCTTGATTAGCCATGCCGAACAATACGATGTAGACAACCGCATAGCCACCGAAAAACACAAATGTAATGCGATGGTAGTCAATGGTACTTCATCTGTCATGAATATGTTTGTTAAGAAGACCCAGTCATATGCTGTGGTTAATGCCGAACTGTATGCTGTATAACTAATAATTATAAATAATCATCATGTATTGTTTACATGATATGCTTACAAATGTATCAGCTGAATAATTGAATTTAACAATAAAAGAGTTAAAAGTTGTTTTAACTTAAAACAGCAATGAATCAAATGGAACAGACGGATCTGTAGTCCAGTGGTAGCACGCTTGACTGGTAATCCAGCGATCGCAGGTTCGATCCCCCGTCTGACCCTAATAAAATTAACAGTCTTTCAGATGGGACTTTAAACCGAGGTCTCATGTCGGTGCTTTACACCGTGCACGTAAAAGAACCAGAGGAGACTCTGGAATGGGTCTCTGTCTGTATCTATGCACTATCCTATCACTATCCAAATATCTAAAATGACTCATCTCTTCAGGAGGCGTCGCTCATATGGGCAACTGGTAGCGACGATAAATAAATGTAAAACACACATGAATCAAATGGTCCAGATGTATTGCTATATTGTCACTTATTGCCCCTGATTACTTTTAGGTACTCTTAATTGGTTTGGTATCCTCAGTTTTTATAGTTGTTTCATTTTCATTTTATCATTTTAAGCCTTATTCTCATCTTATAATTATTAAATTATTAAAGCTGGTTAGATATTCTACATTATACACAATTCGTACTTTACTGCAAAGAATTGCTATCAGGTAATTAACACGATTTTGATAAAAAAAAATCATCTATCATACAACAACATCTGGTTAGGGAACAACAGTAAAAACAAGGGATTCCAACATACATTTCGGTATAAATCGACATATTAGAGATAGCTAAGTCGATGTATGAATCAGCTAAGTCTACAGGTAAGCAATGCAATAAATCAACTGAAGACTATACATGTTTACTCGGTATCAGACAAGGGAGTGTTTATCCCCGTTTTTATTGTCCATGTTTATAATGATTTAAAAGATGTATACGTTCGTAATAGTATAAGTGGAAGAGATGTGACCATGTGTTAGATAGCAATGCTGTTATATGCTGGTGGTATTGTCATATTTGCAAATTCAGTAGATAAAATACAACCTAATATTGATTTACTTTCTGATCAGTGTAATATCTCGTCAGGGATTCGTTCTGATATGGCCGGTTGGTGAGCCGCCAGCTAGTTAAATAATCGTTACCGATTGCCTACCAGCCTTGCGCCTGGCATACAATCATAGGAGTTGGGAAGTACTGGTGTTCATAAAAAAGATGTGTCTCATAAGTCAGAAATGTCTGGCCCTTTAAATAGGGGTTACACTATAATAAACAAACAACAGACGGATCTGTAGTCCAATGGTAACACGCTGGACTGGTAATCCAGGGATCGCAGGTTCGATCACCCGTCTGACCCTAATAAAATTAAGTCTTTCAGATGGGACGTTAAACCGAGATCTCGTGTCGGTGCTTTACACCGTGCACGTAAAAGAACCAGAGGAGACTCTGGAATGGGTATCTGTCTGTATCATTGCACTATCCTCCAAAATCTAAAATGACTCATCTCTTCAGGAGGCGTCGCTCATATGGGCAACCGGTAGAGACGATAAATAAACGTAAAACACACATAAACAAACACTTCACTTTTGTAGTAATTCGAAACTTAGAGTTAATGTTTACAAAACTAAAGAGACAAATGTTCTTCCGAAGGGCGGTTCTCCCAACACATACTGTTTATGTCAACAAATTGATATCGTGATTACAGTCATCTGTGCATGTATTGTATGTACGACAATCGGTTCTAGAAGCAATGCGCACACATCTTGATCAGGTCAAACATCGAAAGCCAGATATGTGTCTAAGCTTACACACTGTCTAAGCACACTATACAAGTGTTGATAATTAATGTAGCCCATTGTGAATTATTCTTCTGAAGTAACTGGTTTTTCTAACGAGTTTTCAATCGAGAAAGTTCTGTTCTGTAAAAAAGTATTAGGAGTTAAAAAGATTACACAAAATGAGTATGCATATGGTACGTGTTACTTATAAAACTCTTGGTATATTAGGTAACGTATATATTTAGAATAGTGACAATAAATATGTATTTATAGTACAGTTTGCACTGAGAACTTATATGGAGCTGCAACCATTACGTTAGTTGATGTTACTGAAAAAATGACTACGTACACTAGATTGTGTGGGGTTTATACCAATGACTACGTGCACTAGATTGTGTGGGGTTTTGTTTATACCAATGAAAAAATGACTACGTACACTAGATTGTGTGGGGTTTTGTTTATACCAATGAAATAATGACTACGTGCACTAGATTGTGTGTGGTTTATACCAATGACTACGTGCACTAGATTGTGTGGGGTTTTGTTTATACCAATGACTACGTGCACTAGATTGTGTGGGGTTTTGTTTATACCAATGACTACGTGCACTAGATTGTGTGGGGTTTTGTTTATAACAATGACTACGTGCACTAGATTGTGTGGGTTTGTTTATAACAATGACTACGTGCATTAGATTGTGTGGGGTTTTGTTTATACCAATGACTACGTGCATTAGATTGTGTGCGGGTTTGTTTATACCAATGACTACGTACACTAGATTGTGTGGGGTTTTGTTTATACCAATCACTACGTGCACTAGATTGTGTGCGGGTTTGTTTATATCAATGACTACGTGCACTAGATTGTGTGGGGTTTTGTTTATACCAATGACTACGTGCATTAGATTGTGTGCGGGTTTCTTTATACCAATGACTACGTACACTAGATTGTGTGGGGTTTTGTTTATACCAATGACTACGTGCACTAGATTGTGTGGGGTTTTGTTCATGCCAATGACTACGTGCACTAGATTGTGTGCGGGTTTGTTTATACCAATGACTACGTACACTAGATTGTGTGGGGTTTTGTTTATACCAATGACTACGTGCATTAGATTGTGTGCGGGTTTGTTTATACCAATGACTACGTACACTAGATTGTGTGGGGTTTTGTTTATACCAATGACTACGTGCACTAGATTGTGTGGGGTTTTGTTTATACCAATGACTACGTGCACTAGATTGTGTGGGGTTTTGTTTATACCAATGACTATGTGCACTAGATTGTGTGGGGTTTTGTTTATACCAATGACTAGGTACACTAGATTGTGTGGGGTTTTGTTTATACCAATGACTACGTACACTAGATTGTGTGGGGTTTTGTTTATACCAATGACTACGTGCACTAGATTGTGTGCGGGTTTGTTTATACCAATGACTACGTGCACTAGATTGTGTGCGGGTTTGTTTATACCAATGACTACGTGCACTAGATTGTGTGCGGGTTTGTTTATACCAATGACTACGTGCACTAGATTGTGTGCGGTTTTGTTTATACCAATGAGTTGAAATGAAAATATGTTCCGTTATAGAAGAATAAAATGTCCAATTCATACAGAACTGCAATGCAAGATTAAATCATTCTTCTAGATCATTATTTTACAGAAATATATCATATTATATATGTTGCATTTATTATAAATATATGAGTGTCATTAACTGTGTTAATATTATCATCATATAGGCTACACATATAGGCTACACATATAGGTTACACATATTACACATATAGGTTACACATATAGGTTACACATATAGGCTACACATATAGGCTACACATATAGGTTACACATATTACACATATAGGTTACACATATAGGTTACACATATAGGCTACACATATAGGTTACACATATAGGCTACACATATAGGCTAAACATATAGACTACACATATAGGCTAAAACATATAGACTACACATATAGGCTACACATATAGACTACATATATATCTCGTCAGAGGTTCGTTCTGATATGGCCGGTTGGCGAGCCGCCAGCTAGTTAAATAATGGTTACCGATTGCCTACCAGCCTGACGTCTGGCACACAAGCATAGGATTCGGGAAGTACTGCTGTTCATAAAAAAGAGGTGTCTCATAAGTCAGAAATGGCTGGCCCTTTAAATAGGGGTGACACTATAATAAACAAACACTTTACTTTACTTTATATATACTAAACATATAGGCTACACATATAGGCTACACATATAGACTACATATATAGGCTACACATATAGGCTACACATATAGACTACATATATAGGCTACATATATAGGCTACACATATAGGCTACACATATAGGCTACATATATAGACTACATATATAGGATACATATATAGGCTACACATATAGACTACATATATAGGCTACACATATAGACTACATATATAGGCTACACATATAGACTACACATATAGGCTACACATATAGGATACACATATAGACTACATATATAGACTACACATATAGGCTACACATATAGGCTACACATATAGACTAAACATATAGGCTACACATATAGGCTACACATATAGACTACATATATAGGCTACACATATAGACTACATATATAGGCTACACATATAGACTACATATATAGGCTACACATATAGGATACACATATAGACTACATATATAGACTACACATATAGGCTACACATATAGACTAAACATATAGGCTACACATATAGGATACACATATATACTACATATTTAGGCTACACATATAGGCTACACATATAGGCTAAACATATAGGCTACACATATAGGCTACATATATAGGCTACACATATAGGCTACACATATAGGCTAAACATATAGACTACACATCTAGGCCACACATATAGGATACACATATATACTACATATTTAAGCTACACATATAGGCTACACATATAGGTTAAACATATAGGCTAAACATATAGGCTACACATATAGACTACACATATAGGCTACACATATAGGCTAAACATATAGGCTACACATATAGGCTAAACATATAGGCTACACATATAGGCTACACATATAGGCTACACATATAGGCTACACATATAGGCTACACATATAGGCTAAACATATAGACTAAACATATAGGCTACACATATAGGCTAAACATATAGACTAAACATATAGGCTACACATATAGGCTACACATATAGGCTACACATATAGGCTACACATATAGGCTACACATATAGACTACATATATAGGCTACACATATAGGCTACACATATAGACTACATATATAGGCTACATATATAGGCTACACATATAGGCTACACATATAGGCTACATATATAGAC
Source organism: Archivesica marissinica (assembly GCA_014843695.1). Lineage (NCBI taxonomy): Eukaryota > Metazoa > Mollusca > Bivalvia > Venerida > Vesicomyidae > Archivesica > Archivesica marissinica. The sequence goes on from CM026400.1 coordinate 40,900,747, forward strand.
TACATATATAGGATACATATATAGGCTACACATATAGACTACATATATAGGCTACACATATAGACTACATATATAGGCTACACATATAGACTACACATATAGGCTACACATATAGGATACACATATAGACTACATATATAGACTACACATATAGGCTACACATATAGGCTACACATATAGACTAAACATATAGGCTACACATATAGGCTACACATATAGACTACATATATAGGCTACACATATAGACTACATATATAGGCTACACATATAGACTACATATATAGGCTACACATATAGGATACACATATAGACTACATATATAGACTACACATATAGGCTACACATATAGACTAAACATATAGGCTACACATATAGGATACACATATATACTACATATTTAGGCTACACATATAGGCTACACATATAGGCTAAACATATAGGCTACACATATAGGCTACATATATAGGCTACACATATAGGCTACACATATAGGCTAAACATATAGACTACACATCTAGGCCACACATATAGGATACACATATATACTACATATTTAAGCTACACATATAGGCTACACATATAGGTTAAACATATAGGCTAAACATATAGGCTACACATATAGACTACACATATAGGCTACACATATAGGCTAAACATATAGGCTACACATATAGGCTAAACATATAGGCTACACATATAGGCTACACATATAGGCTACACATATAGGCTACACATATAGGCTACACATATAGGCTAAACATATAGACTAAACATATAGGCTACACATATAGGCTAAACATATAGACTAAACATATAGGCTACACATATAGGCTACACATATAGGCTACACATATAGGCTACACATATAGGCTACACATATAGGCTAAACATATAGACTAAACATATAGGCTACACATATAGGCTACACATATAGGCTACACATATAGGCTACACATATAGGCTACGCATATAGACTACACATATAGGCTACACATATAGGCTACACATATAGGCTACACATATAGGCTACACATATAGGCTACGCATATAGACTACACATATAGGCTACACATATAGGCTAAACATATAGACTACACATCTAGGCCACACATATAGGATACACATATATACTACATATTTAAGCTACACATATAGGCTACACATATAGGCTAAACATATAGGCTAAACATATAGGCTACACATATAGACTACACATATAGGCTACACATATAGGCTAAACATATAGGCTACACATATAGGCTACACATATAGGCTACACATATAGGCTACACATATAGGCTAAACATATAGACTAAACATATAGGCTACACATATAGGCTAAACATATAGACTAAACATATAGGCTACACATATAGGCTACACATATAGGCTACACATATAGGCTACACATATAGGCTAAACATATAGACTAAACATATAGGCTACACATATAGGCTACACATATAGGCTACACATATAGGCTACACATATAGGCTACGCATATAGACTACACATATAGGCTACACATATAGGCTACACATATAGGCTACACATATAGGCTACGCATATAGGCTACGCATATAGACTACACATATAGGCTACACATATAGGCTACACATATAGGCTACACAATATAGGCTACACATATAGGCTACACATATAGGCATGCATATGATCTAGGATATATCTTTCTGTATGAAAATGTTCAATATGTAAAAGTCGATTGCAAAAACCATTTTATCCTTGATTGTATTGTATTCTTAGAAAAGTGTATATCTCTAGAACGTATTGCCTATTGGACTAGACCGAACGTGTATATCTCTAGAACTTATTGCATATTGGACTAGACTGTTTAAATTAACTGATTAGTGGCCTATGTTTATAGTGCATTTATAACCAGGAGCAGAGCAATTGTTATATAGAACTAACAAAGTGCATCTTTAGCAGACATCGAACCTCAGTTTTAATGAAACATGAAGTTTAATACTGCATCTATTTGAACGACTAAACAATAACCCACTACAGGCTGTCCGATTGGCGCAGTGGTTAGAGCGCTCGCTTATAACCAATGCAACACGGGTTCGATCCTCGGACCGGGGAAGTATGTGAGCTGGTATGGTGGTCGCCAGATCGGACAGGTGGGTTTTCTCCGGGTACTCCTGTTTCCTCCCACGCGATTGACCACATATACGCTTTCATCCGCGACAACGAGAGTGATTATTATAAGTTGTTTCGCAATTGTTGTAAAATAAATAAAAAAAGAACCACCAAAATGCACAGCATGATCAGAAAACGTCACGAAGAACCTATGTACACCATTTCAAGCAAAATTGACAAGTCATCATATAGAAATAGAGTTGTTTATATAGAAATATAAAACAATCATAGAATACTATCGTCACAGTAGAGTTGTTTATATAGAAATATAAAACAATCATAGAATACTATCGTCACAGTAGAGTGGTTTATATAGAAATATAAAACAATTATAACATAATATCGTTACAGTAGAGTGGTTTATATAGAAATATAAAACAATTATAACATAATATCGTTACAGTAGAGTTGTTTATATAGAAATATAAAACAATTATAACATAATATCGTTACAGTAGAGTGGTTTATATAGAAATATAAAACATTCATAGAATACTATCGTCACAGTAGAGTGGTTTATATAGAAATATAAAACATTCATAGAATACTATCGTCACAGTAGAGTTGTTTATATAGAAATATAAACATTATGTGCATGTTTTTGTTATCAATATTGTAGTCTAGTCATGTAATCCAATTGTTTTACTTTGACATGTATATCTTCATATTTTAACTGCGCATTGTCTGTCATGTCATACATATTTCTTTTTCTTTTTTTTTAATTCCACATTCAACATAGATTACAATGATTTCTTAACACATTTACAATAATAATAATAATACTCATAGTGAATAATAATACTCATAGTGAATAACAATACTCATAGTGAATAACAATACTCATATTGAATAACAATACTCATAGTGAATAATAATACTCATAGTGAATAATAATACCCATAGTGAATAATAATACTCATAGTGAATAATAATACTCATAGTGAATAATACTCATAGTGAATAATAATACTCATAGTGAATACTAATACTCATAGTGAATAATAATACTCATAGTGAATAATAATACTCATAGTGAATAATAATACTCATAGTGAATAATAATACTCATAGTGAATAATACTACTCATAGTGAATAATAATACTCATAGTGAATAATAATACTCATAGTGAATAATAATACGCATAGTGAATAATAATACGCATAGTGAATAATAATAATACTCATAGTGAATAATAATACGCATAGTGAATAATAATAATACGCATAGTGAATAATAATACGCATAGTGAATAATAATAATACTCATAGTGAATAATAATACTCATAGTGAATAATAATACGCATAGTGAATAATACTCATAGTGAATAATAATCATAGTGAATAATAATACTCATAGTGAATAATAATACTCATAGTGAATAATAATACACATAGTGAATAATAATACTCATAGTGAATAATACTCATAGTGAATAATAATCATAGTGAATAATAATACTCATAGTGAATAATAATACTCATAGTGAATAATAATACCCATAGTGAATAATAATACTCATAGTGAATGTGCATCAACATTCATGATTCGACTTTAATCGACTTTAATCATGTCATACATATTAAGGGCAATACTACATGATATGGTTGATCATGTTTCCTACTAATGTATTTCTATTGTTATATATGTAATCAAAGGAACCATAGTACATACTATACTAAAATAAATTTCGTGATAACCTTCAAATCGATTCAAATCCAATTTACCCAAGAATCATTTAAACCCCAATAAAGCCATATCCTGTTTCATTTTACAACAGTATAATGTAGACCATGGAATGCGATAACAGTATTTGAGTGGGCAACTTTCCACCAGCTCGGTTCAGTGGGCAACTTTCCACCAGCTCAGTTCAGTGGGCAATTTTCCACCAGCTCGGTTCAGTGGGCAACTTTCCACCAGCTCGGTTCAGTGTTGTTGGTGTGTTTGAGTTTAAACTCGCACCGACAGCTTAGGTCATATGGCGATTAACCAGCTGCTATTGGTGAGTGGAAGATCACGGAGTACACCTCGGAGAATTTCAGGTACCAGCTGACATCTGGAACCACCAACCTTCCGTAAGTCAGCTGTAAAGCTTCCTCACATGAATGAATTGGACACTCACGATGAGAATCGAACATACACCTGTGAGTAGCACGATATTTGAAGTCAATGACACTGACCACTCGGCCATTGAAGCCCTCCTTAGCTATGTTCAATTATTATTTAAGTTTTATTTAACGTCGCTACCGGTTGCCCATTTGAGCGACAGGCAGTTTACCTAGCAACACCTTTCCTGGACTAGCTCCAGAGGTTAACCAGTACTTGGTGCACCGACCTCCGTAAGAAACTGACATCTTTTTCATATAGAGAGACACGGTCTGAGCGTAGCTCGAACCTGTGGCCATCAGTGATGATAGGTTACAGTGGTACAGCTACCTTAACAACGACCACAGAGGCGGACAATTCTTTCCCTCGGGTAGTATCAGGTACTTATACACATATATTTCGTGTGGCTTGTACTGTGGTTATTTGGGGTCATGTAGTATTTACTTGAAAATGAACTGATTTTTATGTCATGTTGTAACAAGCCGATGAATTACTTTAGCTATAAAACGATCTGCCGCAAATAACAACTGTTTCATATAAAGAGACACGGTGTGAACGGGGCTCGAACCCCTGACCATCAGTGATGATAGGTTACAGTGGTGTACAAGTCAGCGACCTTAACCACTCGACAACGGAGGCTGACGCTCTGTTCAATCTCAATATCACACGTTACATACGACTGTCATGCACGTCTCGTTTGTGGGAATGTTGCATTAAGAGGTCAAACGTGATGTGCACAATATGTCGTCTGCGCTGCATTTCGGTCTCAAGCCGAGTGAAGGAATTTGAAATAACACGGTACAATGTTCATCATATCGAGATGGTGAGAAAAGTCAAACGATCCAAATTGAATGTGAATGCCGCGCTTGGATGTATGAAGTCACGCGCACAATCCCGCGTGTCCTCTCCGTGTTGCTTAACTCTTTGCACGGTAGGGGTGAAAATAACCACACCATTCTAATGAAAGTCCATCACATATTTCCAGAGTTTTCACTTACAAAAATGAACTACTAACAAGAACCCACTACAGGCTGTCCGATTAGCGCAGTGGTTAGCGCGCTCGCTTCTCACCAATGCAACCCGGGTTCGATCCTCGGTATGGTGGTCGCCAGATCGGACAGGTAGGTTTTCTCCGGGTACTCCGGTTTCATCCCCCACGAATGACCACATAATATTATTACACGCTTTCATCCGCGCCAACGAGAGTGCTTAATATAAGTTGTAAAATAAATAAAGTTTAAACTTTAGTTACAAATAAGAAAAAACATTAATAAATTGTCGTCTGCTACAACTATTTATAGCCTTTATTTTACCCAGCATTCAAATAGTTAAACCGGTTAACTTCATAATCCCGCCAAAATAGACTACTTAGAACGTGACCATAAAGGTATCCGTAATACTTCACCAACCGACTTGTTATCTTTACCAAGATTGATGAATATAGTAGGTAAGCTCATTACACTGACAGGGATCTTAATAGAAGGGTCAGTAATCCGGTGGTTAACACGTTGGACTGGGAATCAAGGGATCGCTGGTTCGATTCCCCGTCTGGCCCTAACAATATTAACAGTCTTTCACGCGGGACTTTAAATTGAGGTCTCGTGTCGGTGCTTTACAAGAACAAGAGGTCTCGTTTCGGTACTTTACAAGAACACAAGAGGAGACTCTGGAATGGGCCTCTGTGTGTATCATTGCACTATCCTCCAAAATATAAAATGACTAATCTCTTCAGGAGGCGTCGCTCATATGGGCAACCTGTACTGTAGCTACAATAAATTTTTTCGTCAATCTTGGAGAGGGTTAGACATACTGATGAAAGGAGAGAGAATGCATAGGCTGGAATATGTAACACTATATTGTGTTGCAATTCAAACCATCCACGTATATCAGAACACAAAGTCGTACGCTGGAATACAACACCGTACACTGGAATACAACACCGTACTCTGGAATACTACAACGTACACTGGAATACAACACCGTACGCTGGAATACAACACCGTACACTGGAATACAACACCGTACGCTGGAATACAACACCGTGCGCTGGAATACAACACCGTGCGCTGGAATACAACACCGTACGCTGGAATACAACACCGTACACTGGAATACAACACCGTGCGCTGGAATACAACACCGTACGCTGGAATACTACAACGTACACTGGAATACAACACCGTACACTGGAATACAACACCGTACGCTAGAATACAACACCGTGCGCTGGAATACAACACCATACACTGGAATACAACACCGTGCGCTAGAATACAACACCGTACACTGGAATGCAACACCATACACTGGCATACAACACCGCACGCTGGAATACAACACCGTACACTGGAATACTACACCGTACACTGGAATACAACACCGTGCGCTGGAATACAACACCGTGCGCTGGAATACAACACCGTGCGCTGGAATACAACACCCTACGCTGGAATACAACACCGTACACTGAAATACAACACCGTAGGCTGAAATACTACAACGTACACTGGAATACAACACCGTACACTGGAATACAACAACGTGCGCTGGAATACAACACCGTACGCTGGAATACAACACCGTACACTGGAATACAACACAGTACACTGGAACTCTGTTCCGTACAATGGAATACAACGTAGTACATGTACACTGGAACTATATCCCGTACACTGGAACTCTGTCCCGTACACTGGTATACAACGCCGTACACTGGAACGATATCCCGTACACTGGATCTCTGTTCCGTACACTTGTATACAACGCCGTACACTGGAACTATGTTCCTTATACTGGTATACAACGCCGTACACTGGAACTATATCCCGTACACTGGAACTCTGTCCCGTACACTGGTATACAACGCCGTACACTGGAACTCTGCCCCGTACACTGGTATACAACGCCATACACTGGAACTCTGTCCCGTACACTGGAACTCTGTTCCGTACACTTGTATACAACGCCATACACTGGAACTCTGTCCCGTACACTTGTATACAACGCCGTACACTGGTATAAAACGCCATACACTGGAACTCTGTCCCGTACAGTGGTATACAACGCCGTACACTGGTATACAACGCCATACACTGGAACTCTGTCCCGTACACTTGTATACAACGCCGTACACTGGTATACAACGCCATACACTGGAACTATGTCCCGTACACTTGTATACAACGCCGTACACTGGTATACAACGCCATACACTGGAAATCTGTCCCGTACACTTGTATACAACGCCGTACACTGGTATACAACGCCATACACTGGAACTATGTCCCGTACACTTGTATACAACGCCGTACACTGGTATACAACGCCGTACACTGGTATACAACGCCGTACACTGGTATACAACGCCGTACACTGGTATACAACGCCGTACACTTGTATACAACGCCGTACACTGGTATACAACGCCGTACACTTGTATACAACGCCGTACACTGGTATACAACGCCGTACACTTGTATACAACGCCGTACACTGGTATACAACGCCGTACACTGGTATACAACGCCGTACACTGGAACTATATCCCGTACACTGGAACTCTGTCCCGTACACTGGTATACAACGCCGTACACTGGAACTATATTCCGTACACTGGTATACAACGCCATACACTGGAACTCTGTTCCGTACACTGGAACTCTGTCCCGTACAGTGGTATACAACGTCGTACACTGGTATATAACGCCGTACACTGGAACTATATCCCGTACACTGGAACTCTGTCCCGTACACTGGTATACAACGCCGTACACTGGAACTATATCCCATACACTGGTATACAACGCCATACACTGGAACTCTGTTCCGTACACTGGAACTCTGTCCCGTACAGTGGTATACAACGCCGTACACTGGTATACAACGCCGTACACTGGAACTCTGTCCCGTACACTGGTATACAACGCCGTACACTTGTATACAACGCCGTACACTGGAACTCTGTTCCGTACACTGGTATACAACGCCATACACTAGAACTATATCCCGTACACTGGAACTCTGTCCCGTACACTGGAACTCTGTCCCGTACACTGGAACTCTGTCCCGTACACTGGAACTATGTCCCGTACACTGGAACTCTGTCCCGTACATTGGTATACAACGCCGTACACTGGTATACAACGCCGTACACTGGAACTCTGTCCCGTACACTGGTATACAACACCGTACACTGGTATACAACGCCGTACACTGGAACTATATCCCGTACACTGGAACTCTGTCCCGTACACTGGAACTCTGTCCCGTACACTGGAACTATGTCCCGTACACTGGTATACAACGCCGTACACTGGTATACAACGCCGTACACTGGAACTCTGTCCCGTACACTGGAACTATGTCCCGTACACTGGAACTCTGTCCCGTACACTGGTATACAACGCCGTACACTTGTATACAACGCCGTACACTGGAACTCTGTCACGTACACTGGTATACAACGCCGTACACTTGTATACAACGCCGTACACTGGAACTATATCCCGTATACTGGAACTCTGTCCCGTACACTGGAACTCTGTCCCGTACACTGGAACTCTGTCCCGTACATTGGTATACAACGCCGTACACTGGAACTCTGTCCCGTACATTGGTATACAACATCGTAAACTGGAACTATATCCCGTACACTGGAACTATATCCCGTACACTGGTATACAACGCCGTACATTGTAACTCTGTCCCGTACACTAGTATACAACGCCGTACACTGGAACTATATCCCGTACACTGGTATACAACGCCGTGCACTGTAACTCTGTCCCGTACACTAGTATACAACGCCGTACACTGGAACTATATCCCGTACACTGGTATACAACACCATACACTGGAACTCTGTTCCGTACACTGGAACTCTGTCCCGTACAGTGGTATACAACGCCGTACACTGGTATACAACGCCGTACACTGGAACTATGTTCCGTACACTGGTATACAACGCCGTACACTGGATATATCCCGTACACTGGAACTCTGTCCCGTACACTGGACCCGTACACTGGAACTCTGTCCCGTACACTGGAACTTTCCGTACACTGGTATACAACGCCGTACACTGGAATATATCCCGTACACTGGAACTCTGTCCGTACATGTTAACCGTAACTGGAACTTTCCCGTACACTGGACTCTGTCCCGTACACTGGAACTATGTCCCGTACACTGGTATACAACGCCGTACACTGGTATACAACGCCGTACACTGGAACTCTGTCCCGTACACTGGAACTATGTCCCGTACACTGGAACTCTGTCCCGTACACTGGTATACAACGCCGTACACTTGTATACAACGCCGTACACTGGAACTCTGTCCCGTACACTGGTATACAACGCCGTACACTTGTATACAACGCCGTACACTGGAACTATATCCCGTACACTGGAACTCTGTCCCGTACACTGGAACTCTGTCCCGTACACTGGAACTCTGTCCCGTACACTGGAACTCTGTCCCGTACATTGGTATACAACGCCGTACACTGGAACTCTGTCCCGTACATTGGTATACAACATCGTAAACTGGAACTATATCCCGTACACTGGAACTATATCCCGTACACTGGTATACAACGCCGTACATTGTAACTCTGTCCCGTACACTAGTATACAACGCCGTACACTGGAACTATATCCCGTACACTGGTATACAACGCCGTGCACTGTAACTCTGTCCCGTACACTAGTATACAACGCCGTACACTGGAACTATATCCCGTACACTGGTATACAACACCATACACTGGAACTCTGTTCCGTACACTGGAACTCTGTCCCGTACAGTGGTATACAACGCCGTACACTGGTATACAACGCCGTACACTGGAACTATGTTCCGTACACTGGTATACAACGCCGTACACTGGAACTATATCCCGTACACTGGAACTCTGTCCCGTACACTGGAACTCTGTCCCGTACACTGGAACTCTGTCCCGTACACTGGAACTCTGTCCCGTATATTGGTATACAACGCCGTACACTGGAACTCTGTCCCGTACATTGGTATACAACATCGTACACTGGAACTATATCCCGTACACTGGAACTATGTCCCGTACACTGGAACTATATCCCGTACACTGGTATACAACGCCGTACACTGTAACTCTGTCCCGTACACTAGTATACAACGCCGTACACTGGAACTATATCCCGTACACTGGTATACAACGCCGTGCACTGTAACTCTGTCCCGTACACTAGTATACAACGCCGTACACTGGAACTATATCCCGTACACTGGTATACAACACCATACACTGGAACTCTGTTCCGTACACTGGAACTCTGTCCCGTACAGTGGTATACAACGCCGTACACTGGTATACAACGCCGTACACTGGAACTCTGTCCCGTACACTGGTATACAACGCCGTACACTTGTATACAACGCCGTACACTGGAACTCTGTTCCGTACACTGGTATACAACGCCGTACACTGGAACTATATCCCGTACACTGGAACTCTGTCCCGTACACTGGAACTCTGTCCCGTACACTGGAACTCTGTCCCGTACACTGGAACTCTGTCCCGTACATTGGTATACAACATCGTAAACTGGAACTATATCCCGTACACTGGAACTATATCCCGTACACTGGTATACAACGCCGTACATTGTAACTCTGTCCCGTACACTAGTATACAACGCCGTACACTGGAACTATATCCCGTACACTGGTATACAACGCCGTGCACTGTAACTCTGTCCCGTACACTAGTATACAACGCCGTACACTGGAACTATATCCCGTACACTGGTATACAACACCATACACTGGAACTCTGTTCCGTACACTGGAACTCTGTCCCGTACAGTGGTATACAACGCCGTACACTGGTATACAACGCCGTACACTGGAACTATGTTCCGTACACTGGTATACAACGCCGTACACTGGAACTATATCCCGTACACTGGAACTCTGTCCCGTACACTGGAACTCTGTCCCGTACACTGGAACTCTGTCCCGTACATTGGTATACAACGCCGTACACTGGTATACAACGCCGTACACTGGAACTCTGTCCCGTACACTGGTATACAACACCGTACACTTGTATACAACGCCGTACACTGGAACTCTGTTCCGTACACTGGTATACAACGCCGTACACTGGAACTATATCCCGTACACTGGAACTCTGTCCCGTACACTGGAACTCTGTCCCGTACACTGGAACTATGTCCCGTACACTGGTATACAACGCCGTACACTGGTATACAACGCCGTACACTGGAACTCTGTCCCGTACACTGGAACTATGTCCCGTACACTGGAACTCTGTCCCGTACACTGGTATACAACGCCGTACACTTGTATACAACGCCGTACACTGGAACTCTGTCCCGTACACTAGTATACAACGCCGTACACTTGTATACAACGCCGTACACTGGAACTATATCCCGTACACTGGAACTCTGTCCCGTACACTGGAACTCTGTCCCGTACACTGGAACTCTGTCCCGTACACTGGAACTCTGTCCCGTACATTGGTATACAACGCCGTACACTGGAACTCTGTCCCGTACATTGGTATACAACATCGTAAACTGGAACTATATCCCGTACACTGGAACTATATCCCGTACACTGGTATACAACGCCGTACATTGTAACTCTGTCCCGTACACTAGTATACAACGCCGTACACTGGAACTATATCCCGTACACTGGTATACAACGCCGTGCACTGTAACTCTGTCCCGTACACTAGTATACAACGCCGTACACTGGAACTATATCCCGTACACTGGTATACAACACCATACACTGGAACTCTGTTCCGTACACTGGAACTCTGTCCCGTACAGTGGTATACAACGCCGTACACTGGTATACAACGCCGTACACTGGAACTATGTTCCGTACACTGGTATACAACGCCGTACACTGGAACTATATCCCGTACACTGGAACTCTGTCCCGTACACTGGAACTCTGTCCCGTACACTGGAACTCTGTCCCGTACACTGGAACTCTGTCCCGTATATTGGTATACAACGCCGTACACTGGAACTCTGTCCCGTACATTGGTATACAACATCGTACACTGGAACTATATCCCGTACACTGGAACTATGTCCCGTACACTGGAACTATATCCCGTACACTGGTATACAACGCCGTACACTGTAACTCTGTCCCGTACACTAGTATACAACGCCGTACACTGGAACTATATCCCGTACACTGGTATACAACGCCGTGCACTGTAACTCTGTCCCGTACACTAGTATACAACGCCGTACACTGGAACTATATCCCGTACACTGGTATACAACACCATACACTGGAACTCTGTTCCGTACACTGGAACTCTGTCCCGTACAGTGGTATACAACGCCGTACACTGGTATACAACGCCGTACACTGGAACTCTGTCCCGTACACTGGTATACAACGCCGTACACTTGTATACAACGCCGTACACTGGAACTCTGTTCCGTACACTGGTATACAACGCCGTACACTGGAACTATATCCCGTACACTGGAACTCTGTCCCGTACACTGGAACTCTGTCCCGTACACTGGAACTCTGTCCCGTACACTGGAACTCTTTCCCGTACATTGGTATACAACGCCGTACACTGGTATACAACGCCGTACACTGGAACTCTGTCCCGTACACTGGTATACAACACCGTACACTTGTATACAACGCCGTACACTGGAACTCTGTTCCGTACACTGGTATACAACGCCGTACACTGGAACTATATCCCGTACACTGGAACTCTGTCCCGTACACTGGAACTCTGTCCCGTACACTGGAACTCTGTCCCGTACACTGGAACTCTGTCCCGTACACTGGTATACAACGCCGTACACTGGTATACAACGCCGTACACTGGAACTATGTCCCGTACACTGGTATACAACGCCGTACACTTGTATACAACGCCGTACACTGGAACTCTGTCCCGTACACTGGTATACAACGCCGTACACTGGAACTCTGTCCCGTACACTGGAACTCTGTCCCGTACACTGGAACTCTGTCCCGTACATTGGTATACAACGCCGTACACTGGAACTCTGTCCCGTACATTGGTATACAACATCGTACACTGGAACTATATCCCGTACACTGGAACTATGTCCCGTACACTGGAACTATATCCCGTACACTGGTATACAACGCCGTACACTGTAACTCTGTCCCGTACACTAGTATACAACGCCGTACACTGGAACTATATCCCGTACACTGGTATACAACGCCGTGCACTGTAACTCTGTCTCGTACACTAGTATACAACGCCGTACACTGGAACTCTGTTCCGTACACTAGAACTCTGTCCCGTACAGTGGTATACAACGCCGTACACTGGTATACAACGCCGTACACTGGAACTATGTCCCGTACACTGGTATACAACGCCGTACACTTGTATACAACGCCGTACACTGGAACTCTGTCCCGTACACTGGTATACAACGCCGTACACTGGAACTATGTCCCGTACATTGGTATACAACGCCATACACTGGAACTATATCCAGTACACTGGTATACAACGCCGTACACTGGAACTATATCCCGTACACTGGAACTCTGTTCCGTACACTTGTATACAGCGCCGTACACTGGAACTATATCCCGTACACTGGAACTCTGTTCCGTCCACTGGTATACAACGCCGTACACTGGAACTATGTCCCGTACATTGGTATACAACGCCATACACTGGAACTATATCCCGTACACTGGAACTCTGTTCCGTACACTGGAACTCTGTTCCGTACACTAATATACAACGCCGTACACTGGAACTATATCCCGTACACTGGAACTTTGTTCCGTACACTGGTATACAACGCCGTACACTGGAACTATATCCCGTACACTGGAACTTTGTTCCGTACACTGGTATACAACGCCGTACACTGGTATACAACGCCGTACACTGGAACTATATCCAGTACACTGGACCTCCGTTCCGTACACTGGAACTATATCCCGTACACTGGAACTCTGTTCCGTACACTGGTATACAACGCCGTACACTGGAACTATATCCCGTACACTGGACCTCCGTTCCGTACGCTGGAACTATATCCCGTACACTGGAACTCTGTTCCGTACACTGGTATACAACGCCGTACACTGAAACTATATCCCGTACACTGGAACTATATCCCGTACACTGGAACTATATCCCGTACACTGGTATACAACGCCGTACACTGGAACTATATCCCGTACACTGGAACTCTGTTCCGTACACTGGTATACAACGCCGTAAACTGGTATACAACGCCGTACACTGGAACTATATCCCGTACACTGGAACTCCGTTCCGTACACTGGAACTATATCCCGTACACTGGAACTCTGTTCCGTACACTGGTATACAACGCCGTACACTGGTATACAACGCCGTACACTGGCACTATATCCCGTATACTGGACCTCCGTTCCGTACACTGGAACTATATCTCGTACACTGGAACTCTGTTCCGTACATTGGTATACAATGCCATACACTGGAACTATATCCCGTACACTGGTATACAACGCCGTACACTAGAACTATATCCCGTACACTGGAACTCTGTTCCGTACACTTGTATACAGCGCCGTACACTGGAACTATATCCCGTACACTGGAACTCTGTTCCGTACACTGGTATACAACGCCGTACACTGGAACTATGTCCCGTACATTGGTATACAACGCCATACACTGGAACTATATCCCGTACACTGGAACTCTGTTCCGTACACTGGAACTCTGTTCCGTACACTAATATACAACGCCGTACACTGGAACTATATCCCGTACACTGGAACTTTGTTCCGTACACTGGTATACAACGCCGTACACTGGAACTATATCCCGTACACTGGAACTCTGTTCCGTACACTGGTATACAACGCCGTACACTGGTATACAACGCCGTACACTGGAACTATATCCCGTACACTGGACCTCCGTTCCGTACACTGGAACTATATCCCGTACACTGGAACTCTGTTCCGTACACTGGTATACAACGCCGTACACTGGAACTATATCCCGTACACTGGACCTCCGTTCCGTACGCTGGAACTATATCCCGTACACTGGAACTCTGTTCCGTACACAGGTATACAACGCCGTACACTGAAACTATATCCCGTACACTGGAACTATATCCCGTACACTGGAACTATATCCCGTACACTGGTATACAACGCGGTACACTGGAACTATATCCCGTACACTGGAACTCTGTTCCGTACACTGGTATACAACGCCGTACACTGGTATACAACGCCGTACACTGGAACTATATCCCGTACACTGGAACTCCGTTCCGTACACTGGAACTATATCTCGTACACTGGAACTATATCCCGTACACTGGAACTCTGTTCCGTACACTGGTATGCAATGCCGTACACTGGTATACAACGCCGTACACTGGCACTATATCCCGTACACTGGACCTCCGTTCCGTACACTGGAACTATATCTCGTACACTGGAACTCCGTTCCGTACACTGGAACTATATCTCGTACACTGGAACTATATCCCGTACACTGGAACTCTGTTCCGTACACTGGTATGCAATGCCGTACACTGGAATACAACGCTGTACACTGGAACTCCGAGGATATAACAGTGATCACGATTCGTCACATGAGCTAATGTCATTTGATTGTATACTTGTCAGGGGGGACACATTTCTTTGCTACTACGCTAGAGAGCGACACATGAA
Source organism: Archivesica marissinica (assembly GCA_014843695.1). Taxonomy (NCBI): domain Eukaryota; kingdom Metazoa; phylum Mollusca; class Bivalvia; order Venerida; family Vesicomyidae; genus Archivesica; species Archivesica marissinica. Next base: position 40,916,756 of record CM026400.1, read on the forward strand.
TGGATGATTGAGAACAACTATGCCATATAAATATTTAAGTAACAATTTATTTCATTTTTAGGCGACAGTGCGCATTTTTGTGCATAAATAAGTACACTTTGGGGACAATTAATATATACATCTTGATTCAATAAATATTTTCTTTGGTATACACGTTGACACTGTACAATACAATATGCATATACCTTGTACTTACACTACGTTATTGTTATACCCATCTATGTACACCAACGTATGGAATTTTAATGATATTGCAATGGTTTGTACAGATAAAACAAAAAACGTAAAACAACAAAGTTCAACAATAACAGAGCCACATCATCTAAATGTAACTGAGGGTATAAAAATGACGTGTTCATGTAATGCAAGAAGCTAGAAGTAATGTCCGTAACGAAGGGTTTGGAATTATCCTAACGATTATTATTGAAATTTAAAATGCATGTACATATATGTAGTAAACTAGATTATTCGTAGTCTATGTAATAATGTTACTTCGCTAACTTTGATATCTCCAAAGTATGAAACAAAGAAATACCTATATGTGTATGTCTAACTGTGCTATATCTTGGAACATTAAGTTGTTAGTTACTATGGACAGACGGATCTGTCCAGTGGTAACACGCTGGACTGGTAATCCAAGGATCGCAGGTTCGATCCCCCGTCTGACCATAATAAAATGAACAATCTTTCAGATGGGACGTTAAACCGAGGTCTCGTGTTGGTGCTTTACACCATGCACGTAAAAGAACCAGAGGAGACTCTGGAATGAGTCTATGTCTGTATCATGCACTATCCTCCAAAATCTAAAATGACTAATCTCTTCAGGAGGTGTCGCTCATATGGGCAGCCGGTAGCGACGATAAATAAACGTAAAACACACAATTAGTTACTATGGTCAATCAGAACGGTACATTTAGTACATTTAGTAAGGTTTTCAAAATAACGTCATTATTAAATTGATTATGTGATACTATTTACATCGCTATTGCATTACCTTCGATGACGTATGCGCCCTGATTGTATACAATTTCGTATTAGGGTTTCCAACTAATGATATGCAGCTGACATGCGCACTCGATGTTACGGGCATGCGCATTCGCAGTAAAAGGCGTGTCTTATGGATTACTCTGTTCCAATGATGATCTAATTATCAGATCCCCGCCACACGATAAGTCACAAATTAGCAGTAAATACATTTTAATTGGAAAGTATGATGATATGTTTTTCTTTGTCTCATTGAAAAGAATAATTAATGTAAATATAAGTAATGAATCGCGAGTTAATAGTTTCCATTTGGGTGTGAACTACAATGGGTGTGCTTAAAGTTACCGTGGATGCATTTGGCATCCACACACTTTAAACACACTCAATGTAGTGCATACCTCCAATAGAAACTATTAACTCGCGATTAATTCTTTAATAAACATAAATTGTGTTTTCCACAACAATTTAATAAAACGACAACCGGTTTTGTATAATCTGTTTGCTCATTATATAAATAATACAAAACAATTGTATTGCGTCATTTATATTCTATTACAACAACAACAATAACAACAATAGTATGGAGACAGCTGAAGCTACTGATATGTCATGAAAATAACTCTAATCATACTATCGTACAGAAGAAAATAATATTTAATTGTGTTATTTTATGAACGTGGGTGTGTACTGAACAGTTATATAATTATATTATCATTTGAATAAGACATTATTTCTCAATATCTGAAACTATCGGGTGAACCGCATTAAGTACTGAGGACGTTTGTGTTCATACCACAGACGCATGCTGACACTGTCGGATTCACAAACTATCATGTGTCAAGGCCATCTTGCTTACAATGAAACCGTGACCAGACAAAATATATTTCAACCTTATCTTAATCTGGTTTACTTGTAAATATGATGCTTGGGAAACCGATCTAGCATTCTGCACGCGTTTATGAGAGTTTGTTCTGTCTCGGTAAATCATTGGTTTTACCTTCGCAGTCAGAACTTGATATAGTATATAAGTCTCGCTTTAAATCATGACAGGAACATGCAACTCAACGTTGTCTACCTTTTCAGCTGCCATATCTACTTGCATTAACAGATCAAGCTATGTTATCGCATAGCACTCGTATCTATGTACTCATAATGGACAAAAACTAATTTCTTTCTGAAAATATGAAAGAAAAATAGAGTACAGAGACAGCAGAGCCCAGATCGAACTTTACTTGGGGCGAAAGATTTTAGGCGAAGTATACTTGGAACGAAAGGCTTTAGCCAAATTATACTTGGAGCGAAATATTTTAATAGCCAAAGATTTAAGGCGCGAGTGATATGCTATATGATACACGGAGATGTAAGAAACGGCAATATTTCTAAAAATAGGTACAATGCGCATGCGCAGCGAACCAGTCCATAAGAACGGGCTATCGAACCGAGAATATAAACAAGCATAGCCGTCCCAGAAGCTGCCGGGTGTTTTACTGTCAATCTCCACAAACACGAGCTTGACCCAAGATTAGACGAGTTAGGGTCCAACGGTTAAAATGACGTCACTAGTATCGAAACCATTGGTCGTTTACTTAGAACGTTCTCGAGGCCCATGTGAACTCGCACCTGGAGATTCGAAATATGTAGCATCCACCACGTACTACATTATGGTGATATCTGACATGTTGGGATCCAAAATAAAATGCTATGCTCATAGGATTTATATGAAGATGATATGTGTTCAAATACTATTAACTGTAATGTTAGTGAAATAAATAGCAAAGACACAATCCATATTCTTTGGCTCAGTAAAAAATGTCACCAAGCTACACACGTAATAAATCACAACAGCTTTTCATAATGCCTTACATATCCCAACATTTAAAACGAATCTCTTAATGAGACAAGTTTAATTGGATTTAAAACACGTTCTTAATGAATACTAAACATGGGTGAAAATATTATGAAAATAGACTACGAGTCTATAATTCATTATTTTGAGAATACCACAAATGAGGACGATGACGTCATTGCTACTAAATATAGTTGTGTCTTGAAAAGCATGAAAGAAAGCCAGGATATTTGATTGCTATGCTTAGATAGCATTGCATGCCTGATATGTAATTAATAAGAAAGTATTATAGGATAGTTATAGCTATATCGATCTCTAGAACAAATGCCAAAAATAAACTTTCAATGAAATATTCAAATCCAAGATGGCAGCAATTCTCGTCAAATTGTTTCTAAAAATAAGTTGCTCATAACATTTAGCAATAATCAGATTATCTTGAAGTTTCAACAAATACTACTAATGAGAGCCCACACATGCGTGTAACCGCATCCGGAAATGCCCGTCATCTGTGCAATGTCCTTGCTGTTCGTTCTAATTTGTAGAATATTTTAAAATGAAGTTTATGGAGGTAGATACTCCTCGTTGCATGTTAGTTCCGACACAGTTGTTGTACATTATCCAAAGTGTGCTTACTCCGAGGATGGTGTCACAGCGGTGGACTCGATATGGTGACTCAATCACTGGATAGGTTACACGCTGTGGTACACGTCTTGGAAGCAAGCACAGTTGTTGTGTACGATGGCTTATATAAAGCGACATTTATCGATATCTGGATGCTATTAAATATTATGTATATTTAAGTTTGGTTTTTAAGACATACATGTAGATATACCATTAGTAAGATGTGCCTTAGAAAGTGTAAGTAGTAATAATATGCAATACTTATAGGAACCTTCTCCGTCTTACATAATTATTGCATATGTCTGCATGTATTGTATGCATGTATTGCACTTGTCTTGCCATTTTCATGTTCTATGTAACCTCGTGTGCCTTAGCGGCTTGATGGAATATTGAAAATAAAAGTGTCAAAACGTGTCATTATCCTACCTTCATATGCAATAATAGTCTAAAACGGTCAGCCTAATAAACTGTGATTTATTAGGTGTGTTTTACGTTTATTGATCGTCGCTACCGGTTGCCCATATGAGCGACGTCTCCTGACGAGACCCATTCCAGAATCTCCTATAGTTCTTTAACGTGCACGGTGTAAAGCACCGACACGAGACCTTGGTTTAAAGTCCCATCTGAAAGACTGTTAATTTTATTAGGGTCAGACGGGGGGTCGAACCTGCGATCCCTGGATTACCAGTTCAACGTGTTAATCACTGGGCTATATATCCGTCTGTGCTTTTTAGGCAGTGCCTAATTGCCTTATATACCTTTTAAGACGTCATAACATAATTGTATTAGAAACTCGGATAAATATAATATAAGGTTACTGTCTTATACATGTTAATATCTTAGGTTTATCTCGACAGAGCCTCCTGGCCGTGTATATGTTTTCCAACTCACCTAAGTAAATTGAAATGTATTCGGCAGTAACCTAATTATTTCTATATAAGTTATATACTTATCTTATGCTAAGTGCAGGCGATGTGTGCATACTTCAATTGGCAACATAACGTGTGACACTTATGTGACATAACTCGTGACACTTATGTGACATAGTTTGAACAAACATTGGACTAGAAATATATTTGCTTCAGAAACAACGGGCGCTTTCATAAATGTAACATGTCTACCTATTTTGTTTTAAGAAGGTAGATGGTTGTCGAAAGAAACTGAGCTTTCCTTGAAAAAGCAATGCATGACTTACTTTGAACAAAATAGTGGTTTGCTAGAGAAATCACGTGTGTTTTCATAAATTAATATATTACACCAATTGTGCTTATACAGCACGTGCTCGTTCGAATTCGGCTGTATTGTCAGGTCGACAGATCAAATCAACTTCATGGATTTTGTTGAAACTTCATGACAATATTGATTAGCGATTACAGATTCCATCCACAATGAATTTGGCCAGATTTGGTACACATTATCTGTAGCATACACTATCTGTAGCATACACTATCTGTAGCATACACTATCTGTAGCATACACTATTTCGAAATGGTTTTTATAAGACAGTGATTGTAAAACCGCTGACTATGGACGATAGTTGCCTTCAGATAGGTACCAGCTTCACTGAGAGGTACCCAATTAGTTATAGTATACACCCTTAGAAAGAAGCGCTTGAGATGTCACATTGACGCGAGTACGCCACTGTTAATGACGTCATTATTTCAATGTTAACGTGAAAGAATGAGTCTTTAAGGGAAATAATATAGTTCTGTGTTACACTTTAAGAATTTTTGTCCTGAAAGGGGATACCTTATTGCACATGTTTATTTACTAAAATATTTTAAATACAAAACAAATGATAGGTGATGCAGATATTTCCTTGTCATATTTCTCAGATTTTACTTGATACAGCATGTCCATATTTTATCTTAACCATAAATCTGCCAATCACGACTAACGTCGCTTTTGCAGCATAGAGCCAGATCAGACGGACCATAACGTGCTGTTTGATCATGCTCTATGCTGTTTTTATTCGGATAGGGGAGTTAAAGCACATGTCTGAATAGCAAACAACATAGATCCTGATCAGACGCGGTGCCACGCCGCGACTGATCTGGATCTATGTTGTTTGCAAATTCCGTCAAATTTATTCGACAGGTTATGGGTTAAAGCTATTTCTTCACATATGTGTCTGTACTAGCATGCAGTGATGCCCCATGAGTCAGGCTATATTTGACTTGTAGTCAATGTCTTTGGTTCAATGGCATTAGTTTACTAACCGTTCAATATTGTGAGTCTTACACATTCCATATACGATAACGCAGGACGACGTTACGTATTCTCCAATTAACTTCCCCCGGGTATGATAATGTACGCAATATACATGCAATATCTGTACAAAATACAACAGGGTAGATTGGGTACTACATATTATTGTTTATGCTGTTGGAGACATTTGCCTGTCTACACGAAATGAAAAAAACTAACAATGTGTCTGCGTTGGAAAAGCTACTGGCCTAACGGATGTTCAATATTTGTAGAACTGTACATGTATAATTATGTTTCATAATATATATGATGGATTGTTATAATACATTAAATTATACACATAATATTACACATAATATCGACTAACAACTCATTTAATGTAAATGCTCCTCCTTTTCAGCACCACTTCAGCATAACATTTGTCTCCAGAGCACACTTCAGCATAACATTTGTCTCCAGATCATACTTCAGCATAACATTTTCTCCAGATCACACGTATGCATAACATTTGTCTCCAGAGCACACGTCAGCATAACATTTGTCTCTAGATCACACTTCAGCATAACATTTGTCTCCAGAGCACACTACGAAACTCTACCTATACAGTGATTTATCCACACGCGCTAAGGAATTCCAGCAGGTGAATCAGTGTAGCTCGTGTATCTCGAGTTTATTGTGTCACGTGATAAGCATGCCTATCATAACACCACTCTTTGCTACATAACACCACTCTATGTTACATAACACCACTCTATGTTACATAACACCACTCGGTGTTATGTATTACTGACCTATAATACGACGTTTAAAACGTTCGAAAATGTCTCGTTGAACACTGCGGTGATAAAATTTGATCACGTGATTTCAGAAAACTGCTCATTCGTCTCATTCGTACTGACGTCACATACTGACGTCATGAAGACGTTCAGAAATACTTGGCCATCGGCGCTTATATCACGGACAATTAACATAACTTCGCACTAAATACTTCAAGAAATGCTCAGCCTTTTCCTCTTCGTTTGTGATGTTGTCTGTCATGACGCACTTTGTTCCTAGCTGGTTTGAACCCTAGCTGGTCCAAAAATTTGTTATCACAGAAATTAACACCCTCTGGCCCATTTCCTTTCCCCGGTGGGCATACTGATTTTTTCGGAGTTCGAGTTGGATGCTCCTTTTGAAATTTAAAACAATCCTCATTTCTTAAGTATATATCTGTACCCTTTAGCGGTTTGCCATTTTTCTTGAAGCCTAAATACAACATACGGGTTGTGTCAGACGATCTGTAATGTGTGTACGTTGTCTCATCGGAATACTCTTCGTGAAATTGGCACAATTTTGACTTTCCGTTCAACTGAAAACAGAAAGATAACAAATATTAACATGTATGAAAAAAGAACATACGATAGAGCATAAAACTATTTAACATAATAACTTAATATAGCCCTGCTGCTGTACGGTAATGGTGCGTGTATGTACAACGTGACGTTCCTGGCGTTAGACATATCTGTTACATTCTCAATATACTACAAAACATTAAAAACGTTGACAACATTGTTCGTAAACTCGCTTTGGATAAGAGTAAGTTTAGGTTGTCGATTAGCCTGGGAACAAGCGTCGATATATTTTGCCTGGTCAGTCAAATAAATATATTTTAACACCGTATTGAGTTTCTGATAATATCAACGTCATTTTGCCAGAAGTTAAAAAAGGTAAAAATCGACAGACCGGAACCAAGGTTAGTTGTCGATAATCAATCGCCGTTTACTGTAACGTGTATGGCTTATCATACGTGAGTAGTAGGTCATGGCTATACTACACTACGAAACTCACTTCATGTGCGTGAAATGCACGTGCAACTCTCGTATCAACATAAACAGATGAATAGCAACCCATCAGTATAGATCTATATATGCACGCTACATGCCGTTATGCAGGCAACTGTTGTAGGATTGTCTTTAAAAAGACGGCTGTTTGTTTAATGAAACCTAACTGTTGTTATTATTTTTAATTTCACAACTTTATTTTATTTTTAAGAATATTACGTTCTGGTTGTTTCTACTATATTGTTATACATACATTATAATTATTTGAAATAGTCAATGATAAAACTTATATACATTATAATTATTTGAAATAGTCAATGATAAAACATATATACATTATAATTATTTGAAATAGCCAATGATAAAACATATATACATTATAATTATTTGAAATAGCCAATGATAAAACATATATACATTATAATTATTTGAAATAGCCAATGATAAAACATATATACATTATAATTATTTGAAATAGCCAATGATAAAACATATATACATTATAATTATTTGAAATAGCCAATGATAAAACATATATACATTATAGTTATTTGAAATAGCCAATGATAAAACATATATACATTATAATTATTTGAAATAGCCAATGATAAAACATATATACATTATAATTATTTGAAATAGCCAATGATAAAACATATATACATTATAATTATTTGAAATAGCCAATGATAAAACATATATACATTATAATTATTTGAAATAGCCAATGATAAAATATATATACATTATAATTATTTGAAATAGCCAATGATAAAACATATATACATTATAATTATTTGGTTAATCATGTGAATCATTAATTCAGAATAGAATTGTATTCTCTTGAGATAAGATTACAGTTGAACTAAATCTTAGATATGATAGATCACGTGATACAATAAGTGTTGCCCCACTACACTCTGATGTACTTTAGTTTAATAATATTTTATTGCATTTTTTTCTATACATTACAGTGCTATTATACATACAATAAAATACATGGAAATAATTAGAAATTAAATTTAGTATTAATTAGTATTTCTGTATACGATTTAATCGGGGGCAATAAGCAGATTGGTTGGCTACAAGTTATGACAACATTATTTACAGCCCTCCCCATATGAAGTGCTCGATGTAAGGTAGAACTAAAGGGTACAAGTAATGTTGGTATTAATGAATCCAGTGATTGTATTCACATTCTCTGTAATGGTTAGTTGCGTTCCTTGGAAATACTTTTCTGTGATTGCGAAAACCCATGCGTATTTCGCAGTCAGAGACAACTTGCTGTTCAACACCAGGAACCATGCTTCACTGTTATATTATTTTAACATAACGTCTATTTGAAGATATAATTAATTAATTGATTTTTATTAGCACTCAATCAAGGACTGTCTGTCGGGTATACTGTTTTCAGTAAATGGTCCATTCGTGTGTTTTACGTTTATTTATCGTCGCTACCGGTTACCCATATGAGCGACGCCTCCTGAAGAGATTAGTCATTTTAGATGTTGGAAGATAGTGCAATGATACAGAAAGAGACCCATTGCAGAGTCTCCTCTGGTTCTTTTATGTGCACGGTGTAAAACACCGACACGAGACCGCGGTTTAACGTCCCATCTGAAAGACTGCTAATTTTATTAGGGTCAGACGGGGGATCGATTACCAGTCCAGCGTGTTAACCACTGGACTACAGACCCGTCTGTAAATGCTCCATTCATTCATTTCTTTATTAATTCATTCATTCAATTGTTGTTCAAATGTCATTTCTTGAATTCAGTGAATGTCAAATTATAAATAAGTTCTACGTTTGTACATTGACTTACTAGTAATGTGTTACCTTCCATAAATACAGAATGTATTGTTATTATCAGTATCAACATGTATATACAATATCCAATGTCCTAAGCGTAATCTTCCTATAGTAATATACCTGACATGACAAGTTCATTAATGCAACATATTTCCTTAATTAAATGACAAGTCAAGATACAATAGCTAAATTCTATATCTTATTTCAACGACTTATCGGCCCCAGAGTACACCCTGTCTGCAGATCACACAACAAAACTTGGATATTTGTTGAAATATGTATCCAATGCGTGTCAAAGAAACGTAACAATATCCGACGAGCAGTGTTGGGTACAAGCCGAGGAATGTGTTCGCGTGCTGGTAGTCATTTGGCTTAGTATCGAGCACACTTTACAAGCGGGTCTTGCCATCATAAACATACACTGTTAAGCCAGAATATGGTAAATTATTCAACCGTCTTAATACTCATTACCACTGTGTAAACTAAATATTAAGCTACGACCACACACACACAGATATAGACGCGCACAAACATCAGCGAGAATGTGCTAAACAGATAGACAATGGTCGTCTTCAAAGAGGTGGTGAAGAAGAAGAAGAAGGCAGATTAGAATAAGATGAAGAAGATGAAGAAGAATTAGAAGATGATGAAGAAACAGAAATGCTATGTGCACATAAACTCACACATGTGTATTTTACAAGCATTGATATAACACACAGAGTAAACAATGCAGTATGAAACCGGGGCGAGATGGCGTGACTTGACCGTTTAACCTATAAGTAGCTACATACGAATCAATATAATTATATATAGAGGAAACGCATATCGAACACTATTTATACTGAACTTATTTGATTTTATGTTTCGTTTTTTGCATTGCGGAAGATCACATTACAGAGTCCTGGGTTAGACTCCGTGTTATGTTGTGACACTAGAAACTGGATGTATTGTACACGACATAACTAAAGAATGTATGAAGGACTACTAAGCTATATCCCGTACATGTCTGGTATTCCCGGTATATCCCGTACATGTCCGGTATTCCCGGTATATCCCGTGCATGTCCGGTATTCCCGGTATATCACGTACATGTCCGGTATTCCCGGTATATCCCGTACATGTCCGGTATTCCCGGTATATCCCGTACATGTCCGGTATTCCCGGCATATCCCGTACATGTCCGGTATTCCCGGCATATCTCGTACATGTCCGGTATTCCCGGTATATCCCGTACATGTCCGGTATTCCCGGCATATCCCGTACATGTCCGATATTCCCGGTATATCCCGTACATGTCCGGTATTCCCGGTATATCCCGTACATGTCCAGTATTCCCGGCATATCTCGTACATGTCCGGTATTCCCGGTATATCACGTACATGTCCGGTATTCCCGGTATATCCCATACATGTCTGGTATTTCCGGTATTTCACGTACATGTCCGGTATTCCCGGTATATCCCATACATGTCTGGTATACCCGGTATATCTCGTACATGTCCGGTATTCCCGGCATATCCCGTACATGTATGGTATTTCCTGTATTTCACGTACATGTCCGGTATTCCCGGCATATCCCGTACATGTATGGTATTTCCGGTAGTTCACGTACATGTCCGGTATTTCCGGTATTTCACGTACATGTCCGGTATTCCCGGCATATCTCGTACATGTCCGGTATTCCCGGCATATCCCGTACATGTCCGGTATTCCCGGCATATCTCGTACATGTCAGGTATTCCCGGCATACCTCGTACATGTATGGTATTTCCGGTATATCCCGTACATGTCCGGTATTCCCGGCATAGCTCGTACATGTCCGGTATTCCCGGCATATCTCGTACATGTCCGGTATTCCCGGTATATTCCATACATGTCAGGTATTGCCGGTCACAAATCAATAAATTCCCCGAAGCTGCTTTCATGTCCCATAATATATATTGCATGAGGACACATGTGAGGTTCGTGAAATTGCACGCATGTCTTATGTACTGTGGCATTGACCTGTAGCACCGATACGATACTTCGATTTAAAGTCTCATCCGAAATTACGCACACTTTTAGCAGGTAAAACAACGCTAGAGAGAACATGTGTTTGAATTGGGCATCTTCAAAGAATGGCGGAATATAACCTAGTAGCAATTAATTGCATGCAAGCATTATAGTTATCATATTAATTAGTGTGAACGGAGTTACCTCCATTTTTTTCTTTCAAACTAGTTTATGCTATTTTTCGGGGATTTTCTTTTGTTGTGCTTTTCTCCTAGTTGAATATTGAAGAGAGTGTTTATGCTTTGCAAGACCTTGCTGCATGTTGAGCAGTACTCTTCTACAAAGAAATTATTTGGAAACATTAAAGCAAGATGAAAGCTGTAAACATTTATTGCACGTTTATTGCATTTTTGTATGAAAGGTATATGTTCTAAAATCTTGATAAAATATTAAAATTTATTCACTCACAATTTCGTGTATTCATCGATGAAATACAATATCTTTGGCCAAAGTTGGAATTGTACCATAAACACATTTTTGACAATTTGTAATCTGGCAATCAAATCTGATAAAAGCATTTAATTAGTATTTAACATATATGGAAACATGTTTCACATCAGCACCAAAGTCATAAAATCTATGACTATAACATTGTATATCCAACATGGTAAGTTTCCGCTTGATCGCTTGATACTTGTATGTTTAAAGGAGGCGTATCAACTTGACTGCGTTGAACATTATTTAAGTATATTTAACGTCGCTAGCGGTTGCCCATTTAAGCTTACCTAACAACACCTTTCCTGGGCAGGCTCCAGCGGTTAACCAGTAATTGGTGCACCAACCTCCGTAAGAAACTGCCAGCTTTTTCATATAAAGAGACACAGTCTGGGCGGGAATGGAACCCGTGACCATCAGTGAAGATAGGTTACAGTGATATAGAAGTCAGCGACCTTAACCACTCGAGCACGGAGTTGCCCAACAAAACAATACATATATCCAGGATACATTGGAAGAGTGCCTGCAGACTTGTCAACATGTGTCTCGGAGATGGACAAGTATATGTTTTTGCCAATAAAACCTTTAACCCAACTTGTTGAATCGTACAATCTCCTATTTGACGGAAATCATTACAACATACATAATCGACCTAGTGTTTTGTGGAATGAACTTCGGAACGAATATTCGAACTTGAACTTTCTAAATTTACGCTATTGAAAACGATGGCTTGGTAGAATTATATAAACGTGACGTCCACGGTCACCCATTTAATAGCCTGCTATTTATAAACATCGCGCCATCGTGTGGCGACAACTTTCAGCAATTCCGGCCACTGTGGAAGTGCATAAATTACGGATGACACTTAGTCGGTGAGATATTCATGCTGTAGTTCATGCGATGTACTGCGATTGAATGTCAACCACGCTCTGTCCGCGGACTGCAACGGCGTTCTGGCGTACATTTGAAAAGTGATTAATGCCCTCACATAGATGGATAATAGAGGATGGAATGATCACAGAGACGGATAATAGAGGATGGAATGATCACCATTTTTAATACAATCATATATGTCTTTTACATCATGTTGACACATTTCACATCCTTGTATAATTTATGTGACACTTATTTGCTATGCAATATAAACTCCCCGTCCTTATAAATCAATGTTTATTATGTATCGTGAATTTGAACTTTAATATTGATTCACCGAGACGAAGCTAACGTTTTTATATATACATTTAATCTTGTATTTCAGCACATGTTCCGTCTAAATTTCACAAAAACTGGCCTGATTTCTGTTCAAACAAGAAACTGGCTGTAGATAAGAACCAGGCGAGGGATATATGATTTTTGACAGGTGTTTTCACTGACAAGTTGACAAAACACATGTTGTGTCTGTAAGACTAATGTTTGCATTGTGTAAGTTAAATGAAGCGGCTTTCACAGTAGGTATTGCTATTGTTCGTAGCACACAAGTGCACGGTGGAAGATTACTCTGACAGCTCCTGTGTAGTCTATCCGTAAGCTATACACACACTTGTTAGAATGACGATTATGTCTTGTCTTTTATTTCACTGACAGTGTACCGAGGTAGATTGCATGTGACCCCAGGTCCAATTCTGAAATGGTGTATAGTGTGTCAGTACTGATATGTTAATATCGTGTTTTTTAGAAGATGGTTTCAACAGTTGTGAGATTTGTAGGTCATTAAAATTATTAAATATTAGCCTTGCGTTGTATCGAATTACTCTACTGTCTCTGGTGTGCATAGTAAATCGGTTGTATATAGGAAACAAGTGTAAACATAATACGGTTTCTTTTCATTCTCAATGTGTGGTCTGTATTAATTTTAGAAAATAGTTTCAGACCATAGGTGGCTCAACACAGATTCCAGTTCAAGTAATAAAGATATATATGGTATATCTGCTGAGCCACTGTTGGTACGACTCCCCAGTTGGTGCATAGACGCACGTGTAACACAATATCACGTGTTGACATCAACACTCGTGCATGTTTCTTGACTTCCTGATCATTCGTGATATTACAGACATTTGTTATTTGCTCGAGTTATTTGAGCATAAAACAAGACAGAAACACAATCGGTATCTATTCTGTGCAATTATGTATGAGTTAACATCCAGGATGATTTCACCGTTCGTTATCAGCTTCCTGTTTCATTTGAGCATAACTGAGTGGCGATTGACAGTGTCGACATTGTTAGTAAGCACAAACAGTGAGATAGTTAAGAACAATAACTTTTGAATCATTTTAGAAATGGAAATGCAGTGTACTGTGGCGGTTAAATGTTCTCAAGTATGCTATTGGATGCTTGCACATAAGACTTTCAAAAGCTTGCTGTAGTTTAAAAATGGCATGATTCGAAATTAGATGTGCGCATGCGCATATCAAGAGCTTCTTCATTGATTAGTGATTACCAGACATTAACGAGGACCACAGTAATGACAATGTGTTCTAGTCGGCTTAAAGGTGTTGGTTCAGATCTCATAGTTTTATTTCGAAATAGATAATATATAAATATATATATAATACTGTTCGACTATGTGTAAATATTTATTATATTACTGCTCCGTAAAACCCGCCCGTACAACAACAACGACAACAACAACAACAACATCAACAACAATTATATAATGAACGTTTTATTAGAACATGTACAGAGATAAGTGGACGTATTGCTTCTGCCCATTCACTTAGAATGCATATACAACATAGGTAGATTCGCTAATAATAGAGTACAGAGACATGAGCGTTATTGTTAATGGTGTAATGTTAGAGACATTGAAGATGAGTATCATTTTATTTTTATTTTTCCGTAATCAGAATTGAGGAAATAACTCAGTAATAAGTACAACTACGATAGTTTGGCTCGTTTTCTTAAGAATGCTTTAAATCATAGAAACTCCATACTGAATGCTTTATCTTTTTAATTACACCAACATACCAACTAGAATGTTCATCCTCTATATTAAATTAGAATACAGTAGCAATACGATAGTTTTATCTATCACTTGTTTATTTGAATATACAATCTACACCCGTTATGTCGAATTCCGTCGAACCGAACAAAATACTTCGACATAACCGAAGTTTGACGTAACGAAATTCGATATAAACAGAGCCAGTTATATGTAAAATGATAGTGTCTGAAAAAACGGGACTTTGATGCGACTTCGAGATATCCGGAAAATTCGTCATAACCGACGTTGACATAGCGGATGCAGACTGTAATTGTATGTATTATATATGACTATGTACATATGTATACGTCTTGAATAAACGTATGTTCTGTTCTGTTCTATTCTGTTCTGTTGTGTTCAGTACTTATACAGGGCGGGAATATAATAGTTTGTATCAAAGAACTTTAAAAGTTTATCAAAGAACGTTAAGTATTTTGAACAATTTCACGGTGTCGTAAGAAAACTGCTTTCAAAAATGTCATTATTAGTTACTCGATACTATGATCAGTGCATAATTAACATAGTGTCCACAACGATGTCACCTTTTAACAAACCCCGTGAACCCAAAAGTTAAAACTATCTGATAATAAATAGAGATATGATGTGTACTGAAGTACATACATCTCGTTTAATTGTTTCGTATATGAAACATATAATTTCACTAGAATTCACAGTTACATTTGGACAAAAGATTCCATTACACCTGTCATGTATGATCGATTTTAAACTATTACTAATATGGGATGATTTGCATAATGAGTAACACTTACAACGGTGGTGCGTGTTTTGTAAGACCAGGCAAGATCTGTCCATATTAAGCAGACGGATCTGTAGTCCAGTGTTAACACGCTGTACTGGTAATCCAGGGATCGCAGGTTCGATACCCCGTCTGACCCTAATACAATTTAGATGGGGCATTAAACGGAGGTCTCGTGTCGGTGCTTTTCACCGTGCACGTAAAAGAACAAGAAATACTCTGGAATGGGTCTCTGTCTGTATCATTGCACTATCCTCCAAAATCTAAAATGTATAATCTCGTCAGGAGGCGTCGCTCATATGGGCAACCGGTAGCGACGATAAATAAACGTAAAACACACAAACACCACATTAATTTAATTCGAATACTATTTCTAGATAAGGACGTTGTTACAACGTTTAATGTTGTACCAAAACATCACAACCATTTTTACAAAAATCTAGGTCGATAGCAATGATAAAAGCTGTGTTTAATGTCAGTACATTTTTTGTTTTGGTAATATTAAGCTAAACAAACTCGAATATATCAGTTTTTGGTCCAGGTTTTGAAAAATGTTATTAAAATGTTGTCACAGTCACAAATATGTCACGGAGCGAACACATACTAGACTAGAAGACGAATATATGTACTGTATTCGCATATTAGACGAATATATGTAATGTACTAGAATAGTAGACGAATATATGTACTGTACTGTACTAGAATAGTAAACGAATATATGTACTGTACTGTACTAGAATAGTAGACGAATATATGTACTATACTAGAATAGTAGACGAATATATGTACTGTACTAGAATAGTAGACGAATATATGTACTGTACTGTACTAGAATAGTAGACGAATATATGTACTGTACTAGAATAGTAGACGAATATATGTACTGTACTAGAATATTAGACGAATATATGTACTGTACTAGAATAGTAGACGAATATATGTACTGTACTAGAATAGTAGACGAATATATGTACTGTACTAGAATAGTAGACGAATATATGTACTGTACTAGAATAGTAGATGAATATATGTACTGTACTAGAATAGTAGACGAATATATGTACTGTACTAGAATAGTAGACGAATATATGTACTGTACTAGAATAGTAGATGAATATATGTACTGTACTAGAATAGTATATGAATATATGTACTGTACTAGAATAGTAGACGAATATATGTACTGTACTAGAATAGTAGACGAATATATGTACTGTACTAGAATAGTAGACGAATATATGTACTATACTAGAATAGTAGACGAATATATGTACTGTACTAGAATAGTAAACGAATATATGTACTGTACTAGAACACTTATTTGTCTATCAATGTTCGCGTTTCATTATATCGTAATGTGTCGCATCGGGATCATCGGCATAGAGGGTTAATAGATTGTTGTTCACAGACTATAACCACATGCTGGCTGTATGGAACTCCAGTGATACTCATGTGTGTTATTTTAAACGTCTAACCCCATCTGAACTTTTGAAAAGTCATTCATAGTTTTAGAAACATGTTTATCTGCGTACATTAGAGTCACATCTGTATCTGTTACACTGGGGGTGCATATGTCAAACCTACAACGGAATTTACTCTTTTTGTTTCAGCTATCAGTTTTTGACACTGTCATGCCGCGCTCGCACATGTCCTGTATTTATTACATTTTTCAACCCTAACTATTATATTTCCCGTATCATGGCCAACGTTTCGTATTGGGATATACAAAATATGTGTCTACAAAAGGCTCTCTAATCCTGTTTCGCATCTTTACAGTAAATGCGCCAAGGTGTTAAAGCTGTAACAACCAAGATTTCTTGATTAAAAATGATAAGTTGCAAGCCATGTGATCCCCTGCTAAGCTTTAATTTGAGAACAGACCTAACAAATGATTACCTTACAAAAGTATGGCTCGCTTTTCTCATAAATTACAAATGTTCATTTACCATGGGTGGGGTAAGAATGAAACTACTGTATGTGCGTGTTATATCTAGATATAGATACAGCTGTTTTAATATTACGCAGCTATTTATTGTTTGAGTCAACTTCTGATCTGGTCGTGTCGCTAACAAGCGAGGAAAGTATGCAAATGATACACAAAAGTCATAATGAAACATTACTTAGTGATTAAAGGAATATGCGAATATGCACTGAATAGAGAATGTGGGTAGTTTACCATAAGCAACGCCATACAATAAGTGTCCTTACTCTGTAAACTTGATACAGCGACACCTGATAGCTGGAGACAACCACATACCCACCAATAATCGCTGCAACACTTCATATTTCAATCATATCAGTAGGAACGGTTTGTTTCTATCATATCAGTAGGAACGGTTTGTTTCTATCATATCAGTAGGAACGGTTTGTTTCTATCATATCAGTAGGAACGGTTTGTTTCTATAATATCAGTAGGAAGGATTTGTTCTATCATATCAGTAGGAAGGGTTTGTTTTTTTGTGGGGGTTTTTTTTGGGTTTGTTTTGTGGGTTTCTATCATATCAGTAGGAAGGTTTTGTTCTATCATATCAGTAGGAAGGATTTGTTCTATCATATCATTAGGACCCATTTGTTCTATCATATCAGTAGGAAGGGTTTGTTCTATCATACCAGTAGGAAGGATTTGTTCTATCATATCAGTAGGAAGGGTTTGTTCTATCATATCAGTAGGAAGGGTTTGTTCTATCATATCAGTAGGAAGGATTTGTTTATATCATATCAGTAGGAAGGATTTGTTCTATCATATCATTAGGACCCATTTGTTCTATCATATCAGTAGGAACCATTGGTTCCTTGGGGCGGCATACGACGGTAGTATTCAAAGTCGGACACATAGCCTACCCGGAGGGCAGACCGGATATGGTTCAGCACGGGATGATGCACCTACGGTTACACCACCATGTGGCAACGAAACATAATTCGCTCGCCCATATGGTTCGCCGGAGGCGAGGGTAAATAAGCTCAATCATCGCGAACATAACTCAAGTTACACACAATTAGATGTAGGCTTATAGCAAAGATGCGAGTTAGAAATACCGTACTATTTAAAACTCGTTAAAAATGAACCATCGGACATAACAACCGAGTTGTCATGATCCCGTGGAATTGTATAAGTGTATTGTATGAAGTGTAATATTGTCTAAATGAGATACGTAACTACGAACACCTATACAACAAGAGTGACCCGATTATCGTCCATTTCTCTTGCCCAATCCGATTTCGTCTAAATTAACAGTTTTATGACACTCCGATTAGCCTATGGGAACAGTTCATAAGCCATTTGGCTTAACATAATTTAGACACACTTCCAAGCAGTTAAATAACGTTATTAAATCAGATTATGCTAAGTTGATAACTGAAGTACCTTGTTCAACCCTCTTGAAGGAATTAAAAAGCATAAAGTGGCAATTGAAAAATATAAATTACACTTAATACGAACGGAGTTAAGAACTAAACTGAGATGCGTTGGCTTATACAACGCAGAATGGTACAAAGTATGTATGTATGTTCCATTAATGTCAAGCCCCTTGCGGGGACCTATACATGTTTTCCTGGGCAGGCTTAGCCGACCTAAATGGTTAACCAGTACTAAGCAATGTGTGTGAGGTGCCTTGCTCAATGACACTACATACGTGGCCTGACCGAGTATCGAACCCGGGACCGTTCGATTCCAAATCCGACGTTCTACCATTGGACCACGGACACCACACTATACTAAAGCAATCACATGTATTTACATAATCCAGTTTGTATGTTCCTGTATTTACATAAAACAGTCTGATAACTAAGGATGACAACAAATATCCGAATATTCGGAGGGGGGGGGGAGTATATTGTCCTCATATGGCACCCACTCAGTCACACGTTTGGAAATGCTTGAATCGCTCTCAGAATAAGAAAACTGCTAGGTGTAATCTATGCAAATTGGATTGAACATATTCGGTTACAATATCAATCTGAATAATCATTTGAAGAAGATGACGTTTACGCGTAAAACAGAAATTAGGTTTGGCAATTTTTTATAAGAGTTTTAGTGATTTTGAGTTTTTGAGAGAATTCTACAAAATATTCGAATATTCGAATAGTTTAATCGCTATTCGTTGCCATCCCTCCTTATATGGTATGTTCTTGCATTTACACATTATTATATGGTGTGGCTGTTAACAAAAAAAGTCGTTTATCTAGCTGTGTTTACAAGTTTACATGGTGTTCGAGTTTAACTCTTTGTTCTCAATTGAGTTCATATCAATAATAATTATTAATATTATTTGAACAATAGTATTGGGTCAATCTACCATGAGGCCCTCAACAAATTAAAACATGAAATGGCTTAGTAGTTAGTATTATACAAATATTACCCACTGGCATAGGACATGAACTATAAATTGTAAGAACTGATTTTTTATATATTTTTAATTATCAGTTTATTAGGTAAACAGTCTGTACAGTCTGCACGACCTGATATATAAAGCATTGGTGTGTGGAACAGAATGTGCTGGTTTGATGTGATACGAGAGGGAATTCCACAGGTGTGACCCTGAATATAAGAAAGACTGTCCAAAATGTTGTATAGTTGGCTTAATAGGGTAAATTGGAGATTAGAGGTTGGTTCGAACATTAGAAGTAAATCTCAATGACCCT
Organism: Archivesica marissinica; assembly: GCA_014843695.1. Taxonomy (NCBI): domain Eukaryota; kingdom Metazoa; phylum Mollusca; class Bivalvia; order Venerida; family Vesicomyidae; genus Archivesica; species Archivesica marissinica. The sequence continues at coordinate 40,936,913 of CM026400.1, forward strand.
TTCTGGGGTGTTGAAAAAAGTTCGGAATGCTAACATCTGTGTAACGAACTAGTCCTACAGCTAACATCTGTGTAACGAACTAGTCCTACAGCTAACAATTTTGAAAAATATTATGATGGTAAGTAACGTGACTATATTGGTGGTGGTGGGAGGAAGAAGGAGTTCGAGCCGGCACCTACGGAGGTATAAACTAACCAGTACTGATATGACTGTCTGACAGATATATTATATCATAAATGTCATTGAAATTGCGATGTTACATACTCTCTAATTAGATCATTTATTCCAGCGTTTTAACGATGCAGATTAATTAGTAATTAATTCCCCAATGGAATGCTATTATTCATCCTTGACTGACTGTTGCTGTCATATGTGAACAACAACCCAGCTATTCGCGCTCGCTTCTCACCAATGCACCCCGGGTTCGATCTTCGGACCGGGAAATATGTGAGATGGTGCGGTGGTCGCCAGATCAGACGGGTGGGTTTTCTCTGGGTACTCCGGTTTCATCCTACACGAATGACAACATTTACGCTTTCATCCGCGCCAACGAGAGTGATTGATGTAAGTTGTTAAAACTTGTTTCGCAAACGTTGTAAAATAAATAAAGTTTAAAATAAAGCTCAAATACAATTTATCGTCGCTACCGGTTGCCCATATTAACGACGGGCAGTTTACTTTACAAATCCTTTCCTGAGGAGGCTCCAGCGGTTACCAGTACTTGGGTGCACCAACCTTCGTAAGAAACGGCCAACTTTTTCATATAGCGAGACACGGTCTGAGCGGGGCTCGAACCCGTGGTCATCAGTGATGATATGCTACAGTGGTACAGCGACCTCAACAACGACCACAGAGGCGGACAATTCTTTCTTTCGGGTAGTAGCAGGTACTTATACACATATATTTCGTGTGGCTGGTACTGGGGTTATTTGGGGTCATGTAGTATTTACTTGAAAATGAACTGATTTTGATGTCATGTTGTAACAAGCCAATGAATTACTTTAGCTATAAAGCGGTCTGCTGCAAATACTACTCCATAGACAGTCACGACTCCTTAGCAGGTTGCTGTGTATGTTTTACGTTTATTTATCGTCGCTACCGGTTGCCCATATGAGCGACACCTCCTGAAGAGATTAGTCATTTTAGATTTTTGGAGGATAGTGCAATGATACAGACAGAGATACATTCCAGAGTCTCTTCTGGATCTTTTACGTGCGCAGTGTAAAGCACCGACACGAGACCTCGGTTTAACGTCCCATCTGAAAGACTGTTACTTATATTAGGGTCAGACGGGGGATCGAACCTGCGATCCCTGGGTTACCAGTCCAGTGTGTTACCACTGGACTAGTTCCCACTGGACTACAGCACTGGACTACAGATCCGTCTGTTACTCATAAGTCAGTTGTATCAATCGATATCATTGGTTCTTAAAATAGACATCCAATAGGACGTGTCGTTACTTCTCAGCATACGGCATATTTTAGTTATGATTTGTTTTTGAGAAACAGGTCACAGGTTTATTGCAATATTTCGGTAATACATTAATTTAGAGAATGCTTGATATCTAAGAATTATCTTTTAAAACTTAAATCAGTGTTGCAGAGTATGAGTACATTTGCAAATTCATATGCAAAACGCACTACAGTGTGTATTACACAAATGATTTAGGACTGATTCAAACAATTAAACTTAAACAGTAAGTTCACATTGTCATAAGCTGATGGATGCATTCCGATATAGACTGCATAAAAAGTGGCATTTACAATTAATTTACGTAGCTGAACTGTGTTAACCCTATATTAATATGTTGGACTCGTCTCTGTCACATAATGGACCAGTCGATACGGAACTGCATGTTGGACTCGTCGCTGTCACATAATGGACCAGTCGATACGGAACTGCATGTTGGACTCGTCGCTGTCACATAATGGACCAGTCGATACGGAACTGCATGTTGGACTCGTCCCTGTCACATTATGGACCAGTCGATACGGAACTGCATGTTGGACTCGTCTCTGTCACATAATGGACCGGTCGATACGGAACTGCATGTTGGACTCGTCGCTGTCACATAATGGACCAGTCGATACGGAGCTGCATGTTGGACTCGTCTCTGTCACATAATGGACCAGTCGATACGGAACTGCATGTTGGACTCGTCTCTGTCACATAATGGACCAGTCGATACGGGGCTGCATGTTGGAGGGGCCTATGTATCCATTCATTCAGTCAGTCTTCAGTCAGTAAGTCAGTCAGTCAGTCAGTTATTATTTCATTCATTCATTCTCCAGTTATTATTGGTAGGGGGAGATCCCGTGTATCCCTGTAAACAGTAGTTCAGGCACGGATGGGTAGAACCACCTATATTCCGCAACCAGCTAGATAGCTTCCTTACATGAAAGACATCCAGTGGGATTCGAACCTACACTGGTGAGTGGCAAGTGTATAAAAGCATTTAAGTTAACCACTCGGTCACGGAGACCTCTAAGAACTGTGTCAAAGTCGCTAAAACTTAACTCTACACAAACAAATAAAATGTCCCAGATGAAGTATTATATAGTACAGTGGTACCACGTTCGCTTCAGGTGCGAATAGCCCGGAGTTCACGCAATGCTGGAGCAGTTACAGTTGTGTACGTGGGCAAGACACATAAGTTCCTCTCTCTTCTCTCTTCTCTCTCTCTCTCTCTCTCGCTCTTCGCTCTCTCTCTCTCTCTCTTCTCTCTCTCCCCTCTCTCTTTCTCCTCTCTCTCCTCTCTCCTCGCTCTCTCTCCTCTCGCTCTTCGCTCTCTCTCTCTCTTATATCTCTCTCTCTCCTCTCTCTCCTCTCTCTCTCTCTCCTCTCCTCTCTCTTTCCCTCTCCCCTCTCTCTCTCTCTCTCTTTCTCCTCTCTCCTCGCTCTCTCTCTCCTCTCGTTCTTCGCGCTCTCTCTCCTCTCATCTCTATCCTCTCCCCTTCTCTCCTCTCTCCTCGCTCTCTCTCCTCTCGCTCTTCTCTCTCCTCTCTCTCCACTCTCTCTCTATTTCTACCCTCATGGAGATGGAATTCATCAAGAATGAAATGTTAAGAGCGATTAATCTAACGTTGTAAAACCTTGTTTCGCAATCGAGCTTAAAATAATATTTGCATAAACGTATTATATTGTTCCTTAATATATATATAGATTTCTTTATTTATAGAGGGTGATATAATTTGTTCTGAACTAATCTTCCTTAGGGCCCTCTTAAAATGAAGTGTATACTTTATAAATACAAATAATTTAGCCAGCATGGATCGAAATAAGCCAATGATTTATGGTGTTAACTGAATCATGTACTTATTTCGTTCATCACATGCCGACACTGTTGTTTACACTACTCACTCGATACACTATCGACGTCGCATTCTCTCCAACTAAAAACATACGTATACGTATACGTATTGTGTGGCGTCCGTGGTCCAGTTGTGTGGCGTCCGTGGTCCAGTGTAGAGCGTCGGATTTGGAATCGAACGGTCCCGGGTTCGATACTCGGTCAGGCCACGTATGTAGTGTCATTGAGCAAGGCACCTCACACACATTGCTTAGTACTGGTTAATCGCTTAGGTCGGCTGAGCCTGCCCAGGAAAACATGTCTAAGTCCCCGCGAGGGGTTTGACATTAAAGGAACATACATATAAAAATAAACAGCAATCCACTTAATTGATTGCAGTGTAGCAACTAAAATGGTAATAAAACATTTCTCGTTGTACATCAAACATAGATTTGTCAAAATACTGAACGAATGAACGCTTATTAAATAACTGTATTGATTTATTGTGACACATTAATATCTGTAATAGCTGACCAATTTCCATGACTATTCACCACTATACACAGATGTACATTATTTTTTAATTTCGCCGAGCAGAATGGTAAGTCATGATTTATCGTTTCATGGGTTTTAAATTAAGGTCCTGTCATCCCTTCATATTTGAAATGTAAGCTTTATATTTATAGCTAAACAGATGAACCTGACGGGTTATCATTAGTTTGAAGCAAGAAGCTATCGCTGAGTTTATCTCCGGTGAAGAGGATGACATTACAGTCATTCCTGTATGTACAGTCTACAACCGTTATGTCAAAGTCGGTTATGTCGAATTATCCGGTTATTTCGAAGTCGGATCAAAGTCCCGTTTCAAACACTATCATTGAACATATAACTTGCTCCGTTTATATCGAATTTCGTTACGTCAAACTTCGGTTATGTCGAAGTATTTTGTTCGGTCGGACGGAATTCGACATAACGGTTGTATACTGTACATAATGTAGTGCTAGTTAGAGAGTGACCTAGATATTCAATATATCAAATCTAGACATGTGAATAGTGAACTACCATCACCCGTATATATACGACATAATGTCGCACTATTTAAATAATCGAATAAGCAACGTATTCACCACATGTGCTAAGTATAACCACATCTGTTCATAACGCCAAATGCTCCATTTTAAGTGTGACCTTGAGTAACTATGGAGATACTGACCTTGTAGACCGGACATTGATATCTTGACCGGGACATTGATATCTTGACCGGACATTGATATCTTATCTTGACCGGACATTGATATATTGACCGGACATTGATATATTGACCGGACATTGATATATTATATTGACCGGACATTGATGTCTGACCGGACATTGATATCTTGACCGGACATTGATCTATTGACCGGACATTGATATATTGATCGGACATTGATATCTTGATCGGACATTGATATCTGACCGGACATTGCTATCTAGACCGGACATTAATATCTCGACCGGACATTGATATCTTGAGCTACATACTATAGTGCGGATAACGGATGGCTGGCCCTATCATACATACCTGTTGCACGAATGTCACACGCTTTACAGCATTCCGAAATGGGGTAGACACAATATATTCACCCGGAGTCTAATATCTAAACTGCATGATTGTATATTATATAGTGTGTGTATTCTGCGTAGATAACCACTGTGTGATCATTTAAAACTGATTTATGACACTTCGTTTGGTGGTAAATAAAAACTATGTTTAGTTCCTATGTTGTGGTGAATTTCTAAGTTATATGTAACATTCGTGTGATGAAAGATGTGTTATAATGTTCTATTATAGATTGATAGATACGTTATTTAAAAATTCAATTAAGCCATAGATAGACCCATGTTAAAATCTAACAAACAGATACATAAATATAATACGATATATGTGTACGTACTACTGTTTGCATACGGGGAGTTAAACCAATGTTAAAACTATATATAATTTTATACCAGGATGCACTAGAATGCAGTGCCGCGTCCTATTACAATGTTAATGATCTTGACATAGCTGCTTGACAATGCAGTGAAAACTAATTTCCACCTGCAATATTTACAATGTAATATATTAATGTCAGGCGCTGACGATGCATATATATTTTCTATGTATTTACTCTGACAATTAAATATGATATCACTTTATTTTGAGAAATAAAATCTACGTTTGAAACGGTAATAGTTGCAGCTATCCCATATCGAAAGTGTTATTCTATGAACTTGTAGTGTTTGTTTATTCTAGGGTTGAAAGGGCCAGCCATCTGTGACTTATGAGACACCTCTTATGAACCTCAATACTTCCCGAATCACGGATCTGTAGTCCAGTGGTTAACACGCTGGACTGGTAATCCAGGGATCGCAGGTTCGATCCCCCGTCTGACCATAATAAAATTAACATTCTTTCAGATGGGACGTTAAACCGAGGTCTCGTGTCGGTGCTTTACACGGTGCACGTAAAAGAACCAGAGGAGACTCTGGAATGGGTCTCTGTCTGTATCATTGCACTATCCTCCAAAATCTAAAATGACTAATCTCTTCAGGAGGCGTCGCTCATATGGGCAACCGGTAGCGACGATAAATAAACGTAAAACACACGCCGAATCATATCCTTACATGCCAGGCGCCATACAATTGGTAAGCATTATATAACTAGGTTGTGGCTCATCAACGGCCCATATCACAATGACAAACTGGTGAGGTTCGAACCTTCGAGAACGTAGTCGGGCGCCTTAATAACTAGACCACGGGAACGGCCTACAATCAAACCTGTCTTAATCAGCCGGTCAATAGAGTCACAGAAAGTGGCTGCTGAGCACAGGTAATTGCTTAATAAGGTAAATGTATAATAAAACTACATTGACACTGGCTGCTTAATGCAGGTTGGCTTCGTAATAGAGGTGACCACTAGCGCATGTTTGGCTGTATATACAACTCAAGGTGAAAACCGGTTCTCATTTCTTCATAAAAAATTCAGTCAAAATAACGCTGTACAAACTAATGTAAGAGTCATTATCTCGCCATAAACAAAATATGCAATCTATTTTTTATTAAATACGGTATTTAGAAGAAATAAGCGCACTCTTATTTTCACATTTCTATTCTAAATACCTTCGTAATTTTGCGCACATTTCGGTGATGGATTGTCGGATGGAATTAATGTAGGGTTTAATCTAAATTTCCTCACATTAATATTGCTTTTGAACTGAATTACCATTAATATATATTATACAACACACCAGCTGTACACAGTTCATTCATCATAACTGTTTGAAATGGTGTACGAGGAGAACGAATTAAGCAGCACAACAATAGCGTTTTATATAACTCGGAACCGGAACAACCTCTATGCATATTTAAAACACTGTCGTGGCGTCATTCCTTTGTACTTTCAGTCCATTATTATTTAATATTGGACTGGTGTTAAACGGCCAGATTATTATATTAAATACTAAGCGTACATGCAGGAAATTAACAATTTTAATTGGTAGCATCTTGTTATATCAGTGTGTGTTTGCGCGCCTCACAATATGTCCAATATGTTACATATTTATTTATTTTTTATTACGTTTATTTATCGTCGCTACCGGTTGCCCATATGAGCGACGCCTTCTGAAGAGATTAGTTATTTTAGATTTTTTGGAGGATAGTGCAATGATACAGACAGAGACCCATTCCAGAATCTCCTCTGGTTCTTTTACGTGCACGGTGTAAAGCACCGACACGAGAACTCGGTTTAACGTCCCATCTGAAAGACTGTTAATTTTATTAGGGTCAGACGGGGGATCGAACCTGCGATCCCTGGATTACCAGTCCAGCGTGTTACCACTGGACTACATATCCGTTACATATTGGATCGTGTTCGGCTTATAACCTATACATATATATACTGACAATGTGCACATTTATATTGAGCCCTATTTTTTCGCTATAAATTTTACAGTTATGGATTTTACTATCATGAGTGAAGAAAATAGTCCGTCACATATTGCACTAATTTACCCAATATGTTGCACATTTTGATACCAAATGAGCCTATATTTTCCTCTAAGGCAAGTGCACCGTTTCTTTGTGTGTTTTACGTGTATTTATCGTCGCTACCGGTTGCCTATATGAGCGACGCCTCCTGAAGAGATGAGTCATTTTAGATTTTTGGAGGATAGTGCAATGATATAGACAGATATCCATTCCAGAGTCTCCTCTGGTTCCTTTACCCGCACGGTGTACATCACCGACACGAGACCTCGGTTTAAAGTTCAATCTGAACGACTGTTAATTTTATTAGGGTCAGACGGGGGATCGAATCGTACAGTTTCTTTTGGTGTCAATATATATATACATCGAGTAGATGTGAGATTGTCTGGAGAGATATATGTGGATGAATGTACGCTGTAACTAACAATGGTTTCACATTTCCTCGTGTTTGTGCGATGCGTTTATCAGTACACGCTCTTGAGTCGCTTATAGCAGTTCTCTCTAATTAGACCGAAATGTTTCTTTTATCTATGTTATATGAGCGAATTATATTGGGTGGGACACGTCGGGTGAACTCGGGTTACATCCAAATATAGGTCATTAAGAATAGGCTTATCTGCACGCTATACTTTTACTTTTGTCTATGTCAATTGTTATCCCTTTGACATGATTATTTACTTCACGTGCTTGTGCATCCGCTAGAACAATCGGAAAACTAGTTACGGGAAACTTTAGTTACAGACGGATCTGTAGTCCAGTGGTAACACATTGGACTGGTAATCCATGGATCACAGGTTCGACCGCCCGCCTGACCCTAATAAAATTAACAGTCTTTTAGATTGGTGCAATACACGACATATGAAAGTTCGACGTATACCCATACGTTACGTACATTATGAAGAGACGTGACATTGGTACAATACACGACATATTCACAGTTCGACATATATCCATACGTTACGTACATTATGAACAGACGTGACATTGGTACAATACACGACATATGCACAGTTCGACATATATCCATACGTTACGTACATTATGAAGAGACGTGACATTGGTACAATACACGACATATTCACAGTTCGACATATATCCATACGTTACGTACATTATGAACAGACGTGACATTGGTACAATACACGACATATTCACAGTTCGACATATATCCATACGTTACGTACATTATGAACAGACGTGACATTGGTACAATACACGACATATGCACAGTTCGACATATATCCATACGTTACGTACATTATGAACAGACGTGACATTGGTACAATACACGACATATGCACAGTTCGACATATATCCATACGTTACGTACATTATGAAGAGACGTGACATTGGTACAATACACGACATATTCACAGTTCGACATATATCCATACGTTACGTACATTAGGAAGAGGCGTGACATTGGTACAATACACGACATATGCACAGTTAGACATATACACAATGGATAGACATAGCACACATGTAGCCTTGGAAATAAGGGCATGACGCCGTTATATGCTTACGTGAGATTATATTTAGGATTAATGGTTCATTCTTCACGTTCAACATGATGATAATAATAATAATGATGATAATGATGATGATGATGATGATGATGATGATGATGATGATGATGATGATGATGATGATAATGATAATAATAATAATAATAAAGACATTATTTAACAAGGAGTCTTAGACGAAAAATAACTCTGTGCACGCTAGCTGTGAAATTAACAGTCAAATATGGCATGTGTCGTCTGCTACAATTATATGAACTATTTATAGCCTATATGTTTCCCAGCGTGCAAAGCGTTCAAGCGTGACATTGGTTATACCTAACGTAACACTCACCTTAGCTACTAATTTCCCTCGATCGTTAAAACAGATATGTAATCCGGTATGTTCCCCGAATATTTTAATGGTCCCGCTAGGCGTGGATTCAAATATTAGCTTACCTGAAAATAAACGAGAAACAATAAATATGTTGGCTACAAAGGCAGGTGATTAATTCATTACAATCAATAGCTTTCCACGTATAAACAGGGTATATTACCTTACTAGCATATATGGTAATCCAGGGATCGCAGGTTCGATCTCCCGTCTGACCATAATAAAATTAACAATCTTTCAGATGGGACATTAAGCCGGGGTCTCGTATCGGTGCTTTACACCGTTCATGTAAAAGAACCAGAGGAGACTCTGGAATGGGTCTCTGTCTGTATCATTGCACTATCCTCCAAAAATCTAAAATGACTAATATCTTCATGAGGCGTCGCTCATACGGGCAACCGGTAGCGACGGTAAATAAACATAAAACACACACTAGCATATATACATTTAAATGTAGTTGGCGAGTTGGTGAAAATATACAAGGCGAGGCACCGTCGAACTTCGTATTTTTCCGGAGATGAGTCCATATATTGTAGTATTACTATTAGTATGGCAGTGTATTATAATATCTAGATTCATTATATCGGTAAGGTAATGTATTAGTATAGCTAGATTCATTATATCGGTAAGGTAGTATATCAGTGTCGCTAGATTCATTATATCGGTAAGGTAGTATATCAGTATAGCTAGATTCATTATATCGGTAAGGTAATGTATTAGTATAGCTAGATTCATTATATCGGTAAGGTAGTATATCAGTATAGCTAGATTCATTATATCGGTAAGGTAGTATATCAGTGTAGCTAGATTCATTGTATCGGTAAGGTAGTATATCAGTATAGCTAGATTCATTATATCGGTAAGGTAGTATATCAGTATAGCTAGATTCATTATATCGGTAAGGTAGTATATCAGTGTAGCTAGATTCATTATATCGGTAAGGTAGTATATCAGTATAGCTAGATTTATATTTATAACTAGTTTCTTCCAGATCGCAGTAATTTGGAGTATTTTGTAAATATTGCATCCGGGCCTGGCGGTTAAAAAACATTGCTCCAATCTCAAACTCAGTATCTAGCTTCTGATTGGTTGAGCCAAGAACAAATCACAGACTCAACCAATCATATCACTTGAGATTGAGATTTGAGAAAGTGTGTATAACCTCCGACCAAGAAAATCCTGAAGAAAGAACTAAAGTAGGTGATCTGAAGCATACATTACAAACTATTAGCCACGCTGCGATAAAGTTATTTGTCTTGTTTCACGTGACACGTGCAAATGCATATTTTATAAGATTTCTAACAATTACAAAAAAGGAAAATTGTGATAAATGACGTTATAAGAACGTATGCAGGTTTAGAAATCTGTGATCTATCAGCCAATGAATTTCTCGGGGGCGGCCAACCGTTATTTAGACAATTACAAAACAGCCATCCGCAAATAATGTCTCGGAATTTATTTATGTTGTCCTCCAAGGCAAGAGACAATTGCGCACTCCATAAATCAGAACTTTCAAATGAAAAAACAGCAAAACACAGATGCCGGAATTGCATCTTCAGTATTCTCTGTAATGTGATACCATGCTAGCAGACGACAATTCTGCTAGTAGACTAATCACCAGACGCCATCCCACGCTTGTTTTCAGTAACATGCACATATTATACTGTGTCTAAAATAAGATACAGTAACCATCTAGCCCAACTATGGCCTATATATAATTTACGATGTCTCGCAGGGCCTGCAATTATGAGTAGCGATAGATGTAATAGATAGATGTAATATAGATGTAGGGTTAATAATGGACTAAATGTGCTGGCAAGAGTTTCTCTTGCTGTATTGTATAATATTATACGCCTCAGTCAAATGCGGACAATTACCCGTAAGGACTAATATTACCACCACGGGGTGCGCAAAGTACATTTAATAGTGTCCACACTACAATAGTCGAATATGGTTCGCCGGAGGATCATGATCAATAGTCGCACCTCTGACCTGGCTAATGTATCAGTAATGCCATATATTGATACTAACTACGTAATATCAAGGCCTGCGACCATCTATACTTGTGTGGCCTGTAATGATAGGTAATACAGACTAATAGTGTAATTTAGACCGACTTTCCCTTTAATTAACGGGACTCAATAAATAATTGCATCACGGCGTTGGGTATGTAGAGATGTTATCTATCCTGAACTATATAACATTTCTACCATTGTCAGGCAATTTCCTGGTAATCCAGGGATCGCAGGTTCGATCCCCCGTCTGACGCGAATAAAATGTACAGTCTTTCATTGTGGACTTTAAACCGAGGTCTCGTGACTGTGCTTTACACCGTACACGTAAATGAACCAGAGGAGACTCTGGAATGTGTCTCTGTCTGTATCATTGCACTATCCTCCAAACATCTAGCATGACTAATCTCTTCAGGAGGTGTCGCTCATATGGGCAACCGGTAGCGGCGATAAATAAACGTAAAACACACATAAATATGCATAGGCACAACTGTCAGATATAACTGTAAATATGTACCATAAAACGTTATTCAGGATACACGCGTTGTATTACGCATGGATGCTGACCCTACTGACGATTTACATTATTTTGTTATGTTAACAAACGTCGTATACGACAGTTGTTTATTAGTTGAAATACTCAGATATTGTGGAAAGTATTTGGAAAAGAGGTATGCAAACAATCAGATATTTGGAGGATTGTGCAATGATACAGACAGAAACCCATTCCAGAGACTCATCTGATTCTTGTACGTGTACGGTGTAAAGCACCGACATGAGACCTCGGTTTAAAGTCCCAATCGAAAGACTGTTAATTGTATTAGGGTCAGACGGGGGGTCGAACCTGCGAACCCTGGATTATGCATATTTATTTGTAGACTAATCTTTTTTATATTGTCTCTAAACGACAGTACCACGCGTTTAGTAGAAACTCCAATAATATAACACACGTCAATTCAGGACCGTGGTTGACCGCTATATGAAATCCTACGTTTGCAAACCATAAAATCACTGTTGAATGATTGAAAGTGTGTTTGTTTCGTAATATTTCGGAAGAATTTGTAGTAGCAATGCTATTTATACGTAAACTATGCATGCTGGGGGCTTTTGACGTTGTGATTCCGCTTTCCGTGCGAATTATTTTCTTAACCTATTTGACCTTTGGATATTTGACCTTTGGATATTTGGCCAGCACCTTAGTTTCGTATTTGTACTTGTAGTGTAGTTCATATTCATGTCAGGATTAATGAATTCAATATTTATAATAGTGATTTTCTGGTAGACTTTCTGTATATTTGTAAATATTGTAAGGCCATTAACCGTCTTTATTTGAAACGAAACGAAATCCTTCTACGTGAAGATCGAACACACTTTAACATGCTAAATCTGTTTGATGTACATATCTGTGTTTGAATGCTAAACAATGGAATTAATGTATTGAAGTGGGTAAATGATTAACATCATGGCATACACTTAGTGTCGGGTAACAGTTTTGGTGTACGATGGACGCTCGTATTTATCTTTCTCACCCACAATAATGGTCAGCACTGTAATCGCAAAGCAAACTTTTTAAAAGCATTTGAACAGATAACAATCTTAAGTCGGACATTAAATACATTGAAAAGATGGACTATTTCAATATTTAGCATTGGTCTGCCTTCAGCTTACAATGAGTATGGATACGGCACGTTTACTGTATCGTACTTTAATTTCGCGGTAATTATATTGTGTGGCCTTGAGAACGTCTGTATGCTCACAGTTTCATAACCCCGAGGAGGTGTGACTGTTGAAAATAATATTTCCTTCATTTCTATTCAATATCCATAATCGGTTTTAATATATTAATTCCGGATAACACATTCGCATTGTTTATAATTCCCGGATATGTGCATGGCGGCGGCTAAATATAAATTAATTCACACGTGAATAATACCCGGTTTTCAATACGTTTTAAGAGTCCATATCGGGTTAACGTTCAGGCAAAAGGCTCGGAATGTTTTTATAGAACTTTAAAGGCATGTTTAAGGAGCCGTCTGTTTATTTAGAATAGCGAAACATGTGAATTAAATCTACAGCTGTCCATTTTAAATCCCTTCAAGTTAATTATAGTTGTGTTGAGTTTCCAATTATGGTCACAGGGTTTGTGACGAGTCTGCTCTGTCCTTTTACGGATTGTCCTCGTCTAAATAGAGGGCTAGAGAAGGACAATGCGGTATAGACGACTACATGGTGTCCTATGAAGACATCCAATTACCTCCAACACCAATTTAGATCTCCGCTGGTGTGGGATTAATATCATTATTAAGCATACTGCATGAGGCGGGGGATATAATGGTCGCTGTATCTGTATCGGATAGAGATGTCTTCCAAGACCAGAATATATAATATGTCTGTGTTTGTTATTGTATGGCGTGCAGGTACGTGACGTGATCTGCCCTGCATAAGAAAAGTTTAAACGTTATTTATTTTACAACGATTGCGAAGCAAGTTCTAACAACTTATATTAATCACTCTCGTTGGCGCGGATGAAAGCGTATATGTGGTCATTCGTGTGGGAGGAAACCGGAGTACCCGGAGAAAACCCACATGTCCGATCTGGCGATCACAGTACCATCTCATATACTTCCCGGTCCGAGGATCGAACCCGGTTGCATTCGTGAGAAGTGAGCGCGCTAACCACTGCGCTAATCTGACAGCCAGCCCTGCATAGTCACGTTATCTATTATTACACACAGTGTACGTAGTTCAAGTCCAAGTTCAAAAAGCAGAATTAGCTTCAATAGTATGCTTAAATATATGCATATATAAACAAACGCAACTATTCCTATTAGTAGTAAATAATATGTACGAATACTTACTCAAATCCATATTTTTGCCTTTTCTTTTCCCTCTAGCGTTAACTCCTTTTCGTCCTTTGCGAATAATTTTCACTATTCTGTCACTACATAAATTACGTAATATATGATGTCTAATCTGAGTACCCGTTTCCTCTACTGTGTTATTAGTGTTGAAGAAATGTTTAAATAAGTCCACTTTTACGTGCTGCAGAGGATTCACCCCAAGGCTCGCACCACTGACCTAAAACACATAAACAAACTTCATAATGGTAATTAAATAATCATACGATAATAGAATGTATCAGGCATTTTATATTATAATTTGTCATTTACACTAACGTATGTTACAATTTGTCATTTACACTAACGTATGTTACAATTTGTCATTTACACTAACGTATGTTACAACTTGTCATTTACACTAACGTATGTTACAATTTGTCATTTACACTAACGTATGTTACAACTTGTCATTTACACTAACGTATGTTACAACTTGTCATTTACACTAACGTATGTTACAACGTGTCATTTACACTAACGTATGTTACAACTTGTCATTTACACTAACGTATGTTACAATTTGTCATTTACACTAACGTATGTTACAATTTGTCATTTACACTAACGTATGTTACAATTTGTCATTTACACTAACGTATGTTACAACTTGTCATTTACACTAACGTATGTTACAACTTGTCATTTACACTAACGTATGTTACAACTTGTCATTTACACTAACGTATGTTACAACTTGTCATTTACACTAACGTATGTTACAATTTGTCATTTACACTAACGTATGTTACAACTTGTCATTTACACTAACGTATGTTACAATTTGTCATTTACACTAACGTATGTTACAACTTGTCATTTACACTGTCGTGTGTTACCGTCTTTCATTTACACTGGCGCATGCTACAATATGTCATATACACCAATGTACGTTAACATTTGTCAGTTACATTAACGTGTGTTACCCAAAGGTCGTCTACTATTTATATTTGCTACCATTATGTTATATGCCGTAACGTAAATTACAATCAAACGCATGTTACATTAGTTGTATGTTTTACGCTTATTTATCGTCGCTACCGGTTACCCATGCGAGCGACGCCTCCTGAAGAGATTAGTCATCTTAGATTTTTAGAGGATAGTGCAATGATACAGACAGAGACCATTCCAGAGTCTCCTCTGGTTCTTTTACGTGCACGGTGTAAAGCACCGACACGAGACCTCGGTTTAACGTCCCATCTGAAAGACTGTTAATTTTATTAGGGTCAGACGGGGAATCGAGCCTGCTATCCCTGGATTACCAGTCCAGCGTGTTACCACTGGACTACAGACCCGTCTGTATATTACCTTATGTCATTGAACTACTAATTTATAGATTAGTTGACCACAGTGTGATAATTGAGACTAAACCAGTAAACCAGCTCAATATGTGGATATTACTAACGGGATTAATTTATCACTTACATTCCTGCTCAGCCCAATACGGCGAGATGCACGTAAATCCCGTAATCGTGAATGAATACATTGTTACTTAACGTTATCATCCGAATCTTCACTATAAGATAAAACGGTTTGCAACGAGAAAAATGTGAATTTTATTTAATGGATATAGTTAAATAGAGCATCAGCATACCATTCAATCACACTAATATCACATTAAGTTTACATTAACATGTCTATTGCTGTCGTTGCTTTCATTTTATTACCTTTTCCTCTTTATTGGCCATTATTTAATTGAAAAAATACGTAAGAAAGAAATTAATTTAGACGCATTAATATAGATAGTGTATGCTCGTACTGTACTGTATATTAATACATTTGTTATGACAATTTCTTTTAAAAGATCAATTGAGTTGATAAAAGCTTATATATTACATTAAATATGTATTTAACATGTTCTCATAACTTGTATGAACTTCTTGTAAAACCTGGCGGTATAAACGTATTAAACGTGTATTAATGCCAAATAAGCGAACTGATCACATCATGGAGGTGGATCACTACAGAATATAAGGTTACATCTTTTCAGCGCCGAATACATTTAGAGCATGTGCAAACAACATAGATCCAGATCAGCTCCACTGTCTGAAGAGCAATCAGCATGCATTCTGATCAGACGGCCGTTCTGTTCTGTCTGATTGGGGTCTCTGCTTTTTGCAAAGTTGTTTTTTATGCGACATTGGTTGTGAAAGAGTTGATAGAGTAACTATTAAGGTATTAAGACAGAACATATCAATATTATCTAAAAAAAAAAGGCAGTTTGACTAGCGGTTATTTGTACTGTATTCTTATCTAAGTTAAATAAAATGCAACTCAGTTATTTGTACGAGATGCCACCTTCCCTGAGTTATTTAGAAATGTGCTTGTTTTACGTGTAAAACAAGTCGATAAAATTGTCTATCGTATTTATCATCCCGGTTAAGAAGCAATGCAACTGTATTTATCATCCTGGTTAAGAAGCAATATAACTGTATTTATCAGCCTGGTTAAGAAGCAATGCAACTGTATTTATCATCCCGGTTAAGAAGCAATATAACTGTATTTATCATCCTGGTTAAGAAGCAATGCAACTGTATTTATCATCCCGGTTAAGAAGCAATATAACTGTATTTATCATCCTGGTTAAGAAGCAATATAACTGTATTTATCATCCTGGTTAAGAAGCAATGCAACTGTATTTATCATCCCGGTTAAGAAGCAATATAACTGTATTTATCATCCCGGTTAAGAAGCAATGCAACTGTATTTATCATCCTGGTTAAGAAGCAATATAACTGTATTTATCATCCTGGTTAAGAAGCAATGCAACAGTATTTATCATCCCGGTTAAGAAGCAATATAACTGTATTTATCATCCTGGTTAAGAAGCAATATAACTGTATTTATCATCCTGGTTAAGAAGCAATGCAACTGTATTTATCATCCCGGTTAAGAAGCAATATAACTGTATTTATCATCCCGGTTAAGAAGCAATGCAACTGTATTTATCATCCTGGTTAAGAAGCAATATAACTGTATTTATCATCCTGGTTAAGAAGCAATGCAACTGTATTGATCATCCTGGTTAAGAAGCAATACAAACTGATTTATCATAATTTAAAGATTGTCGGAGATTGGTCAGTCAAGCTGTAACTTGGTTAGTAATGTGGTTAAAAATTGAAATTGTGTACATGTATGTGGTTGTATACATATACATTGAATTGGAATGTATGCTTGTTGATTTAATACATGTATGCTTGTTGATTTAATACATGTATGCATTGTTCTTATACATACAGTCTACAACCGTTATGTCAAAATCGGTTATGTCGAATTCTCCGGTTATGTATAAATGTAGAAAAATGCTTAGCTAGATGTAACCAGATGTATAAATGTAGAAAAATGCTTAGCTAGATGTAACCAGATGTATAAATGTAGAAAAATGCTTAGCTAGATGTAACCAGATGTATAAATGTAGAAAAATGCTTAGCTAAATGCAACAAGATGTACACATGTAGAAAAATGCTTAGCTAAATGTAACCAGATGTATAAATGTAGAAATATGCTTAGCTAAATGTAACCAGATGTATAAATGTAGAAATATGCTTAGCTAAATGTAACCAGATGTATAAATGTAGAAATATGCTTAGCTAAATGTAACCAGATGTATAAATGTAGAAATATGCTTAGCTAAATATTACAAGAAGTCAACTGTGCTGCATATATGGGTAGCATATCACTATGTATTATATGTAATGCAACAGCTTCCTACATGTGAACACATTTTTTAAAATGTTACCATTTTACTACAGTTGAGGGTTCGATACAAATTTCCCACGGACGTTTAAACATTTCTTTTTTCGGAGTGATAGCAAATTTATATATAAAAAGGTAAACATTCCTCCTTTCAAATGAAACCTATACATGCACCAACCATACAAATACATATAATCTTCCTATGCACTCTTATAAGATCTTAATCTATCTTTCAATTAATAATTACCGCAACGTAATAGTGGCGTCAATAAGAAATAGTTCGCTTCAAATATTAAAAATATGTGAATATCCTAAACGATTCATTGCAAAGGAATGTATTGGTACAATTGAGCTAAATCATGAAGTTGATTGAATCATACTGTGGTTTGATATTGCTTAATGATGAACTGAACAAAAATATACATGCATACGTTGATATCACACTCGTGGCAACGGTTAATCTAACAATGAAAAATACTGTGTATCCATTTCAAAAGTCCGTCGAGAAACAAATACCTGAGAGAGGTGTAATTATATAACATTGTGGAAGTCGTGATAGCGCAGTGGTAGCGCGTTCGCTTCAGGTGCGAAAGGTCCGGAGTTCGAGCCCCGATGGAGCCGTTACGATTGTACCCTTAGGCAAGGCATTTAAATTCCACATTGCCTCTTCTCTCTCCCGCGTGGCGTTGGATTCCACCAGGAATGAGGTCTCGAGAGTGATTAATATAAGTTGTAAGAACGTGTTTCGCAATCGAGCTAAAATAAATTTGTATAAACTAAACAGAATAACACTAATAATACAAGCATATGCTTCGATATAACGTTAGGTATTGTTTTATGTCGCATGAGTGTGCTTGGGAAATTTCAATTTGCGTTGTGATGAAGGCCGACCGGCCTTGATCCGATCTATGGGGTCAGGAGAGGGTGTGGTTGAACTAGAGATCGATATAGGACCAATCAATTGGGCCATCGAATACTTTGTCGAATGGAAGAGCGACATTGATTAAATCATCGAGGCTATCTAAGGCTATATTCTACTAATTAACACATTATCAAGCCGTCGGACTGATTTTGGAATAAAACCAAATTCACACACCACTATGAAATCATTAGGGCTTATCGAAAACTTAAGTCGAAATTTCTACAATCAATGCGTTTCGGAAATTGTGCAGTAAATGAGTGTTAAGTCACAGATAAGATAAGAAACTAAACAAACAGGTGGGTAAAACAAAACAGATCATGGTGCGTACAAAAACTGCAATGATGATGAATGTCATAATGTGCACAGACCCTGTCGGCGAGATAATATGCAAGAGGAAGAGTAGATTAGGAGAGTTGTTCGTGTCCACCCTGGCATTCATAATAAACATATAGAGCGTGGCGGTAACACGGAGAGGAATGTACATCTCCAACCGGAGGTGGTTGTACATTTGCTGGAGCACACATGCCATTACACTCGGTTAGTTTAATAGTGTAATCATATATAAAGTATAACAATCATGTAAGCTGATAGTTTACGTTTACAATATACGTCTTTATTTTATTTTGTTTTGTTATTTCTTATTCTTTTTATCATACTTATTAGTGTTTAGCTTACTGGATAGCTCCACTATGCCTCAACTCTTCTGTTAAATTAACATCTTAGTCAGCGGTTCAACAGTTCCACTGTTCAAATGTGTATGCACGTTTACCGTCTCTGTCATAATAACGTTTACTAAATTAGTTCTTGCTTCTGGAATTCGATTCACCACGGTACATATCTACCTGTGACTTGCATAATACATTTTGGAATTTTGTATCGCTGGAAAGAAAGTCTAGCAAAACTGTAATTTAGAAGAAGAAAAAAACAATGGATTGATCTTGTTGAAGCAATACATTATGATACAGTGCATTGTAAGTTTTTAAATATACTCATAGGTGGTATGAGTAACACTGTGGTGAACTGATGTTTTGTTTCCACTTTGGTGTAGGCTGAACGTTTGATATATGATGGTTTGTCATTTCTGCAATGTAAATTAGTGTTTGGGTGGTTACACAAAGCGTGCCAAGTGTAGGAAACGAACTCTGTAAACATGGAAATATCATTACGTAGTTAACAGGTATCCGATGGGTGGACCTCCCATGCACACACGGCCTGACAAACGCTAATCCGTACGACAGTTTTTGTTATGTAACATATATATTTTCAAAACTTAATGAACTGATTTATATATAAATGGGTGGGTGAGGATTTGTGTGTCGTTGTTGTTACCTATTATTTGCATACAACAATAAATCATGTACTTATTAATACGGGTGTGTCAAGATATCGGGCATTTGTTAATGTAGCCGAACTCGACGAAATCTACATTTAGTTAGTAGTTAAATGATGAGACGACTCGTCTGGATCTACACTTTTTGTATGCCTATTTATATATCTAGGTATGTAGTGTTGAAAGGGCTAAGCATGTTAATAGTGTTCAATTGCTTCTAAGGAAGGACAATACTGACAGGAGCAGAGGTGTACATGGTATTGTATTGGTATGTTCTCAGCGAAACATTGAAACACTGCGGTTGGAGAATCATTCTCTCGACTGCTCTAACAGACGTGGTTCATGCTGGCACTCGTGAATGGGTATCTGTTACCGTAGACAAATGATTGTGTTGATGTATTAATGGAGGAATTCATTCACACCACAGGCGCTTCCTCGGTAGTGTAATGCTATTTTACTCCAATATACAATGAATAAAACAGAAAGTGCCACGGCAGGATACAGATGGTGTTTTATATGTACACGGTTTCGGGAAGATTGTGTGACCCTTTTTAAATTGAAGCATCAAACAGTATGTCGCTGTAAGGCGGTATGCATGATGGAGTCTCCCCGGCATCTGCTCATATCCTCATTATTTACATGAACAGTCTCACTGTGGAGTACTTGCTCATACGTTATGGGCGGATATATATCTCCTTATACTTTACATTGTTTGAGGTTTAATATGAAAACTATCTTACATCATTAGCTGTTTTATCATATACTTTCTCACGGTTTATATGAAAACCGAGGACCGATGGTGCACACACATTAGACTGGACGGGTATGTCCATATATTTATAAAGTTTGTGATGTAACGTATGGTATTACATTAACGCCGTGGTATATATCAGTTCATAATTGCTAGATTAACCAAACTACTGAAACCCCCCCCCCCCCAGAATGCATGCTTACGCCGCCCGTGCATTGAGACAAGCAGAAGAAACCATTAGAGTAGAAGGTATCAGCGAGACAAGACTTCGCTTATTCAATGAGCTTACGAAGCATACAAGCTTAATATACAACAGCACACACACTGCCAACTCACTTCCCCCTTGTTTTGCCATTGCTCGTTCGAAATGAATGAAGCTCAACGTAAACATACCATTATTGACATTATTAAAGAACTTGATCTAACTGTTATTGAGCCGGTTGTAGATTGTGTAGAGTGTGCAGATTTGGTAACCATTATGTATTGTGCTGAATCAATTTGTCTTGACAGGACTTCATTTACATCGAAACTCTTATTCATATTCCTTTCTATCAGAAAATACATTAATGTAATTTAATAGAAGTCGTGATAGCTCAGTGGTAGCGCGTTCGCTTCATGTGCGAAAGGCCCGGAGTTCGAGCCCCGCTGGAGCCGTTATGAGTGTGCCCTTCTCTCTTCTATCTCCCTCGTGGCGATGGAATCCATCAGGATTGAGGTATCGAGAGTGATTAATATAAGTTATAAGAACTTGTTTCGCAATCCAGTTAAAATAAATGTGTATAAACTAAATACATTAATTGCATGTTCGCATTTCTAATCCGGTGATGGTGGGTGGTACGTATTCTCTGACCAACGTTCTGCATTGTTCAATAGTTCTTAATAATAATCGTATATCCATAAGAATCATAAACTAGTGATACATCAGTAACGCCATGTCCTAATTGCCAGGAATCAACTGTATCCATTGGTCCAATCACATTAACACGTGCATCAGCGATGACACGGCATTGGTAGTACTACGAACGTACCTTCGATCCCCCGTCTGACCCTGATAAAATGTAACAGTCTTTCAGATGGGACGTTAATCCGAGGTCTCGTGTCGGTGCTTTACATTGTGCACGTAAATGAACCAGAGGAGATTCTGGAATGTGTCTCTGTCTGTATCATTGCACTATCCTCCAAAAATCTGAAATGACTAATCTCTTCAGGAGGCGTCGCTCATATGGGCAACCGGTAGCGACGATAAATACACGTAAAACACACACACACACAAACGTAGCAATCAAAGAGACGGTTAATATGTCTGCATATATTTGATGAGTGAATGTCGCCTACAAGAAAAGCTATAACAAACGCTGTAATGTTTTTATTCCTTCAATGAAATGTACGAAACATCTGCGTTGAGCATGGTAGTCCACATCGATCGAGTGAAAAGCACCTGTTAACTTTGAGTCTTCGTCTGAGAGCTGTAATGCACTGGCAAGTGTAGTGTTTGGTCGGGTTCTGGTAGTATTTACTTGTGAAAAGTATATAATACACATACCATGCATGTCCTCTCGTTTAAGTTGATCGTGACTGGATTTTGTTTTATTATTTCACAAATCTTGAAGAGACTGCCTGACGGGTTGAGTATTTACTGTTCGGTTAACAGTGCATAGAGCAAATACTCGAGACGAGTTCAAATGGTTAACTGGCGTTTCAGCGGCAATTACAGAAGTCAGGGTACATAGACGAGCATCGGTACCCTCGACTGCATTGTGTACAATATTTATTCCATGTATTTTATCAGATCAATTTACTTTGAAGAATATAATTCTACTCACATTCACGTTCAAAGCAACCGTATAAAGATGTATTTACTTAGAGAAGCTGAAGACAAAACCAAACCTGTGTGTGTGTTTTACGTTTATTTATCGTCGCTACCGGTTGCCCATTTGAGCGACGCCTCCTGAAGCGATTAGTCATTTTAGATTTTTGGATGATAGTGCAATGATACAGACAGAGACCCATTCCAGAATCTCCTCTGGTTCTTTTACGTGCGCGGTGTAAAGCACCGTCACGAGACCTCGGTTTAAAGTTCCATCTGAAAGACTGTTAATTGTATTAGAGTCAGACGGGGGATCGAACATGCGATCCCTGGATTACCAGTCCAATGTGTTACCACTGGACTATAGATCCGTCTGTAAAACACAAGCTGGTGGATTGTGTAATATTTAAAGATTGAGGCATGAATGCCCAGTGCCGATTGGATAATAGAATCACAACTACCACATACCAAACTCAAGGCAATTTGCAATACAAAATTGGACGCTAATTGACGTCATATAAATAGAAAATATATTGGACGTCCAACGTCAGGAGTTTGTACTGTAAACACTTTACAACTATTTATATAAAACTTACATTCCTACGTTCCAACGTCAATTACCCTATTCAAAATAATAGTGATGTATAACGTTTGGTAATTTACAACGTCAGTCCAAGATAACATTGTACATAGACTTATCATTATTTCCAAACATCCTTACTTTTACCAGTATTGTCACAATGGAATTTGAATATGTATTATTTGGAAGGTGTATAGTAGACTAGCTAACTATGATGTAAGGTGATATCAACTAAGCTGACAATGATAGACCACACTTTATACAACATGAACATTGAGGACAGAAATGGGCAGAAAACAATTCAATGAATAACACCCTCGTTACAAAACACTGTCAGTGTTATATTCCTTTGAAATATCGCCTTTCTATGTGTTGTCTGCTTTTATCATCGTATCTACATAACTTATCAAAGGCGCATACTTATCGTTGAAGTATTTGCTATTTTTTTGCTGGTTTTTGAAATAAGATATTGTGCTTAGCAAAGCTAAGTAATACCTGTATACGAACATATATGGTACAACTAATGGAAATTGTTATAGCCGTATGGTAGTCTGCCTCATAGTGTGGATACTACTTTGAGAGATATGGAGGATAGAGACGGATTAAGAAATACGACGCTGTTAGTAGATGTGGAGGATAGAGACGGGTTGAGAAATACGACGCTGTTAGTAGATGTGGAGGATAGAGACGGGTTGAGAAATACGACGCTGTTAGTAGATATGGAGGATAGAGACGGATTGAGAAATACGACGCTGTTAGTAGATGTGGAGGATAGAGACGGATTGAGAAATACGACGCTGTTAGTAGATGTGGAGGATAGAGACGGATTGAGAAATACGACGCTGTTAGTAGATGTGGAGGATAGACACGGGTTGAGAAATACGACGCTGTTAGTAGATGTGGAGGATAGAGACGGATTGAGAAATACGACGCTGTGTGTAGATGTGGAGGAAGAGACGGATTGAGAAATACGACGCTGTTAGTAGATGTTGAGGATAGAGACGGATTGAGAAATACGACGCTGTTAGTAGATGTGGAGGATAGAGAAATACGACGCTGTTAGTATATATGGAGGATAGAGACGGATTGAGAAATACGACGCTGTTAGTAGATGTGGAGGATATAGACGAGTTGAGAAATACGACGCTGTTAGTAGATGTGGAGGATATAGACGGATTGAGAAAAAGACGCTGTTAGTAGATATGAGGATAGAGACGGATTGAGAAATACGACGCTGCTAGTAGATGTGGAGGATAGAGACGGATTGAGAAATACGACGCTGTTAGTAGATATGGAGGATAGAGACGGATTGAGAAATACGACGCTGCTAGTAGATGTGGAGGATAGAGACGGATTGAGAAATACGACGCTGTTAGTAGATATGGAGGATAGAGACGGATTGAGAAATACGACGCTGTTAGTAGATATGGAGGATAGAGACGGATTGAGAAATACGACGCTGCTAGTAGATGTGGGGATAGAGACGGATTGAGAAATACGACGCTGCTAGTAGATGTGGAGGATATAGACGGAATGAGAAATACGACGCTGCTAGTAGATGTGGAGGATAGAGACGGATTGAGAAATACGACGCTGTTAGTAGATGTGGAGGATAGAGACGGATTGAGAAGTACGACGCTGTTAGTAGATGTGGAGGGTAGAGACGGGTTGAGAAATACGACGCTGCTTGTAGATGTGGAGGATATAGACGGATTGAGAAATACGACGCTGCTTGTAGATGTCCGTGAATACTGCTGTGTTCATATCATCAACATGAAAGAATGTGAACGTTAAATAAATGTGTAATATTATAACGTAATTAAAATGCGTTTAGTGCTAAGCTGGAAATCATAAAAAATAGCATTGACTTATATGATCGTATATATATTGACACCAAAAGGAAACGGTGCACGTGCCTTATAGGTAAAATTATATTTTCGAAAAAAAAATATAGGCAAATTTGGTATCAAAATGTGCGAAATATTGGGTAAAGTAGTGCAATGTGTGACAATTATTTCTTTCTCCCATGATAGTAAAATCTATAATTCTAATATTTCTAACGAAAAAGTAACGCTCAATATAAAAGTGTGCACGTGTTTATGGTGTCAGTATATAACGAACGTATCAGTTTGTTAGTTCCTGCTTCGATAGAGAGAGATAGCTGTATCTATATCATAGTCATGCATTCCTTTACTGAATCAAATAGGCAACATGATAAAAATGGAGCTGAATCGTAACATATTTAAAACACCTCCACATATACGGAGGCGGTTGTTATAAATCAGGAATGTATACGTATAGTCAACGACATCAACCATATGCTAGCAACACGTTTTATAAAGCAACGGGCACTCGGGGTCGTGTCCCGCAAGTATATTTACCAAATGATGTTTGAAAACCCTCTGGTATGTGATATCCACTATCACCTTGTTCATACTTTAGACCGAATTTAAACCAAAGCTTGCCCAATTTGCATTTTAATGAAGACGCTGTGGAAACTCAATCTTCGGATCTTAACAGTGAAAAGACAGAGTTTTCTTTGATCTCAAGTACTTCGATGACATACTCCACAATTTAGAGTTTGATTTGCGGGTGTACGAGTCTTCCATACCAGGCGACTATTCATCGGGAACTCCTACGTCTGCATAATATCTCTAACGTAGTCCATGTAACGCCTCGCCTTTTCTCATCCCTTTCTTCAATTAATAATATTTAAAACACTATCATGACGTCATATATTGTTGTACTAGCTGTTCTTTAGTTTTAATATTGAACTAGTCTCAATAGGCCAGAGTTTTATATGAAATCCTATACAATATCGCCGTTCTGGCTAAGTGCACATATTATCAGATAATATATGTATATATGATTATATGTTCATTTATTTTAGACGGGTCAGTAGTCCAGTGGTTAACACCTTGGACTGGGACTCCAAGGATCGCATGTTCGATCACCCGTCTGACCCTAAAATATTAACAAGTTTTTTTCAGATGAGACTTTATTTAAACCGAGGTCTCGTGTCGGTGCTTTACATAACTTAAGAGAACCAGAGGGGAACTCTAGAGGGAGGGAACTCTAGAGGGAACTCTCACCCTCCAAAACTTAAAATGAGGCTGCCGCTCATATGGGCAACAGGTAGCGACGATAAATAAACGTAAAACACTCGTGTTCAATTTAAATCTATTCTGTTTATTGTTCGATTTTGATATTCTTCACCCTTTCCAAATTGTATCACTTGGTTTTTATATACCGCTTGCTCACCTTCAGTTTATATAAATGTATCTTAGCTCGATTGCGAAACAAGTTCTTACAACTTATATTAATCACACTCGAGACATCATTCCTGATGGAATCCATCGCCACAAGAGAGAGAGAGAGAGAGAGAGAAGAGGCAACGTGGATTTTAAATGCCTTGCCTAAGGGCACACTCGTAACGGCTCCAGCGGGGCTCGAACTCCGGACCTTTCGCACCTGAAGCGAACGCCCATCCACTGCGCTATCACGACTTCCAGGCCTCAACTTCGCTCGCCTTTAATAACGGTAAATATAGCAAACACTTAGCAAGTAGCATGTTATACATATTATGGATAGTGTAGACCACAGAATATGTACGTGCTTTAAACAAATAATGCTTTAAACAAATAATGCTTTAAACAAATAATGCTTTAAACAAATAATGCTTTAAACAAATAATGCTTTAAACAAATAATGCTTTAAACAAATAGTGCTTTAAACAAATAGTGCTTTAAACAAATAATGCTTTAAACAAATAGTGCTTTAAACAAATAATGCTTTAAACAAATAATGCTTTAAACAAATAATGCTTTAAACAAATAATGCTCTAAACAAATAATGCTCTAAACAAATAATGCTCTAAACAAATAATGCTCTAAACAAATAATGCTTTAAACAAATAATGCTTAGAACTACGTCACTATATGAATGCTAGTAAATTATTTAAAATACACATGCTGATAAACATAAACAATCGTTCTGATATGGCCGGTTGGTGAGCAGCCAGCTAGTTAAATAATGGTTACCGATTGTTAATCAACATAGGATTCGGGAAGGACTGATGTTCATAAAAAAGGGTGTCACATAAGACAGTAATGGCTGGCCCTTTCAATAATGGTGACACTGTAATAAACAAACACTTTACTTTTTACTTTACATAAAGATTTATTCATAAAGTTCTCAATGATAACATTACGGATGTTGGTGTACTTACATAGCACGAGTTCTTGTATAGCTAGCTATTTATACGTGTACTTGTATACCCCGGGCCAATCATCAAATTATGCATATGTATCAAATCGTTACTGATGGCGGCGAGATAAAAACAAGGGGAAGAGTTTATTGAAAAATCTAGTATGTTGCTATATAGGTATGTACAAAGTGTGAGTTGCATATATCAGAGGTATATATTGTGATATGTAAGAAAGGGATATAGTACGATATATGTGAAACATGTGAGTTCTAAGTCAGATGTATAGTACATGAGATATGTACAATATGCGAGTTCTAGAGTGTATATGTACTATGATTTACATGTATATGTGCGAGTTCTAAAGCATGCGTATGTAGTATGAACTATGTATGTATAGTATGTGAGTTATATAGTGCATGTATGTAGTTTGCTATACATGTATAATATGCGAGTTCTAAGGTGTATGTATCTAGTATGATATAGGTATGATGTGCGAGTTCTAAGGCATATGTATATAATATGATACATGTATAATATGCGAGTTCTAAGGTATATGTATCTAGTATGATGTATGTATAATGTGCGAGTTCTAAGGTATATGTATCTAGTATGATGTATGTATAATATACGAGTTCTAAGGTGTATGTATCTAGTACGATATATGTATAATGTGCGAGTTCTAAGGCATATGTATATAATACGATATATGTATAATATGCGAGTTCTAAAGCAGGCGTGTATAGGTGTGTTCACAAGAAACGAATATAATACGACATATGTGTAAACGTGTGAGTTCTAAGGCAGAAACAAGTCTGAGACATATGTATCTAGTATGATGTATGTATAATGTGCGAGTTCTAAAGCAGGCGTATATAGGTGTGTTCACAAGAAACGAATATAATACGACATATGTGTAAACGTGTGAGTTCTAAGTCAGACGCATTTGTGCAGCAACTATTTACTAGTTGAGTGACCTGAAGCAACCGAAGCATAAACGTTCAACATGCCAGCATTAATATCATAGTGCACAGTGTCCGCTTTGACGATTTTATACAAAGGATACATTTTCCCATTTCATAAAAAAGTATCTTAAGGACATAAATATTCGCGTACATCACTGATGAATGCACATAAACAGCTCCGTATTAACATCATACTAGTTGTGGCAATTTAACTGCAGGTTACTAACTGTATTATTCTATAGTTTATAACCAAACCTGCAGAAATAGTTACATAACAACCATGGTTCTAGCATATATACCATACACATGTAGCATATATACCATACACACGTAGCATATATACCATACACATGTAACATATATACCATACACATGTAGCATATATACCATACACATGTAGCATATATACCATACACATGTAGCGTATATACCATACACATGTAGCATCTACCATACACATGTAGCGTATATACCATACACATGTAGCGTATATACCATACACATGTAGCGTATATACCATACACATGTAGCATATATACCATACACATGTAGCATATATACCATACACATGTAGCATATATACCATACACATGTAGCATATATACCATACACATGTAGCATATATACCATACACATGTAGCATATATACCATACACATGTAGCATATATACCATACACACGTAGCATATATACCATACACATGTAGCATATATACCATATACATGTAGCATATATACCATACACATGTAGCATATATACCATACACATGTAGCATATATACCATACACATGTAGCATATATACCATACACATGTAGCATATATACTATACACATGTAGCATATATACCATACACATGTAGCATATATACCATACACATGTAGCATATATACTATTCACACGTAGCATATATACCATACACATGTAGCAACTACCATAAACCTGTAGTAACTATTTGAATGCCTTTGGGACATGATCAGGATCATCGACTTCATGTTGTTATCGTTATATGTTGCCCTTGTTTAAGACAGTTTTAAGTGATTTACATAGTTATTAGGATCATATCTAAAGTTTATGTACGGTAGTGGATGCATTTAGACAAGTTGTATTCAGATTTCATACTGATAGACAGTACAATAAATGCATGAAGTTTCTCCAGTTTATATATTACATTTGTGTCGTGTTTTCTAACTCTCTCCAGGTTATGTATTACATTTGTGTCGTGTTTTCTAACTTTCTCCACGTTATGTATTACATTTGTGTCGTGTGTTCTAACTTTCTCCATGTTATGTATTACATTTGTGTCGTGTTTTCTAACTTTCTCCAGGTTATGTATTACATTTGTGTCGTGTTTTCTAACTTTCTCCACGTTATGTATTACATTTGTGTCGTGTTTTCTAACTCTCTCCAGTTTATATATTACATTTATGTCGTGTTTTCTAACGTTCTCATGGTTATGTATTACATTTGTGTCGTGTTTTCTAACTTTCTCCACGTTATGTATTACATTTGTGTCGTGTTTTCTAACTCTCTCCAGGTTATGTATTACATTTGTGTCGTGTTTTCTAACTTTCTCCAGGTTATGTATTACATTTGTGTCGTGTTTTCTAACTTTCTCGTGGTTATGTATTACATTTGTGTCGTGTTTTCTAACTTTCTCCAGGTTATGTATTACATTTGTGTCGTGTTTTCTAACTTTCTCCAGGTTATATATTACATTTGTGTCGTGTTTTCTAACTTTCTCCAGGTTATGTATTACATTTGGGTCGTGTTTTTTAACTTTCTCCATGTTATGTATTACATTTGTGTCGTGTTTTCTAACGTTCTCGTGGTTATGTATAACATTTGTGTCGTGTTTTCTAACTTTCTCCATGTTATGTATTACATTTGTGTCGTGTTTTCTAACTTTCTCGTGGTTATGTATAACATTTGTGTCGTGTTTTCTAACTTTCTCCATGTTATGTATTACATTTGTGTCGTGTTTTCTAACTTTCTCCAGGTTATGTATTACATTTGTGTCGTGTTTTCTAACTTTCTCGTGGTTATGTATTACATTTGTGTCGTGTTTTCTAACTTTCTCCAGGTTATGTATTACATTTGTGTCGTGTTTTCTAACTTTCTCCAGGTTATGTATTACATTTGTGTCGTGTTTTCTAACTTTCTCCACGTTATGTATTACATTTGTGTCGTGTTTTCTAACTTTCTCCAGGTTATGTATTACATTTGTGTCGTGTTTTCTAACTTTCTCCACGTTATGTGTTACATTTTTGTCGTGTTTTCTAACTCTCTCCAGTTTATATATTACATTTATGTCGTGTTTTCTAACGTTCTCATGGTTATGTATTACATTTGTGTCGTGTTTTCTAACTCTCTCCAGGTTATGTATTACATTTGTGTCGTGTTTTCTAACTTTCTCCAGGTTATGTATTACATTTGTGTCGTGTTTTCTAACTTTCTCGTGGTTATGTATTACATTTGTGTCGTGTTTTCTAACTTTCTCCAGGTTATGTATTACATTTGGGTCGTGTTTTCTAACGTTCTCATGGTTATGTATTACATTTGTGTCGTGTTTTCTAACTTTCTCGTGGTTATGTATTACATTTGTGTCGTGTTTTCTAACTTTCTCCAGGTTATGTATTACATTTGTGTCGTGTTTTCTAACTTTCTCCAGGTTATGTATTACATTTGTGTCGTGTTTTCTAACTTTCTCCAGGTTATGTATTACATTTGTGTCGTGTTTTCTAACTCTCTCCAGTTTATATATTACATTTATGTCGTGTTTTCTAACGTTCTCATGGTTATGTATTACATTTGTGTCGTGTTTTCTAACTCTCTCCAGGTTATGTATTACATTTGTGTCGTGTTTTCTAACTTTCTCCAGGTTATGTATTACATTTGTGTCGTGTTTTCTAACTTTCTCGTGGTTATGTATTACATTTGTGTCGTGTTTTCTAACTTTCTCCAGGTTATGTATTACATCTGTGTCGTGTTTTCTAACTTTCTCCAGGTTATATATTACATTTGTGTCGTGTTTTCTAACTTTCTCCAGGTTATGTATTACATTTGGGTCGTGTTTTTTAACTTTCTCCATGTTATGTATTACATTTGTGTCGTGTTTTCTAACGTTCTCATGGTTATGTATTACATTTGTGTCGTGTTTTCTAACGTTCTCATGGTTATGTATTACATTTGTGTCGTGTTTTCTAACGTTCTCATGGTTATGTATTACATTTGTGTCGTGTTTTCTAACGTTCTCATGGTTATATATTACATTTGTGTCGTGTTTTCTAACTCTCTCCAGGTTATTTATTACATTTGTGTCGTGTTTTCTAACTTTCTCCAGGTTATGTATTACATTTGTGTCGTGTTTTCTAACGTTCTCGTGGTTATGTATTACATTTGTGTCGTGTTTTCTAACTTTCTCCAGGTTATGTATTACATTTGTGTCGTCTTTTCTAACTTTCTCCAGGTTATGTATTACATTTGTGTCGTGTTTTCTAACGTTCTCCTGGTTATATATTACATTTGTGTCGTGTTTTCTAACTCTCTCCGGTTTATATATTACATTTGTGTCGTGTTTTCTAACTTTCTCAATGTTATGTATTACATTTGTGTCGTGTTTTCTAACTCTCTCCAGTTTATATATTACATTTGTGTCGTGTTTTCTAACTCTCTCCAGTTTATATATTACATTTGTGTCGTGTTTTCTAACTCTCTCCGGTTTATATATTACATTTGTGTCGTGTTTTCTAACTTTCTCAATGTTATGTATTACATTTGTGTCGTGTTTTCTAACTCTCTCCAGTTTATATATTACATTTGTGTCGTGTTTTCTAACTCTCTCCAGTTTATATATTACATTTATGTCGTGTTTTCTAACTTTCTCCAGGTTATGTATTACATTTGTGTCGTGTTTTCTAACTCTCTCCAGTTTATATATTACATTTGTGTCGTGTTATCTAACTTTCTCCATGCTATGTATTACATTTGTGTCGTGTTTTCTAACGTTCTCATGGTTATGTATTACATTTGTGTCGTGTTTTCTAACGTTCTCATGGTTATGTATTACATTTGTGTCGTGTTTTCTAACGTTCTCATGGTTATGTATTACATTTGTGTCGTGTTTTCTAACTTTCTCCAGGTTATGTATTACATTTGTGTCGTGTTTTCTAACTCTCTCCAGGTTATTTATTACATTTGTGTCGTGTTTTCTAACGTTCTCGTGGTTATTTATTACATTTGGGTCGTGTTTTCTAACTTTCTCATGGTTATATATTATATTTGTGTCGTGTTTTCTAACTTTCTCGTGGTTATGTATTACATTTGTCTCGTGTTTTCTAACTTTCTCATGGTTATATATTATATTTGTGTCGTGTTTTCTAACTTTCTCGTGGTTATGTATTACATTTGTGTCGTGTTTTCTAACTTTCTCATGGTTATATATTATATTTGTGTCGTGTTTTCTAACTTTCTCATGGTTATGTATTACATTTGTGTCGTGTTTTCTAACTTTCTCGTGGTTATGTATTACATTTGTGTCGTGTTTTCTAACGTTCTCATGGTTATGTATTACATTTGTGTCGTGTTTTCTAACGTTCTCATGGTTATGTATTACATTTGTGTCGTGTTTTCTAACGTTCTCATGGTTATGTATTACATTTGTGTCGTGTTTTCTAACTTTCTCCAGGTTATGTATTACATTTGTGTCGTGTTTTCTAACTTTCTCGTGGTTATGTATTACATTTGTGTCGTGTTTTCTAACTTTCTCCAGGTTATGTATTACATTTGTGTCGTGTTTTCTAACGTTCTCGTGGTTATGTATTACATTTTGTGTCGTGTTTTCTAACTTTCTCCAGGTTATGTATTACATTTGTGTCGTGTTTTCAACATCCACAGTGGGATTCGAACCTACAACCGTATGCTTATGCTCTACCCTGGGTCTTTCTTCACCAATAACAGCTGTAGAGTCGCCATATGACCTAAGCGGTCGGTGCGAATATAAACCCCAAAACCAAACAAAGCACACCATTATGAACTAGTAGTTCTTGGTATTTAATTGTAAATTGGTGGAACTTTCGTACAATATATTTATTCATACAATGATTTATTTACATCATAAACTACTCAGTTCAGGACATCAAGCAGTCTCAGCTATTTGCATATTAAAATGATATGATTTTTTAATGTATTTAAACAACATTCCATCATTTGAGCTGTGTACCTATCTATGACAAGTTAAGTGCTATCTCCTGATTATCACAAAGCCGTTCTTAAATAAAATGTAATACGACATAGTTCATTGTTGCGTAGATGTAAACCCACTGTAGTCTGATATAGATCATTGTTGCGTAGATGTGAACCCACTGTAGCTTGGCATAGGGTGTTGTTGCGTAGATGTGTACCCTTGCAATACGACAGTGGTCAGTGTTGCGGAGATGTGAACCCACTGTAGCTTGACATAGAGTGTTGTTGCGTAGATGTGAACCCTTGCAATACGACAGCGGTCAGTGTTGCGTAGATGTGAACCCACTGTAGCTTGACATAGGGTGTTGTTGCGTAGATGTGTACCCTTGCAATACGACAGCGGTCAGTGTTGCGGAGATATGTACCCTTGCAATACGACAGCGGTCAGTGTTGCGTAGATGTAAACCCACTGTAGTCTGACACAGGGTGTTGTTGCGTAGATGTGTACCCTTGCAATACGACAGAGGCCAGTGGTGCGTAGATGTATGTATACATGTTCTATTTATGTCAAACAGCTTGCGTTGACCTAGATATGTGTTCCTGGGCATGCTTAGCAGACATAAACGTTTAGCCAGTAATAATCAATGTATGTGATGTGCTTTGCTCAAGGGCACTACATGCCTGCCCTGGTCGAACATCGAACATGAGACCATTCGATTCCAAATCCGAAACTCTACATTGAACCCCGGACGCCACATTGAAGCTTATGAAAGTGAGTGTGTTCATATAGTACAGAATAATACTCTCATCCGTGGTGAACCGGTGACAACCATAAGTAAACAATAAATAACCAATAAATAAACAATTACTAAAACTATTAAAGGTACACGTCGCAATTTATTTATCTATTACATATATTTATTCGTGTATAGCGTGTTCGATCCTAAGCTAGTTATATGATGCACAAGACTCAGTATAAACCATTTATAGAAGCCATAGTTGCCCGTATAACCGACACACACCAAAATAGAAATGGAACGTGTTTAATTAAGTGGGTTCAGATCGATGATTTCATCAAAAGGGCATAGTGTGAAAGGAGATTCGCTGATTTGAATTTTGATTAAATTAAACATGGATGTCTATAATAATTGAATAGTGTAGGTGGGACGAGGCTTTGATATGTCTGAGGCTGTCAATATATACTTACAAACAAGACGTGTTTGCATTCCAGTCGTATGTTTTATAGTTTCTTCAGTATTTGTTGTTGTTTTTTTAAAAACCCTACATAATCATCTCTGAATGGAACACGACATGACTAGACTGTATATCGACATTGATACAGGAATAAAAAACTGCCTGAATGTTCAGTTGTGTCACGTCAAGGTTTGCAGTCGGAAATAAGTGAGAACGACGAGTGACGCTTCATGGTATAATAACATGGCATGTCACACATACAAGTATGCATATTTCACAGTAAGTGTTGTGCTGCTAAATAATTAGCACACTGTGTAAATCGCAAAAAGCGACATAAATAAAACGTAATCTATCCGCATTTTAAAACAGTCGTGGTTTATAAACACTGTAAGATCAGAATACATTTCACCGAATGAACATTGAAAGCAATATTGCGTCGCGAGTGATAGTGTTAGCTGACTGTGTTCATCAGTGAACGATAATTCGATCCTTCTCTCTATCAAACAATTTATTTTCGACTAAGCAGTGTTATTATCATAGCATACGATGCAATCATGCGCTGAATGGCTAGCTAGATCATCCTGTTAAATACATATAATAAAACAGCTGTTCGTTTAGTTTATACAAATTTAATTTAGCTCGATTGCGAAACAAGTTCTTTCAACATATATTAATCACTCTCGAGACCTTATTCCTGATGGAATCCATCGCCATGAAGGAGTGAGATGAGGCAATGTGGAAGTTAAATGCCTTGCCTAAGGGCACACTCGTAATTGCTCCAGCGAGGTTCGAACTCCGGACCTTTCGCACCTGAAGCGAACGCGCATCCGCTGTTCGTTTAAGGGATTGAATGAATTATATTTCACTCATATCATCATCACACTTTCCATGTTCATTCGGTGATACAATGAAACAAACAAACAGCCTCTATTTATTCCACGGATAAATATATATATGTTTTGGAAAGCATATAATTACTAGTCAGTTTGCTAGAGTAATGGTGAGTAAGAGATGATCCTATTAGGACATATTCACTAACCTGATTAGCGGCTCGCCCAACTCCTACCAGCACTATGAGCAGCAGCGTCAACAACCTGAAAGTACATACACACAACCTCATCAATGCTGTATCCCAGACAGGCCAGCTCTGTAAGTACATACACACAACCTCATCAATGCTGTATCCCAGACAGGCCAGTGCTGTAAGTACATACACACAACCTCATCAATGCTGTATCCCAGACAGGCCAGTGCTGTAAGTGCATACACACAACCTCATCAATGCTGTATCCCAGACATGCCAGTGCTGTAAGTACATACACACAACCTCATCAATGCTGTATCCCAGACATGCCAGTGCTGTAAGTACATACACACAACCTCATCAATGCTGTATCCCAGACATGCCAGCTCTGTAAGTACATACACACAACCTCATCAATGCTGTATCCCAGACATGCCAGCTCTGTAAGTACATACACACAACATCAGCAATGCTGTATCCCAGACATGCCAGCTCTGTAAGTACATACACACAACCTCATCAATGCTGTATCCCAGACATGCCAGCTCTGTAAGTACATACACACAACCTCATCAATGCTGTATCCCAGACATGCCAGCTCTGTAAGTACATACACACAACATCAGCAATGCTGTATCCCTTACAGGCCAGCTCTGTAAGTACATACACACAACCTCATCAATGCTGTATCCCTTACAGGCCAGCTCTGTAAGTACATACACACAACCTCATCAATGCTGTATCCCAGACAGGCCAGCTCTGTAAGTACATACACACAACCTCATCAATGCTGTATCCCTTACAGGCCAGCTCTGTAAGTACATACACACAACCTCATCAATGCTGTATCCCAGACATGCCAGCTCTGTAAGTACATACACACAACCTCATCAATGCTGTATCCCAGACATGCCAGCTCTGTAAGTACATACACACAACCTCATCAATGCTGTATCCCTTACAGGCCAGCTCTGTAAGTACATACACACAACCTCATCAATGCTGTATCCCAGACATGCCAGCTCTGTAAGTACATACACACAACATCAGCAATGCTGTATCCCTTACAGGCCAGCTCTGTACCAACTACAATGTCAGATGTGTAAAAACGTGTAAGAAATCTAAAAATAGCATGCATTTACCGTTATATGTAAAAACGATCTATGTAACTTTTACTTTAACTTAATTTTGCTTTTACATATCTGACATTTGTTTACATATGACGGTAAATGATTTACATGTCTGGCATTTCTTTACTTATCAGACAGACGACGTTTTCACACTTCCGACAAGTTTTTACATTTATCTGTTTACATATAACACCGTGTTTACAAATCTTACACATGTTTACATATATGGTTCCTACATATTCCCATAGTTACAATGACACACTAACATCGCATACTATTCTGAGTGTTCAAACCGAGTCAGGTTTCGGTAGTGTGCACCGAAAATGATCCAATATGTACATTATAGAACTGTGTGAGGCGCGTAGCAAGTTTACATATTGGATCCGTTTGAGGCTTATATCATATTTAAGCATACACTTATATATTAAGATCATATTAATTAAAATTGTTAATTTCGTATAAAAGTAAAGTGTTTGTGTATTATAGTGTCACCCCTATTTAAAGGGCCAGCCATTTCTGACTTATGAGACACCTCTTTTTACGAACATCAGTACTTCCCGAATCCTATGCTTGTATGCCAGACGCCAGGCTGGTAGTCAATCGGTAACCATTATTTAACTAGATGGCGGCTCACCAATCGGCCATATCAGAACGAACCCCTGACGAGATTCGAACCTTCGACCTCCCGCTCCGTAGGCGGACGCCTTAACGTATATTTACGCATAGAATTTAATTTTAATATTAATAATGGACTGCAAGTACAGAGGTATGGCGTCACGACAGTGTTTTAAAAACGGATACAACACAATGTATGAAAATGCGAATGGTTTGGGCGACAAGTTTTAGCATCATTAGATAACGGCCCACACTAGAAACAACCAGTAGAAACGTTAAAGAAGCGAAAACACACATACACAAAGACATCCACAATCATGTCATTCCGCGATCATTACAACTGAAGTGTATCCAGTTTGCATGCGTTTACGAATGTCATTGCTATGTCGGTTTGCCGATCTATTTACATACATACGTAGTGTCCAATAGAAATATATACCAACAAATACCCTGCGTATGCTAATAGATGCATGCATAGATTATCCCGACACGTGTAATTAACTAGCGGTACAAGTCTTACATTCCGCTATGGCTTTATGTAATGACTTCCACACTGCATTTTTGCGGTTTTAAAAGTATTCATTTCAACCCGTTTGCATCATCATATTTTACAATAAACATAAAGGAATTTGTAATTGATTGCCAGCGTTGGGTGCTTGGAGATTCGAACACTAATCAATATGCATCCTCCGTCGTGTGTATACATACATGCCACTCCATATAGAATAGAGGGGTAAACCTTCAGTGTATTCATATAGTTGTGAAGAAAGAACTATAGGTACGTACTGCAGTGTCCCTATAATGTAGAAATGGAAGAAGAAACGTAGTATGTAACCCAAGAGATAATTTCCATCTGGGTATCTTCAGCCTCCATACACCTTAAACACGCCCAAATGTAGTTCATACCCCGATGGAAACCATTAACATGCGATTCATTCCTTACTAAACACAGAAAAAATTTAAACTTGACTACAAACATTGCTGTAAATAACGTGCCACCATCTATTCTAAATCTTAACAGTGTTCATATTGATATGTCGCTGGAGTAATCAATAGTTGACACTCTCTTGGTGTATACTAGTAGTCTGCCTTCCCAATTAACTGTCCCTTTAATGTTAGCAAATACAGCGTCTGAGAGATACCATCAGAGTCACTGTTAATATGATTATCTTAGTGTTTCTTCAACCTCGCACCCGGCGAACCATAAGTGCGAGCAAGTTAATTAGTTCGTGCAAAACATCGTCGTTTAGCATGGTTGTACGTTACAATGACACACTAACATCGCATACTATTCTGAGTGTTCAAACCGAGTCAAGTTTCGGTAGTGTGCACCGAAAATGATCCAATGTGTGTGTGTGTGTGTGTGTGTGTGTGTGTGTGTGTGCGTGCGCGTGGCGTGTGCGTGTGCGTGTGTGTGTGGTTGTGTGTGTGTGTGTGTTTATCGTCGCTACGGTTGCCCATATGAGCGACGCCTCCTGAAGAGTTATTTTATTTTAGATTTTGGAGGATAGTGCATGATACAGACAGAGACCCATTCCAGAATCTCCTCTGGTTCTTTTACGTGTACGGTGTAAAGCACCGACACGAGACCTCGGTTTAACGTCCCATCTGAAAGACTGTTAATTGTATTAGGGTCAGACGGGGGATCGAACCTGCGATCCCTGGATTAGCAGTCCAGCGTGTTACCACTGGACTACATATCCGTCTGTACTGTGTTTTTGCCTTGTAGTTTATATATGTTATATATGCGTAGACACTTGCGCTGTGGCATCTTACTTCCTGGCGGCAGTATTAACTATTGCGTTCACCTGCGGTTCCTATTGAGCGTACTAAAGAACACCTAGTATACAGAATGAGAAACATTAGTCAGTTACTGCCCCTGAATACTTCTAATAGTATATTGGTCCTCTTAATTGGTTTCCTCTGTTTTATCGCTGTTTCCTTTGCACCACATGTTTTTAGCTATTGGGTGTGGACGTTCTATAACATCCTCACGCGATTTAGCTATTGGGTGTGGACGTTCTATAACATCCTCACGCGATTTAGCTATTGGGTGTGGACGTTCTAGAACATCCTCACGTGATTTAGCTATTGGGTGTGGACGTTCTAGAACATCCTCACGTGATTTAGCTATTGGGTGTGGACGTTCTAGAACATCCTCACGTGATTTAGCTATTGGGTGTGGACGTTCTAGAACATCCTCATGTGATTTAGCTATTGGGTGTGGACGTTCTAGAACATCCTCATGTGATTTAGCTATTGGGTGTGGACGTTCTAGAACATCCTCACGTGATTTAGCTATTGGGTGTGGGCGTTTGTTACCTACACATACCACGAAACAAATAAAATTCACTTCATCTGCCCACATTATTCAACTTTACGATCGACATTCATTAAAGGATATTACCATAATTGGCCGAATATACAGAAATGTATTCATCGTTTGTCATGTAAATCCAAAACAATCACCATCGATATTTCCAAATATATATATTTTTTTGCAAATAAACGACGAAACTAACACCGTTACATCATATATTTTAATACTAATAACATATAATTATGCTCTATTACATAATTCCATGTCACTGTCTGTGCTTACTGTTTATTTCCTATAATAATGTGCCTGTTCTATGTTATAAACATATTATATTGTATTGTATTGTATTATATTGTATTGTATTGTATTGCACATTGTATTGTATTAACACGACCCGTCTAAGCGCCACACTCAAGACCAGTTATCCCATAGCAGCATGAAATCCGACAAGGCAGTTAACAACGATTAGTCCGCGTCGTTTCCATCTGGTTACATGATTTATAACGATTTTATAAGAACTACTACTTAACCCAGGGCCCTGTACAGCTCGGCTAAGAGGAAGACAAGTATAAGTTCCCTGTGTCCTGTGCTGCTGCTGCTTCCGGAAGTACCGACACGCCGTCAGAAAGTCAACCAGATATTGTGTGAACACGTTAATGATAGAGAACATCAAACACGACTTGAAATATATCAAGTCATTGTTGATATGGCAGTCTTAGTTAATCTATCAAACACGTCTTGCGCGTATGAAAACACAAACATGCAACAATGTGAACACAGAAATACAGGTATTGCGGCAGGTGTCAGACAATGTAACTATTAAACGCATGTAAAAGTCAGCTTCCTCCACAGATTTGCCAACGAATTATTTAACTATTAAACAAACATGACAAAATATTCAGACAAGATTTGATATAAGAGACTGTTGGTGATACAATGACATTGGGAAATACGTAACAAGTCCCAAAGTCGTAACATATAGTAACGGCGTTAGTGGATGCGCTTATGTACTGCTGACTAAAGCATTTTTAAGCTTTATTTATTTTACAACGATTGCAAAACAACTCTCGTTGGCGTGGATGAAAGCGTAAATGTGGTCATTCGTTTGGAAGGAAACCGGAGTACCCGGAGAAAACCCACCGTACCATCTCAAATACTTCCCGGTCCGAGGATCGAACCTGGGTTGCATTGGTGAGAAGCGAGCGCGCTAACCACTGCGCCAATCGCACAGCCAACTTTAATTACTTCACAGTTTAACCACTTCACTGTTTAAGATAGAAATAATATTATACGTACAATGTACCTGTTCAGAAAGTAAGCTGGACAAATAGGCGCACTCTCCTGTATAAATAATAACGCTACCATTAGCGCCATTCATTAGTGACATATCTTTACTGATTGCTAAGTTGTTAATCCGCACATGTAGGATAGTTCTCTTCAAACATGGCATCAATAAATAACGACACGACGTATCCTGTGTTCCGTCACAAAGTCATTAACGACCCGATATATCGTCGATATCGCACCTAATCTAGTTTCTGATAAACTGGTAGAGACCAAGGTCAATAAGATTCAGGTCAAATTTGATTTCTTTAAAGATTAACTCCATGTGAACACTTCAATTCATGTTCAATGACAATATGGTCTCAAGCAGGTTTCAGCAACCAATGTCCATCGGATTCAGAGGAAATGTTTTATAAGCCTTGATTGGACCAGGTATATATATAAACAGACAACTCGGAGGTGAGAGTAATTGGTAGAGATCCAGCAGATAATCACAATCATCACCATAGAATGCATCTATATATCTGCACATACTTTCAAACGTTTTACCAGTGCAGAAATATGTGACCAAAGCCTTTGGGGACAACATACGCGACACCAACATGAATCATCTACTGTCCATTTCGTTTGATAGACACGCAAGGCCATAATCACTGCGCAGACCTTAAGGGTGATTGTCTATGTAGGAGATATAGCTAGAACATCGAGTGTGTTCTTGCCGCTAATCAAATGTACAAATATTTACATTAATTTTGACCTTATAATGTTGGATAATGCGTCAATGTGCTATTTAAAAAAACAAAAGTTGCTTTCTTTGAAGTTGGCTCACACTGAAACAGTGTAAATTTACAAAACGTATTCCCCTGGACTTTTGAATTTAATCGATCTATAGGGAGCCAGGTACAAGAATGTTTGATCTTCTGATTAAAAGTGTAATTTACACAATTTACTTGTACATTCTGATGTCAAATAGCATTAAGTGTCTGTCTGGTCTCGACATATCACTTTCATAGCGCTAAATTAAGCTAAAGGAAAAGTAGTAAAATAGAAAATTGCCTCATTCGATCATCTTAATAGGGCTATTTAAAGTTTAATTTCAAATTGTACATATGCGGTAAACCGCGATGCGGTTTGAATGTTAATTATGGTTCTGAGAGAGAATTGAATCATGGCAAGCATTCCCATTGACCTTGAGCTCACACACTTACCTTGTTTTGTTGGGATTATGTTAAGCTATTATTGAGTGTATATCACTTTTATCAACTTCTAATAAATATTCGTTGAAGTCGTGATAGCGTAGTGGTAGACCGATCGCTTCAGGTGCGAAAGGCCCGGAGTTCCAGTCCCGCTGGAGCCGTTACGATTGTGCCCTTCGGCAAGGCATTTAAATTCCACGTTGCTTCTTCTCTCTCACTCTTGCCCATGGATTCCATCAGGAATGAAGTCTCGAGCGTGATTAATATAAGTTATAAGAATGTGTTTCGCAATCGAGCTAAAATAAATTTGTAT
Organism: Archivesica marissinica; assembly: GCA_014843695.1. NCBI lineage: Eukaryota > Metazoa > Mollusca > Bivalvia > Venerida > Vesicomyidae > Archivesica > Archivesica marissinica. Next base: position 40,979,528 of record CM026400.1, read on the forward strand.
AAACTAATAAACATGTTGTACAGAATATGGACATGTTTTAGCTGCGTCTGCACTTATGTCATTGTTTGAATGGTGGTCCATGCTTGTAGCTACACCACACCCAAAGTCAAATTGAAAAATACTTGCAATCCAAAATGTAACAGATGATGGGAGTAATATTAAAGTCGCGATTTGATTAATTCAATGCGTCACGTCTCGGTTACAGCTGTTGAAGTATGTGTCTATTCTGCATAGTGTAGTAATTCCTGCATTGTACTGTTAGTTAACAACAACAATTACAGCTACAATCATATAATGCCCACGGGACATGAACTGTTCATTTCACATTCCATTGATTTCATTGCTAAATAAGTAAGGAACTCAAAACGTTCACACCTGTTACGCACAGAAACAGCCACGCCAAAGTATTTAGACACCGTTTGTCGTCTGCTGCAATTGTAAGATGGGTACCACACGTGGAAAAGAATAGGCACAAAACGTGGTAAAGAATAGGTACAAAACGTGATAAAGAATATGTACCACACGTGGTAAAGAATAGGTACAAAACGTGATAAAGAATAGGTACAAAACGTGATAAAGAATATGTACCACACGTGGTAAAGAATATGTATAACACGTGGTAAAGAATATGTATAACACGTGGTAAAGAATATACATGTACAACACGTGGTAAATAATAGGTACAACACGTGGTAAAGAATAGGTATCACACGTGGTAAATAATAGGTAGGTACCACACGTTGCAAAGAGCAGGTACCACACGTGGTAAAGAGTAGGTACCACACGTAGTAAAGAGCAGGTACCACACGTGGTAAATAGTAGGTACAACACGTGGTAAAGAGTAGATACTACACGTGCTAAGGAATATTTAGAATCAATCTTTCAATTATTATTAATAATAATAATAAAGACTATATTTAACGCTAAGCTTATTTAGCAAGGTCAGACTCCCATAAGTTCCTCAAAACAACAGTTATTATATACAGCATATTTATATGTTGCAATACCATAAGACCTTTCAGAAACGAGGCCCGAACACATATATATATTTACGACGTGAGACTGCACATTCCTGATTCACTATAGACGGGTTGTGTTATTAAAGGATTTAAGGTCCGGAGTTCGAGTACCGCTGGAGCCGTTACGATTGTGCCCTTAGGCAAGGCATTTAAATTCCACATTTCCTCTTCTCTCTCCCTCGTGGCGATGGATTCCATCAGGAATTAGGTCTCGAGAGTGATTAATATAAGTTGAAAGAACTTGTTTCGCAATCGAGCTAAAATAAATTTGTATAAACTAAACGATATAAACTAACGAAGCTAATACTTGTATTTAATATTGCCGGTAGATGCCCAGTTAAATATCGCAAACCTGTGCACAGTCATATTTTAAACAAGGTCAAAGTAAACATTTTATTTTAGCTTAAACAAGCATTTAATTTTAAAATTTGTTCGCATTACCTGCCCTTTAGTGGTGTGATGGAGAGTGTGTGTGTGTTTTACGTTTATCGTCGCTACCGGTTGCCCATATGAGCGACGCCTCCTGAAGAGATTAGTTATTTTAGATTTTGGAGGATAGTGCACGATACAGACAGAGAGAGACCCATTCCAGAATCTCCTCTGGTTCTTTTACGTGCACGGTGTAAAGCACCGACACGAGACCTCGGTTTAACGTCCCATCTGAAAGACTGTTAATTTTATTAGGGTCAGACGGGGGATCGAACCTGCGATCCCTGGATTACCAGTCCAGCGTGTTACCACTGGACTACAGATCCGTCTGTGATGGAGAGTGTAACATATATGCCTCGTATTATATGTTTCTTTATCTTCACCCTTCGGTTATTAGAGGCGGGGTCTTCAGATGTATGTTTGTTATCGTATACGACCTAGAGCAACGTACAGAATATGCAACATTTCCACACCCTGATTCTGCTACTCACCTGGTGTATAGCATTGATACATGAGACATCGGCTTATAGTTGCACCAGCTACGCGCCTGGTGTATAGCATTGATACATGAGACATCGGCTTATAGTTGCACCAGCTACGCGCCTGGTGTATAGCATTGCTACATGAGATCTAGGCTTATAGTTGCACCAGCTATACTGCTAATATTAATATGGTGGGACTGTGGTATCTAACTTATGGCTCATGGATGTATAGTCTAACGGACCACTAATCCGTCCCTTCAATAGACGGCATGGGTGTATAGTCTAACGGACAACTAATCCGTCCCTTCAATAGACGTCATGGATGTGTAGTCTAACGGACAACTAAGCCGTCCCTTCAAAAGACGTCAACAAGCAGATATCATTAAAACATTAAATTGCTCGTGTCATTTGTGCATCTATGAATATGAAAAAAAATTGACAAGAATACATTATACAAATAAAACTGATTAGCGTTGACGTACAAAGTGTGCAACACATATTGAATGCCTAGAAAGTAATTATATAATCCTTAATGTATTGAATTAAGTTAATTACACACCTGCACATGCGTTAAATTGTCTGCATATTTGTTTATAATCACCATTGTAACACATCAGAGAGGCAAAAGCGCAGGATGAAATGGTTTTATTAACACCGAGAACGTATTAGGAACACATAATATTATGTTGGAATGTGAAAAAATAACTATGAATGTTATTTATATATATATACCTATACTTGTATCAAACAGTTTCCGATATTACATTAAGTATTAAACTTATATATATATACCTATACTTGTATCACACTGTTTCCGATATTACATTAAGTATTAAACTTATATATATATACCTATACTTGTATCAAACTGTTTCCGATATTACATTAAGTATTAAACGTTTTGTGTGGTGTGTTACAGCCGAATGGAGGACTTTTAAGTCAGAAATTTAAGACATAAAACAGTAATATTACAGCAATATAGACGCATTGTTTACGGGTGACAGATTGAGTGTATTAGGGTAAATATTTCCTTTATCCAGACATAGTGGGCACATATATCAAAAGTAATGCTTTATAATTATAACACATCATTGCAGCATTACTCGTGGTACGTCACAGTATATAGGATTCTCACCTTAGTTGTTATCTCGTCTCTCAGCTTTGTCTATATAATAAAGTGTAGATACGCAGCCAGTGAGTATATATACCAGTGTATATATATGAGACAAGCTGGTGACGGTATTGTATATATCTAATTCTGTTTTAACCCTTTCCTTCATAGAGATTTAGGTTAATATACTATTATATCTCCATACAAACGACAGCCATTTAGCTATCATGCAGTGGATAAGTAGTCGCAATATCTATCCCACCTCAATAGATATTACTGGGACTACATGAGATTCTGGCCTTTATTATGAACATTGGTTTGGCTACTACATTGTCAATGTATGTCGTATTGGTAATGGCGTCAAGAGGTACTTCTATGAGGGAAAGGGTTTATGAAGAGTGGGTTGGCTACTACATTGTCAATGTATGTCGTATTGGTAATGGCGTCAAGATGCGCTTCTATGAGGGAAAGGGTTAATGAACATTGGTTTGGCTACTACATTGTCAATGTATGTCGTATTGGTAATGGCATCAAGAGGTAGTTCTATGAGGGAAAGGGTTTATGAACATTGGTTCGGCTACTACATTGTCAATGTATGTCGTATTGGCAATGGTGTCAAGAGGTGCTTCTATGAGGAAAAGGGTTTATGAACATTGGTTTGGCTACTACATTGTCAATGTATGTCGTATTGGCAATGGCGTCAAGATGCGCTTCTATGAGGGAAAGGGTTTATGACCATTGGTTTGGCTACTACATTGTCAATGTATGTCGTATTGGCAATGGCGTCAAGAGGTACTTGTCTGAGGGAAAGGGTTTATGAACATTGGTTTGGCTACTACATTGTCAATGTATTTCGTATTGGCAATGGCGTCAAGAGGCGCTTCTATGAGGGAAAGGGTTAATGAACATTGGTTTGGCTACTACATTGTCAATGTATGTCGTATTGGCAATGGCGTCAAGAGGCACTTCTATGAGGGAAAGGGTTTATGAACATTGGTTTGGCTACTACATTGTCAATGTATGTCGTATTGGCAATGGCGTCAAGATGCGCTTCTATGAGGGAAAGGGTTTATGACCATTGGTTTGGCTACTACATTGTCAATGTATGTCGTATTGGCAATGGCGTCAAGAGGTACTTGTCTGAGGGAAAGGGTTTATGAACATTGGTTTGGCTACTACATTGTCAATGTATTTCGTATTGGCAATGGCGTCAAGAGGTACTTCTATGAGGGAAAGGGTTTATGAACATTGGTTTGGCTACTACATTGTCAATGTATGTCGTATTGGCAATGGCGTCAAGATGCGCTTCTATGACGAAAAGGGTTTATGAACATTGGTTTGGCTACTACATTGTCAATGTATGTCGTATTGGCAATGGCGTCAAGATGCGCTTCTATGAGGGAAAGGGTTTATGAACATTGGTTTGGCTACTACATTGTCAATGTATGTCGTATTGGCAATGGCGTCAATATGCGCTTCTATGAGGAAAGGGATTATGACCATTGGTTTGGCTACTACATTGTCAATGTATGTCGTATTGGCAATGGCGTCAAGAGGTACTTGTCTGAGGGAAAGGGTTTATGAACATTGGTTTGGCTACTACATTGTCAATGTATTTCGTATTGGCAATGGCGTCAAGAGGCGCTTCTATGAGGGAAAGGGTTAATGAACATTGGTTTGGCTACTACATTGTCAATGTATGTCGTATTGGCAATGGCGTCAAGAGGCGCTTCTATGAGGGAAAGGGTTAATGAACATTGGTTTGGCTACTACATTGTCAATGTATGTCGTATTGGCAATGGCGTCAAGATGCGCTTCTATGACGAAAAGGGTTTATGAACATTGGTTTGGCTACTACATTGTCAATGTATGTCGTATTGGCAATGGCGTCAAGATGCGCTTCTATAACGAAAAGGGTTTATGAACATTGGTTTGGCTACTACATTGTCAATGTATGTCGTATTGGCAATGGCGTCAAGATGCGCTTCTATGAGGGAAAGGGTTTATGAACATTGGTTTGGCTACTACATTGTCAATGTATGTCGTATTGGCAATGGCGTCAAGAGGTACTTGTCTGAGGGAAAGGGTTTATGAACATTGGTTTGGCTACTACATTGTCAATGTATTTCGTATTGGCAATGGCGTCAAGAGGCGCTTCTATGAGGGAAAGGGTTAATGAACATTGGTTTGGCTACTACATTGTCAATGTATGTCGTATTGGCAATGGCGTCAAGAGGTACTTCTATGAGGGAAAGGGTTTATGAACATTGGTTTGGCTACTACATTGTCAATGTATGTCGTATTGGCAATGGCGTCAAGATGCGCTTCTATGAGGAAAAGGGTTTATGAACATTGGTTTGGCTACTACATTGTCAATGTATGTCGTATTGACAATGGCGTCAAGATGCGCTTCTATGACGAAAAGGGTTTATGAACATTGGTTTGGCTACTACATTGTCAATGTATGTCGTATTGGCAATGGCGTCAAGATGCACTTCTATGAGGGAAAGGGTTTATGACCATTGGTTTGGCTACTACATTGTCAATGTATGTCGTATTGGCAATGGCGTCAAGAGGTACTTGTCTGAGGGAAAGGGTTTATGAACATTGGTTTGGCTACTACATTGTCAATGTATTTCGTATTGGCAATGGCGTCAAGAGGCGCTTCTATGAGGGAAAGGGTTAATGAACATTGGTTTGGCTACTACATTGTCAATGTATGTCGTATTGGCAATGGCGTCAAGAGGCGCTTCTATGAGGGAAAGGGTTAATGAACATTGGTTTGGCTACTACATTGTCAATGTATGTCGTATTGGCAATGGCGTCAAGATGCGCTTCTATGACGAAAAGGGTTTATGAACATTGGTTTGGCTACTACATTGTCAATGTATGTCGTATTGGCAATGGCGTCAAGAGGTACTTGTCTGAGGGAAAGGGTTTATGAACATTGGTTTGGCTACTACATTGTCAATGTATTTCGTATTGGCAATGGCGTCAAGAGGCGCTTCTATGAGGGAAAGGGTTAATGAACATTGGTTTGGCTACTACATTGTCAATGTATGTCGTATTGGCAATGGCGTCAAGAGGCGCTTCTATGAGGGAAAGGGTTAATGAACATTGGTTTGGCTACTACATTGTCAATGTATGTCGTATTGGCAATGGCGTCAAGATGCGCTTCTATGAGGGAAAGGGTTTATGACCATTGGTTTGGCTACTACATTATCAATGTATGTCGTATTGGCAATGGCGTCAAGAGGTACTTGTCTGAGGGAAAGGGTTTATGAACATTGGTTTGGCTACTACATTGTCAATGTATTTCGTATTGGCAATGGCGTCAAGAGGCGCTTCTATGAGGGAAAGGGTTAATGAACATTGGTTTGGCTACTACATTGTCAATGTATGTCGTATTAGCAATGGCGTCAAGAGGTACTTCTATGAGGGAAAGGGTTTATGAACATTGGTTTGGCTACTACATTGTCAATGTATGTCGTATTGGCAATGGCGTCAAGATGCGCTTCTATGAGGAAAAGGGTTTATGAACATTGGTTTGGCTACTACATTGTCAATGTATGTCGTATTGGCAATGGCGTCAAGATGCGCTTCTATGACGAAAAGGGTTTATGAACATTGGTGTGGCTACTACATTGTCAATGTATGTCGTATTGGCAATGGCGTCAAGATGCGCTTCTATGAGGGAAAGGGTTTATGACCATTGGTTTGGCTACTACATTGTCAATGTATGTCGTATTGGCAATGGCCTCAAGAGGTACTTGTCTGAGGGAAAGGGTTTATGAACATTGGTTTGGCTACTACATTGTCAATGTATTTCGTATTGGCAATGGCGTCAAGAGGTACTTCTATGAGGGAAAGGGTTTATGAACATTGGTTTGGCTACTACATTGTCAATGTATGTCGTATTGGCAATGGCGTCAAGATGCGCTTCTATGACGAAAAGGGTTTATGAACATTGGTTTGGCTACTACATTGTCAATGTATGTCGTATTGGCAATGGCGTCAAGATGCGCTTCTATGACGAAAAGGGTTTATGAACATTGGTTTGGCTACTACATTGTCAATGTATGTCGTATTGGCAATGGCGTCAAGATGCGCTTCTATGAGGGAAAGGGTTTATGAACATTGGTTTGGCTACTACATTGTCAATGTATGTCGTATTGGCAATGGCGTCAAGAGGTGCTTCTATGAGAGAAAGGGTTTATGAACATTGGTTTGGCTACTACATTGTCAATGTATGTCGTATTGGCAATGGCGTCAAGAGGTGCTTCTATGAGGGAAAGGGTTTATGAACATTGGTTTGGCTACTACATTGTCAATGTATGTCGTATTGGCAATGGCGTCAAGAGGTGCTTCTATGAGGGAAAGGGTTATATGAACATTGGTTTGGCTACTACATTGTCAATGTATGTCGTATTGGCAATGGCGTCAAGAGGTGCTTCTATGAGGGAAAGGGTTAATTGAACATTGGTTTGGCTACTACATTGTCAATGTATGTCGTATTGGCAATGGCGTCAAGATGTGCTTCTATGAGGGAAAGGGTTTATGAACATTGGTTTGGCTACTACATTGTCAATGTATGTCGTATTGGCAATGGCGTCAAGATGCGCTTCTATGACGAAAGGGTTTATGAACATTGGTTTGGCTACTACATTGTCAATGTATGTCGTATTGGCAATGGCGTCAAGATGCGCTTCTATGAGGGAAAGGGTTTATGAACATTGGTTTGGCTACTACATTGTCAATGTATGTCGTATTGGCAATGGCGTCAAGAGGCGCTTCTATGAGGGAAAGGTTTATGAACATTGGTTTGGCTACTACATTGTCAATGTATGTCGTATTGGCAATGGCGTCAAGAGGTACTTCTATGAGGGAAAGGGTTTATGAACATTGGTTTGGCTACTACATTGTCAATGTATTTCGTATTGGCAATGGCGTCAAGAGGCGCTTCTATGAGGGAAAGGGTTAATGAACATTGGTTTGGCTACTACATTGTCAATGTATGTCGTATTGGCAATGGCGTCAAGAGGCGCTTCTATGAGGGAAAGGGTTAATGAACATTGGTTTGGCTACTACATTGTCAATGTATGTCGTATTGGCAATGGCGTCAAGATGCGCTTCTATGACGAAAAGGGTTTATGAACATTGGTTTGGCTACTACATTGTCAATGTATGTCGTATTGGCAATGGCGTCAAGATGCGCTTCTATGAGGGAAAGGGTTTATGACCATTGGTTTGGCTACTACATTGTCAATGTATGTCGTATTGGCAATGGCGTCAAGAGGTACTTGTCTGAGGGAAAGGGTTTATGAACATTGGTTTGGCTACTACATTGTCAATGTATTTCGTATTGGCAATGGCGTCAAGAGGCGCTTCTATGAGGGAAAGGGTTAATGAACATTGGTTTGGCTACTACATTGTCAATGTATGTCGTATTGGCAATGGCGTCAAGAGGCGCTTCTATGAGGGAAAGGGTTAATGAACATTGGTTTGGCTACTACATTGTCAATGTATGTCGTATTGGCAATGGCGTCAAGAGGCGCTTCTATGAGGGAAAGGGTTAATTAACATTGGTTTGGCTACTACATTGTCAATGTATGTCGTATTGGCAATGGCGTCAAGAGGCGCTTCTATGGGGGAAAGGGTTTATGAATATTGGTTTGGCTGCTACATTGTCAATGTATGTCGTATTGGCAATGGCGTCAAGAGGCGCTTCTATGAGGGAAAGGGTTAAGACGATGGTTATGACTATTTATATATTGATATAGAGCACGAAATAATGTCCTTAGACAACCGTCTTTTACTTTTGAGAATGTTGTAGTCTGGTAATGGAAGAGGAGTGAGTTAGAACGGAGCCATTGTTGGTGTCATTATGCAAGACAATTAAATTCACATTCTCTCTACTCTCTCGCTCATGGCGATGGATTCCATCAGTAATGAGGTCTCGATAGCGCTTAAATAAATATTGCAAGAACTTGATCTGCAACCCGGGTTCGATCCTTGGACCGGTAAGTATGTGAGATGGTACGGTGGTCGCCAGATCGGACAGGTGGGTTTTCTCCGGGTACTCCGGTTTCCTCCCACATGAATGACCACATTTACGTTTCCATCCGCGCAAACGAGAGTGATTAATATAAGTTGTTTGAACTTGCCTCGCAATCGTACACTAAATCAAGTTTACAGCCACGCGAGGTAGACTGTGCTGAGAGAAATGCTCAAAATTCAGTGCCCTAAACATTAGTATATATTAAGCAATAACATTACGATAATTTGTTACGGTATCTATCTGCCTTAAACGGGTCTATTTTTATTTGAATAGTGCAAGATCATTACAGCCGCCTCACTTGCATTCGTCCTGACGTCATCATCGGCTCGAGAGTGATCGATTCCCGCCAATTTCGGCAGTTCTGGACAAGCTAAGCACCTATACGACAACGATTTTCTGTCTAAAACGTCTGGGAACTGTAGACAAACTGCTAGAGTCAGCATTTCTAGACCCCAAACATCTATTTTAAATAGTACAATATTAGTCAATCTGTTTCAAGTGTATATAATTTGGCGAAGACGGCGATCTCTTACACGGTCGGGTATCAATCAGTTGAATATTTAACGTCACATTCAATGGGTTTTTTCCAGGCTATACTGGTTGGATGACTGACACGTTCAATTGATCCATATTATAACAGCGTGCCAGAAGATAGTACCTATGACAGGTGTGAGGATCTGCGTAAAAGGTATGCAGCTAATTTGCAAAAATAAAGATTGTCAAATTTAGGTAATTTTAGGTAAAAGTTCAAAATGTAAATATATGAATACAAATTGATACACAATGTCTTACAGCAGACGTTATCGAGTTACGAACACATCTTGTATCGTGCTATCCGTCTATCTAATGACACTGTATGTTATTCCATAGTATGTATGTTCCATTAATGTCTCTCTAAAATGGTGCTTCTGTGTTCGAGTAGTGTATTTCCGCAAAATGACGTGCTCATTGTAACATGTTTGAATAAATCACATCGCATTACAAGTTTCTGGTACGATTTTAAATGAGGAATATTATGATACCACGGTTTAAAGTCCCACCTGAAAGACTGTTAATATTATTAGGGTCATTAGTGGCATCGTGGAATATTTAAATGCTTCGCCTAAGGGCACACTCGTAACGGCCCCTCCCTCTCTCGCTCTCTCTCTCTCGCTCTCTCTCTCTCTCTCTCTCTCTCTCTCTTCGTCGTGGCGATGGATTCCATGGTGGTGAGCCCGGTATGAAGCTACATACGATGTCTTAAACAAAGTTATATCGTTTTTGAGGACAATCTGATTTATCCATTTCTTATTTTCGCATTGAATTTCGCCAAATTCACAAATTCTATTATTGAAATATACATGTGCTAATAGCTATATTACGATTGTTTATCAATATTTAGACACTGGTTGTTTTTATATGTAGATTTCTGAAGTTATATAGCGAATTTCAGGCTATTATTGGTGGAGGAAGATCCCAGAAGCCCCTCTCCCCCCTGAATCACATATCAGACACAGTCGGACACCCTGGTAGGATCATCGACCTTCCACAGACCAGTTGGATAGCTTCCTCACTAGAACAAACTCACCACCCCCAGTGAAGCCAACGACATTTGACCGTAACCGTTCCGCCAAGATAGCGCCCAATTCGTGAATAAACTGTATATGTTCTGCTCAGCTATGTTAACGGACAGCCTATACTAAGGACACTGCAGGCCTGTACATAGAGGTTATGCTCCACCTAATCCATGTAGTAAATATGTGCTGCGCTGGGCGATCAGACACGCACCATATTGTTGCCGCGAAGTATAACATATCACCGTGCTATAAAACTTATACAAAGCAAAGTATCATAATGAATAAATACACAAGTGCTTGTTAAGTGTCACTTGTTGATCGATCATCAAACATTAACAGTACTCTGTTATTACAAACTGACTTCTTCATTTCGTAAACAAATATTCTTCATTAGATATACCATTTGCAATCTGTTTGAATGCAACAGGTTTGAATGTTAATTATATCCTACTATGCATAATTGAATAAACCCTTACCGATACGATAACAATAGATTACACAATTGAACATATAACAGACATGCGAGGCACATACCTTGCCTGCCTTTCAATTAGTACGCACCCTTATACTATTTTAGTGCAGTATTCTTACATTGCCACTGAACAAGCATTGTGTTCATTGTTCGCAGAGGGCTCAGCATGTCATTGCATTCAAGAAATCCATGTGTGTTTTACGTTATTTATCGTCGCTACCGGTTGCCCATATCAGCGACGGCTCCTGAAGATATTAGTCATTTTAGATTGTTGGAGGATAGTACAATGATACAGACAGAGACCATTCCAGAGTCTCCTCTGGGGTTTTTACGTGCATGGTATACAGCACCAACACGAGACCTCCTTTAATGCCCCATCTGAAAGACTGTTAATCTATTAGGGTCAAACGGGGGATCGAGCCTGCGATCCCTGGATTACTAGTCCAGCATGTTACCGCTGAACTACAGATCAGTCTGTACAAGAAGTGCATACACGAGCATCTCCATTTATAGGCTACAATCTGCAATACACTGCTTTGATACTTGCCATAAAGTCAGTGGCCAATGTATCTGCAATATCACCGTTCTTTTCATTCATGCTTAAGTTCAACGATTCAGTGGTAAAAACAACATCTAGATAATATATATCCGTGTGCCCATTAAATGTGTGAATAACATTATCAACAGTGTGAATGATGTAACAAAAAAAACCGAAAACGTAACAGGCCACATAAATTAGAATGTAACTAAAATACAAATTCTCAGCATTCCAAATGTTTGTTTTTGCGATTTAAGACATTTTTTCTATTATACATACAACAGCTTGCAATTACAGACACTAACTGTCTCTTAAATTGCTTCTAAACAGTGCACTCAGTTTAACATGATACATAGGAGGGCTATAAATAAAAACGGAACGGATAATATAGTAACAGAAAAAAGTAACTCCTGCCGACGGGTTCATTTGTCATGACACACTTACAATAAATAACTGCACCGTGGAATTACCAATTTGCATGTTTACAGTGTGCGTTTCAAAATATATTATAGCAAATTGGCGGCATTATGTGAGAAACTATGCACAACTATTTCGCTATAAATTAGCAACACTGCACTGTATATTGCTAAGTAACACTTATTTTGCAAAAGTGAAACGAAATCCCGTGTTTATAGTGGTTGAAGTTAACATAACTTGAATACATTTCAGAAGTATTTACGTATGTATTTTATTGCATATATATTCTACTACACCCATCTTTCACAGAATATAGAAGTTTAATATATTTTTTTATCCCTGCAACTATTAGTATTCCCATCTAGTAGATCACGCAACACGTTTCTGGGAAATACTTATTTACCGAAATGTCTAATAAAGATCGCTAAGGATATCATAAAATTCATCCAACGATTTGTTCAAACTGTTGTCAAATACAGGGATGACAGCACACGTCCAAGTCAATATTTACTGGTTAATTGGATATATAATTCCAGATTATAGTTCTCGGAACCGAGTTCTCACTGACGTGTCAAGTATCAAAGCTTTTGGTGACGCTTGGCCTTGTCTTAACATGATTTCTCGCTGTCCAAACGTGGCTATATAGTAGGTATTAAATCACTATACAAACGCAAAACAAACGACGCTGATATCATAAACGTTAGTTCAGATATCAAACTCAAGCTCAAAAGATTCCATTGGTTGAGCCTGTGATTTACACTAAGCTCAATTACTCAGAAAGCTGGACATTTTAGTTTGATATTGGAGACCTAAGTCGGCAAACAAGGTTGGTGTGGGCGATCGCTTCCGTGGTCGAGTGGTTAAGGTCGCTGACTTGTATACCACTGTAACCTATCATCACTGATTGTCAAGAGTTCGAGACGTACTCAGATCGTGTCTCTTTATATGAAACAAAGTTGGCAGTGTTTTACGGAGGTTGTTGCACCAAGTACTGGTTAACCACTGGAACCTACCCAGGAAAGGTGTTATTAGGTCAACTGCCCGTCGCTAAAATGGGCAACCGGTAGCGACGTTAAATAAACTTAAATTTACAAAACACATTGCATCATAAGATATGGGCATTCAGACAGTAATTTAGTACTTGTTATAATACAGTATCTGGAGATCACTAGTCTTTTGTAAATAAGTTCCGATCTATTCGAGATCAAGCTCTTCTAGAATTGGAAGCAGACAAAGAAGAGTTAGGTTATTCATATCAAGATCATTTTGTTAATGGTAATATCAATACAGCTTGGTGTTTGTTAGAAGAAGGCACGACTTGGTTGTTCAATAACATGTTTTATTGCATACGTTACTATAAATAGTAACACATTTAATGGTAGAAAAGCAAAATATCTGGTCGACGCGGGCAATATATTTCGATTTTCGGCTCTGCCGGGCCAATATTCGATATTGGCCCGGCACGCGGCGAGAACGAATCAAGAGCACGTGTCACAGGTAGCAACAACATAGTAACTACATTGTGTAAACATGGCCGCCGAAGCAACACTAAAGTCGTTGTCTGACAGATTGTTGTCTCTTGACGGTAAAATGGCTGAACGAAATAAGCATATAACAGCAGAAGAAACATACGGCTATGTAGAGAAAATGAAAAACGGACACACAAAGGCTACAACTCAAACCGTTACGGTATGCAATAAAGAAGTTATTAAACGGCTGCGGTGGGCCATTTGTGGATATTGGCACCTATCCGATATTGACCCTCGGGCCTAACGGCCCTCGGGCCAATATCTCCATAGTGTGCGCCAATATCCACAAATGGCCCACCTCCGCGGTTTAATAACCTCTAACTATAGAAGTTACGTCGAACAGTTTTGCCTTTATTACGTGTGGTTTGAAAGGAACGTACATCACACCAAATTAAGTACGCTAGAGTAAAGCATGGCCGAACCTTGTATTGTTTTTGGAGAGGAGCCTAATAGATGAAAATGTATAAGTCAGTAACCTACTATTCTATTTATCCTATCTTCTGATATAAAAAGAAGTGTTAGAGAAGAAAGCTTACCGAATATTCATGAACTGAAGTGTATCGTATGAACATATGACAGCATGCACTCAACGTTATGACGTCACTAATGGTTTATTAGACACTGTCTAATACAGCAAGAGTTTATTAGGCAGACCGATTTTGGCGATTATTGCGCATGCAGGTATGATAACGTTTTTTATGGCATACGTTACTATAAATAGTAAAAAATTTAATGGTAGAAAAGCAAAATATCTGGTCGACGCGGGCCAATATCTCCATAGGGTGTGCCAATATCCACAAATGGCCCACCTCCGCGGTTTAATAACCTCTAAGTATTTCGTAGAGCATCCTAACCCAACACAATTGTAACGTCAAGTACAAATGTCCAACGTAAGTGTCCCTGCAATCAAAACTACGAGCGCCAACGCGATATATATCTACAAACAAGGCATAATATATTATCCCTTTAGACTATCTGTTAACTGCATTATCTAGATCCATATCTAGTATATCGCGTACTAGCTTGTCTCACGGCTCATCACAATGCTTTTATGCAGTTTTTATATCCAAATAAATCCTCTGTCCTTTGTAACCGAAGACACACCAAAACCAATCTACACTGGTGTATATTTATTCTGCCTTTGTTACCTTGTCAGCAGATAGTGTTAGCTAAACAGTGTGAAGTTTGGTAGTTATTTTATATTTTATATCAACTTTATATATTCCAAACACTAACTTGTCATTTTTAACTTGAAGATTACTTTGAATGTTAGCATGAGTGTGAACATACGAATGTAGATGTTAGTATCTTTTAGTGATATCAATTGAGTCGATACTAATAATAACATTTTAACGAGATACGTAATTTGAACAAAACAGGTCACCAACAACACAACGGGGCCCGCACCAAAGTATGGCACGGAATAGCACCATGAAATATGCGTAGGCAGTAACAAAGCAAATACACTGGCATGGGAAATGAGCAATAAGAAGAAGAGATATCAGCTGCAAGAACCGAGATATAAGCTGCAAGAACCGAGATATAAGCTGCACGAACCGAGATATAAACTGCAAGAACCGAGATATAAGCTGCAAGAACCGAGATATAAGCTGCAAGAACCGAGATATAAGCTGCAAGAACCGAGATATAAGCTGCAAGAACCGAGATATAAGCTGCAAGAACCGAGATATAAGCTGCACGAACCGAGATATAAGCTGCAAGAACCGAGATATAAGCTGCAAGAACTGATATATAAGCTGCAAGAACTGAGATTTATTGTCTCTGCTTCCTTTTCATCATTTGTCTTACTTTATTTTTTTTGTTGTTTCTTCCTTTTCCTAAATTTCCCCTACTTTATTATAATCAGTAGTGTTACTTTTACTCTTCTTTATTTTGTCTTATTTTAAAATCTCATTTGCTTTATTTCGTTTGCCTAATTTTTATTTTTCTCAATTGTATTACTTTATGAATCTCACCTGACTTCATTTTCGTCGCCTGTCTTTCTTTATTTGCCACATTTGTCTCTATTTCATCTACGTTATTTACCGTGTGTGTTAGTCTGCCATGTTTTTGCGTATCTTCACACCACTACATCCTCCGCCTTTGCGGAATGATACATTCCTCTTTGATCTTTCTATGGGTGTCGTTTGCATATCTCAAAACTTTGCAAACGCATTATAAAATTATCAACACAATCAACATTTTAGAATTTTCTCCAATTATACTCAAATTTCTCTTTTTTATAAAGTTATCATAAAGTAACTTTAGCGTAGTGGATAAAGCAAATAGATACAATATACAACAGATAAAGTACCTTCATTGTTACCAGTCTTTGTGAAGCATCGTATATGCTCTTGTGTGAATGTGTATTTTTGAGCTTCGTTCGGGCGTTAAGCGAAATACACCGCACATCAGAATTTGATATGAAATGCGATATTCTTATTTTAATTATTAATAAGCTGAATATAAACATTTTTTGAACGTCTACGGCAATACAGATTGTATTCATTTAAATAAAGCAGATCACTTGAAGGTGCATGTTACTTATGTATTCAGTGAGGAAGGGTGAACTATTTTGGAAACATTCTGTATCATACACTCACCACGCATTCACATAGCTGACTGAAGTATGAATATAGGATAATAAACTATGTGAACAATGTACCATTTTACATTCCAATTAAAGTGCCATTAATGTTTTCGTCTTGCAAAGCATGCCTGACCTCATTGATATTCACAAATTTACCTTATATGGTAATGCTAATACTTTTGCTGTATATATTTGGCAATAAATTATGTTTAAACTAATGCTAATATAACGGAAGAACAATGACGTCACATATCACGACTTGACCGCTGTCCGATTGGCGCAGTGGTTAGAGCGTTCGCTTCTCACCAATGCAACCGGGGTTCGATCCTCGGACCGGGAAGTATGTAAGATGGGACGGTGGTCGCCAGATCGGACAGGTGGTCTTTCTCCGGGTACTCTGGTTTCCTCCAACACGAATGACCACATATACGCTTTCATCCGCGCCAACGAGAGTGATTAATATAAGTTGTTAAAACTTGCTTCGTAATCGTTGTAAAATAAATAAAGTTTTTAAAACAAATTGATCACCAT
Source organism: Archivesica marissinica (assembly GCA_014843695.1). NCBI lineage: Eukaryota > Metazoa > Mollusca > Bivalvia > Venerida > Vesicomyidae > Archivesica > Archivesica marissinica. Next base: position 40,996,260 of record CM026400.1, read on the forward strand.
TCTCCACAGAGGAGATTGAAATAGTTACGTTCACATTTATATGTTACATATAATGTTGCAATTCGCAATCGTTCACTTATTGTTCATTATGAGAAATGTCTGGAAATTAAGTGACCATCTTTGAGGACACGACTGTCATAAATGGCCGTTCAAAGCTCAAGCAACATGTATTGTCAGGACATACGTCACACAAGCATGAATATATATACATATATACACATATATATATATATATATATATATATATATATATGTACTTGAGGTGGAACAGTTTAAGGAATATGTTCTCAACAACCCCTCTTGTAGCCTAGCAAACTGGCATATCTAATTCAAGGAGTTTTTCAAATTTTTAATGACGTCAAACCTCTCCTGACTGGTTTAGTTTAATTATTTCTATTTGCATATGCCATTTATCAATTGGCGTCACTACATATGCTCCAAACATAACTCGGACAGCGGCACATATTGGCACACATTTTTGAACTGAATTACATTGGATTAACCCAAGTGGTTTGGTGTTTGATTGCTCAAGCATGTATTGGTAGATTGGACAAATACTGCTGTGCAGAACGAATGTGCACACCAAAATGGTTTGAAACTTTAAATGTCTGAACCAGGATGTGTGAGGTCAATTATCATGGGTCATCTAAACTGTCAACTAATCACTCGGGACATCACCTCCATACCATAAAAACCAGCATGTCAGATGTTCGTATCACGTGACGCGCTACCCATAATGCGTGGGGCAAAATGGCCGCACATGGAGATGGTTTTCGCTTGCATTGAAGTCAGTACATATCGCGAAGGAGTAATGAAACAAATCTCTAGTGTATCACGATTTGAAATGATTGTGCGATATGAAGAATACAATCTCACGTTCTTCGAGATACAGAGCGAGTGTGGGCATTATGAATGTTATCGATCGAACGTATGTGTTAGTTGTCAATCAGATTGTTTCGTACTTTAATGAAATGTTTCACCTCTGTATAATAAATCACGAATAGCATTTACCAAATAATAGAAATTTAGCGTGTGCATTTCTATATTCGATTACCAAACAATCATAAATAATATTACATATGCAATCAAACCTTGGTTAAGCAGGCAGCCAATGGAATCATTGAAAGTGGCTGCTTAGCACAGGTGGCTGCTTGATAGAGGTCACATTTATAAATAAAACTACATATTGGGAATCTGGATAGTGGCTGCTTAATACTGATTGGCTGCTTAATAGAGGTCACATTTATAAATAAAACTACATATTGGGAATCTGGATACTGGCTGCTTAATACAGATTGGCTGCTTAATAAAGGTGACCACTAACCTAGGTTTGACTGTAGATTAATTTTAAAATAGATTAAGCTGATTAAAATTGATGAAGCGTATATATTGTTAAAAGAATGTGGCTATGGGCATAGCAAAGTGCTCTTGTCACAGAACATACGTATCGGTGTGTGGCAGCGCTTAGTAAATATACTATATTAATAAATAAGCAAATTTGATATAGTCAAGTCATACTTAAATATTAAGAATCAGTAGGTACGAACGAACATTTAAAATGTTATTCGTACAGAACGTGAAGACAACGTCTGTAAAGAACCCTCCATGACTTTGATATATCAACAATTCATTATTTACCAAATAAACTACATTTATTTAGTAAATTTGTATTTCTCTCAACAACACGACTTGATACCGGTATTTGACGCGTACCCTAGAAGTCACCGTAGCTGTTTCACATTAATACATTATAGTTAATGGAAGTCACCGTAGCTGTTTCACATTAATACAATATAGTTAATGGACGTGTACCCTAGTATAGTAACTACTTCACATACAGCAATAGCTCTGGTACCCCGACATTAATACAATATAGTTAATGGACGTGTACCCTAGAATAGTAACTACTTCACATACAGCAATACATATGATACCCCGACATTAATACAATATAGTTAATGGACGTGTACCCTAGTATAGTAACTACTTCACATACAGCAATATCCCTGATACCCCGACATTAATACAATATAGTTAATGGACGTGTACCCTAGAATAGTAACTACTTCACATACAGTAATAGCTCTGATACCCCGACATTAATACAATATAGTTAATGAACGTGTACCGTAGTATAGTAACTACTTTACATACAGCAATACATCGGATACCCCGACATTAATACAATATAGTTAATGGACGTGTACTCTAGTATAGTACCTACTTCACATACAGCAATATATCTGATACCCCGACATTAATACAATATAGTTAATGGACGTGTACGAGTATCCGCCATAACAGCTTCACATACCGGAATAACTCTGCTAGTCTCAAAATAGCTGCCAAATTAATTAGAAAACAATTAACGAACCTGTTGCTAATCACAATGTCGCATGGTGTGTCTGGCCTACTTGCCTTCCCAAGCCTATTATCCATCCATAGACATAAACCAGGTGTACTAGTATGTCCCTGTGTATTGGAAATGCACACTATTATGCTCCATATCTGTATCTTCAAGAATGTACCCGCAAATAATTACGTCTCACTGGTGGTACGAACATCGTCAATATACTTTTATAAAAACCTAAAGAATTAATCTCCAAACTATCTCCAGCTAAAATATCTCCCTTATATATAATAGTTTCTAATATTTAAATGAATATTATTACTACCCTATCTATTTATGACACTCGATTATAAATTGGTAAATCTATCCATAACTATGCGATCGAGTTTAAGCTATAATCCCATATAGAGTCATTTAAATATCACATCTGTAGTACTTGATTTTATTTAACATACACTGTGAGCTTAACTTGACAACCGCATGATCTACAAAATAGTAAATTTGTCCACGAAAACCACCGAATTTATATTTTATGATATATCAACGGACGTGGAATGTGTACCCGAAATACCCGAGTGCGCATACAACTGATCATAGCCCATCCTCGCATAGACAGACATAAACCGCTGCTTAGTTTTACTGTTGTAACCATTAATTTTGGAAGTTTGGAAATGCAGTTATGTTAATCATACCAACTAGTCACTTCCATATTTATAATCTGAGAGCCAACAGACGCACAGTGTGCTTAATTTGGTTCAAAGCCGTTTTCATTAAAACAATATGCATTTGCACAGCGTGCGCGCTACGTGATTCATGTTAGCATTAACCAAAGTTTAAGAAAGTTAGAAACGTTGAATTAATCAACACAGTTGTTGTTCTGGATTCATTCCATCATTGATAATATTTATAACGCGCACTGCCTGCTGTAATTAGCAATTATCGTTCATAATAACAATAGTTTGGTTCGGGATTCACGTGCATCTAGTCATCCGATGAATGAGCAATACTAATGAGGAACTTATTCCTTGAGAGGATTCTCCTTTCCAGGTTAACGAAGTTATAAATTATGCACCCTATCTTCCCAGACAGTATGCAACAACAACAACCCCAGGGGGGGGGGGGGTAAGTCGCACCAACAGATTATGCAATATGCTAGTATAGAACCACCGGGTAGACCCACCAACCGCCGGCAAGCCAGCTGGATTACATGAAATAATTCGACGCCACCAGTGGTGTTCGAACGTAGGCCTACATCGGTGAGTGGCACGTGATTTTATATCAACGGTCTTGGAGGCACCTCTTGGTTATTGCGTGGCATATATACATATGTCACATATATATGTCACGTTTGGTGCAGAATCTCGATATTAAATACTAAGTTGCTAAGGAATATAGTACTGATATTTCGTTTAATATACATTTCCAAGTTATCGGATAATCTCACCCAAAAAGTCCCATCAGCATACATTTCCGACGTATGCCTCGCGAATGCTAATGATCTTACTGATTATCACATTTTGCCTCTTTTTTAATAATCTTCCAGTAATCATAAAAAATAAATGGCAAGTATATATAACTGCATGAATAATTTATCACACCGAATTAACTTGCAGCTATGTCTGTAAAGCTATGACACAGACTATACCATGTTACATAACAGCGGAGGTATGTACCAGACCGTGAGCGTGACACGAACACGCGGAGACTGTTGATTTTTACTTCAGGTATTTTGTAGCTTTGCCTACAGAGGTATTGATTTCTGCTCAATGATTTATCAGTACTGATGTGTGTGACACAAACAGTCTTTACTAGAAGTATGGATGCTACAATTTATTGTTTGACTGACGAGAGTGTACCATGACCTGACTGACCAGAGTGTACCATGGCCTGACCATGACCTGACTGACCAGAGTGTACCATGGCCTGACTGACCAGAGTGTACCATGGCCTGACCATGACCTGACTGACCAGAGTGTACCATGGCCTGACCATGGCCTGACTGACCAGAGTGTGTCATGACCTGGCTGACCAGAGTGTACCATGGCCTGACTGACCAGAGTGTACCATGACCTGACTGACCAGAGTGTATCATGACCTGACTGACCAGAGTGTATCATGGCCTGACTGACCAGAGTGTGTCATGGCCTGACTGACCAGAGTGTGTCATGGCCTGACTGACCAGAGTGTATCATGACCTGACTGACCAGAGTGTATCATGGCCTGACTGACCAGAGTGTGTCATGACCTGACTGACCAGAGTGTACCATGGCCTGACTGACCAGAGTGTATCATGACCTGACTGACCAGAGTGTATCATGGCCTGACTGACCAGAGTGTGTCATGACCTGGCTGACCAGAGTGTACCATGGCCTGACTGACCAGAGTGTACCATGACCTGACTGACCAGAGTGTATCATGACCTGACTGACCAGAGTGTATCATGGCCTGACTGACCAGAGTGTGTCATGGCCTGACTGACCAGAGTGTACCATGGCCTGACTGACCAGAGTGTATCATGACCTGACTGACCAGAGTGTATCATGGCCTGACTGACCAGAGTGTGTCATGACCTGGCTGACCAGAGTGTACCATGGCCTGATTGACCAGAGTGTACCATGACCTGACTGACCAGAGTGTATCATGACCTGACTGACCAGAGTGTACCATGGCGTGACTGACCAGAGTGTGTCATGGCCTGACTGACCAGAGTGTACCATGGCGTGACTGACCAGAGTGTACCATGGCGTGACTGACCAGAGTGTACCATGACCTGACTGACCAGAGTGTATCATGACCTGACTGACCAGAGTGTATCATGGCCTGACTGACCAGAGTGTGTCATGGCCTGACTGACCAGAGTGTACCATGGCCTGACTGACCAGAGTGTATCATGACCTGACTGACCAGAGTGTATCATGGCCTGACTGACCAGAGTGTGTCATGACCTGGCTGACCAGAGTGTACCATGGCCTGATTGACCAGAGTGTACCATGACCTGACTGACCAGAGTGTATCATGACCTGACTGACCAGAGTGTGTCATGGCCTGACTGACCAGAGTGTACCATGGCGTGACTGACCAGAGTGTGTCATGGCCTGACTGACCAGAGTGTACCATGGCGTGACTGACCAGAGTGTACCATGGCCTGACTGACCAGAGTGTATCATGACCTGACTGACCAGAGTGTGTCATGGCCTGCCTGACCAGAGTGTACCATGGCCTGACTGACCAGAGTGTGTCATGGCCTGACTGACCAGAGTGTATCATGGCCTGCCTGACCAGAGTGTACCATGACCTGACTGGCCAGAGTGTATCATGGCGTGACTGACCAGAGTGTACCATGGCCTGACTGACCAGAGTGTATCATGGCCTGACTGACCGGAGTGTATCATGGCCTGACTGACCAGAGTGTATCATGACCTGACTGACCAGAGTGTATCATGACCTGACTGACCAGAGTGTATCATGATCTGACTGACCAGAGTGTACCATGACCTGACTGACCAGAGTGTGGCATGACCTGACTGACCAGAGTGTACTATGACCTGACTGACCAGAGTGTACCATGGCCTGACTGACCAGAGTGTATCATGGCCTGACTGACCAGAGTGTACCATGGCCTGACTGACCAGAGTGTGTCATAGCGTGACTGACCAGAGTGTATCATGGTCTGACTGACCAGAGTGTATCATGGCCTGCCTGACCAGAGTGTACCATGACCTGACTGACCAGAGTGTATCATGGCGTGACTGACCAGAGTGTACCATGGCCTGACTGACCAGAGTGTATCATGGCCTGACTGACCGGAGTGTATCATGGCCTGACTGACCAGAGTGTATCATGACCTGACTGACCAGAGTGTATCATGACCTGACTGACCAGAGTGTATCATGACCTGACTCACCAGAGTGTATCATGACCTGACTGACCAGAGTGTACCATGACCTGACTGACCAGAGTGTGGCATGACCTGACTGACCAGAGTGTACTATGACCTGACTGACCAGAGTGTACCATGGCCTGACTGACCAGAGTGTATCATGGCCTGACTGACCATAGTGTATCATGGCCTGACTGACCAGAGTGTATCATGACCTGGCTGACCAGAGGGTACCATGACCTGACTGACCAGAGTGTACCATGGCGTGACTGACCAGAGTGTACCATGGCCTGACTGACCATAGTGTACCATGGCCTGCCTGACCAGAGTGTACCATGGCCTGCCTGACCGGAGTGTATCATGGCCTGACTGACCAGAGTGTATCATGACCTGACTGACCAGAGTGTACCATGGCCTGACTGACCAGAGTGTACCATGGCCTGACTGACCGGAGTGTATCATGGCCTGACTGACCAGAGTGTACCATGGCCTGACTGACCGGAGTGTATCATGGCCTGACTGACCGGAGTGTATCATGGCCTGACTGACCGGAGTGTATCATGGCCTGACTGACCGGAGTGTATCATGGCCTGACTGACCGGAGTGTATCATGGCCTGACTGACCGGAGTGTATCATGGCCTGACTGACCGGAGTGTATCATGACCTGACTGACCGGAGTGTATCATGGCCTGACTGACCGGAGTGCATCATGGCCTGCCTGACCAGAGTGTGTCCAAACGTGACCTCATACCACGTCATTATATGCTAGACTGTACACTGGGCGCCTGTGCTTCTATTTACATGTAACATTGATCAGTCTACAAAACATTTCCAGTTGCCTCAGTTGCTGTTGCATGTTTGTCAGGATAACCTCATGCAGCTTCCCCATGCAGTCGGTTATTCCTCAACACCGCGCACAGGTCCAACCAACACCACAAACATACGTCACATTCATCCACATAGTAATGAAAGAGGTGATCAGTCATCAGCCTCATGCCAGGTTTGAATACGACACCGTTACAAGGACATAATAGATTTAACAAAGACCACCACATATAATAATTATATCAAAGTATGTCAATGAAACCCAGAGTTACCATAGTTTGACCTTTAATCCAGACAATAAACACAAAAATAAAATTGTTACCCCACCGAAACATAATCCATTAAAACAGTTAAATGGATTCACGTGTTCAACGCGTAGTTATTTTCAATCTGTAGTGCTTTGGCTAGACTAACAAACTTCATACTAGACAACATGCCCTGGCATTTTAACATGGACGCTAAATGTGGATGCTATAGTAATCTTGACATGGGAATGATGTTTAAGAAACAGACATACAAAACCTGCCAGCAACATTGGTAATATTTGCATAAGGAACGGACATGCTGGTGGTATGGGCTTTAATACAAGGTACTCAACTTGTTGTAATATGCTGTCTTTGCCAACAAACAAAACGTTTGTTGAAGATAGATTTATTGTTGATTTATTGTTAACAGTTCCAATGATGCGTATGAATACCGGCGTCCACAGGCAATGTCCTCACGGTATCACTTCTCTGTTCAGCATCCAATGCGTGTTTACTTGGTGTGTGGGCATTAGAGATGCACCCAATGTGTTGGTAACTCCCCAGCTATTATTGGTTGATTGAAGACCCCGGGTGCACCTCACCTCCGAACAATAGTTCAGACACTGACAGCAAAGCTGGATATATTCCCTCACTTGAGACAATTCGATACTCCGAGTGGATTCAACCATACAGCGGTGAAGGGAAGGTGATTTGGCAGCCAACGACCTTAACTACTCGGCTACGGACGGACGGACATGCAATTCGAAAATGTATTCCTGCGACATCAGCATTGCGTACAGAAAGGCACGATGTTGGTACATGTCAATGAAGTTGTGTAGTCGACATGGTACTAAATATAATAGTACAAGCCATATGAATTTAAAGTTTTAACGATTCAGGTGTTGTGTGTGAATTACATTGCGTGAGAAAATTACACTCTGTAACCCTTCACAACAAAGTCACAAAATTGTGGATAATTTGTTAGGAATTCATGCTAATAATCCTGTATACGGTTGGACGAGTTTAATACAGCTAGCATATGACGTCATAAAACTCCAACATATTTTGTAGCAAACTTATTGGCTGGGCTGAGGTTGAACAGTGAAACATTCTCCATGGCTTATGGTAACAGACATCTGACTATGTTGAATACAATCGACAGTAGTTAGCAGACGACCCTGTGTGTATGAAGACTTCGCAGGTTAACCATTATGGGTTATGATTGATTGATTTAATATGCAAAATTCTAAATTTCGTTTTTTTTTCAAGCAGTCACAACCCACAAAAAAGAAACTGCACTCCATAATATACACCTATCCTCGTGATTTTATGTAAATTTTGAAATATATTCAAAGTACAAATATATATGTTTTATGTTTAATATTCATAAACGTGAAGATGGTAAAATTGCATAACAAGAGCCCATACTCATTGCTTGCTCATGTACAGCTTCGTAATCATTTCTAATGAAAGAACACTTAATACAGTCAATACTCGGATTATATCAAACCACTACAGAATAGCACTCGGAGGAGATGCACCCCCCCCCCCCGTTCTGGTAGTTGACACATGAACACTGAACACACACACACACACAGTGAGCTAGTAAATCTTGGTGAGCTAGGGAATCTTGGTGTGCAAGGGATTCTTGGTGTGCTAGGGAATCTTGGTGTGCAAGGGATTCTTGGTGTGCTAGGGAATCTTGGTGTGCTAGCAAGTCTTTGTGAAGGAAGAATCCCGGGTGTCTCATATAGCAGTATTTCAGGCACGGACGGACACCACCGTTGAACCGCAGACTTGGCACACGCCAGTTCGATAGCTTCCACACTTGAACCGCAGACTTGACACACGCCAGTTCGATAGCTTCCACACTTGAACCGCAGACTTGACACAAGCCAGTTCGATAGCTTCCACACTTGAACCGCAGACTTGACACAAGCCAGTTCGATAGCTTCCACACTTGAACCGCAGACTTGGCACAAGCCAGTTCGATAGCTTCCACACTTGAACCGCAGACTTGACACACGCCAGTTCGATAGCTTCCACACTTGAACCGCAGACTTGACACAAGCCAGTTCGATAGCCTCCACACTTGAACCGCAGACTTGACACAAGCCAGTTCGATAGCCTCCACACTTGAACCGCAGACTTGACACAAGCCAGTTCGATAGCTTCCACACTTGAACCGCAGACTTGGCACAAGCCAGTTCGATAGCTTCCACACTTGAACCGCAGACTTGACACAAGCCAGTTCGATAGCTTCCAAACTTGAATTAAGCTGACACCCTCGCTGGGCATCGACGATGGGTGATTTGAAGTCAACGACCTTAACGACGGAGTGCTCTAAGAATCTGTAACCATTCCTGAGGCATATACTATTGTACAAACCGATCAGCACAATATAGACAACTCATAATATCCCGTAGCTGCATTCTTACTGACCCGAACATAACAGGTGGCTCGAGTTGTGATCTAGATTTGACTATTTTATTTTAATAACAGCTCTCTTTTTCCTACCACAAAATGAAGAATACAATATATATAAAGAGCCGTCATCATGAAGCGAACGATTTAGCAAACTTTTGTATTTAATCGTTTATAAATGTTGTGCGATTGTCATATACGTTATATTAATCAGAGAATATATCGCTATACGACAAATTGAGCGATAATACAAAGGTATTATGTTCAAGCCATACCGTGTATGTTTAGTTAATTTCACAGTCGTAAATTATATGACTTTGTTAAGGTTCAGTCGAGGTCATGGATCTGGCGATTATCTGAACTTACCGAATTAAGGGTATTAAACACGACGACGTGTTCAAAGGAGCAGTAAGGATTACATGGTGGTCTAGATCTCTAGATATTGCATATAAAATCTTCCCTTTCCTTTATATAGCACACAATATGTATAGGATGTAAGCCGAATACGATGCAATATGTAAAATATTGGGCTGTGTAAAACACACACTTATATAACAAGATCCTAATAATTAAAATTGTTAATTTCGTTCATGTACGCGTTGGATTTAATATAATACTCTGGCCTTTTGACAGCAGTCCAATATTAATAATAATGGACTGCAAGTACAAAGATATGACGTCACGATAGTGTTTTAATATGTGATATACGATTACAGCATCGCAAATTCCTGGAGCTGTATGGGTATATGTTACAGATATTATGCTGAGATGGTACGGTGGTCGCCAGATGGGACAGGTGAGTTTTCTCCGGGTGTTCCGGGTTCCTCCCACACGAATGACCACATTTACGCTTTCATCCGCACCAACGAAAGTGATTAATATAAGTTGTTAAAACTCGCAACCGTTGAAAAGTAAATAAAGTAAACTTTAAGTTTGTAAGGTATGTACATTATCTTGCTGGTAGCGTCACGAGTAATTCCAAGATCCAATTCACGTTATCACACTGTCACCTACATAGCACTAAATATGTCGACACGAACTCAAGGGTTAAATAACAAGTCTATATCTCATATCGAGCCCAGATGAGCAACATACACAGATGAGCAACATACACAGATGAGCAACATACACAGATGAGCAACATACACAGATGAGCAACATACACAGATGAGCAACATACACAGATGAGCAACATACACAGATGAGCAACATACACAGATGAGCAACATACACAGATGAGCAACATATACAGATGAGCAACATACACAGATGAGCAACATACACAGATGAGCAACATACACAGATACGTACGGGGTGAGCAACATACACAGATACGTACGGGGTGAGCAACATACACAGATACGTACGGGGTGAGCAACATACACAGATACGTACGGGGTTGTAACCGATATTTAGAATGCGACATACACTTGACACACATATGAAATGGTTTCCGCAACATCACTGTATTTATAAAGAGTACATATTTAAAACAGATATCTATATCCATACGGCCTAGGAGTTGTGGCGTCTGCCCAGTCCACATGGGGTCCCAAACATTTCAGAAGAAATGATAAAAACATCTTATCACGATACCAAAAGCAAACCGAACGACACAGAAAGGTTGCATGTATGCGACATTGTAACAGTATATAATACAATGCTGCTCTGTGCTCTTCATATAGTTCTGGATATATGAGGGTCGTCCACGAGTGTTTTCCACTTGTTCTATATAGCATTTATTCACAAAACTACTTATATAATAAAACCCGTATGTTTCGAACGTACGCATTATTCTTAATTATGTATATTAATGTAAATCGTATATGAAATCTACAATAGTACAAAACTACTTATATAATAAAACCCGTATGTTTCGAACGTACTCATTATTCTTAATTATGTATATTAAAGTAAATCGTATATGAAATCTACAATAGTATACCAGTCATTGCCATTCCCAAGCGATGCTAGGCTGGCTGACAGGGTCCGCTTTAAAAAGAGTATTTGGTAGAAACGAACGATAGCATTATTTTCAAATTAGCTGCAAGTGAATAGTAAACATTCTAGCTGATACAGTACAGCCCAGCCAGTGTTGAAGATCACTTCGATAGAAATCAGCATGTCGACATCGCATCCCTAGCCATGGTATACACATCTCTATATCCATGGTATACACATATATATATCCATGGCATACACATATCTAGCCATGGTATACACATATCTAGCCATGGTATACACATATCTAGCCATGGTATACACATATCTAGCCATGAATGCACATTCGTTTTATATGAGGTTACTGGTAAACTGTATTCAGTGAAAGTTGTGTATGTCTTGTAGTTCCAAAATAATAGTAGACAAGTATAAAGGCGACACAACGTCTGGCTTAACAGAACGTCTCTGACGACCCTCGTATACGTTTTGGCTTAACAGAAAGTCTCTGTCGACCCTCGTATACGTGCAGAATCAACAGAACATCTATGACCACCCTCGTATACGTGCAGAATTAACAGCACATCTATGACCACCCTCGTATACGTGCAGAATTAACAGCACATCTATGACCACCCTCGTATACGTGCAGAATTAACAGCACATCTATGACCACCCTCGTATACGTACAGAATTAACAGCACATCTATGACCACCCTCGTATACGTGCAGGTTTAACAGAACGTCTCTGACGACCCTCATATATACGTGCTGGTTTGGATTGCCATTCGTCTAACGAAAAACAAGCGAAATGTCTTGGACGGCGTGGGGTATCAAATACATCATGACAAAGTTCAGGCATGTTCTCCTGGCTGGCTCGTGGTGTATCTGTCAACAGTATAGTAGAATCGTGCGCCGGATTAGCCGCATATGACGTGTGTGTCGTTATATAAATACGCCACATATAGTTCAACATCGCTATAGGCATTTCAAGTACTTGGCTACTACAGACAGCCGTGTCCGTACGTTAATGTAGCATGTAGATAGAGCGACTACTGACCAATATGGTGTCCATCTATAATACGGAATGTGTATTATTACGCACTGGATCAATGTCATCGCACCGGTGCTGTTTGAACATTGCAGTGCTTGGACAGGGCAAATTTCAAAACAATTTTAGTACTAAATCCTGGTTTCAAAGATGACGGCTTTACAAGATTTGTGTGTGTTTTACGTTTATTTATCGTCGCTACCGGTTGCCCATATGAGCGACGCCTCCTGAAGAGATTAGTCATTTTAGATTGTTGGAGGATAGTGCAATGATACAGAGAGAGACACATTCCAGAGTCTCCTCTGATTCTTTTACGTGCACGGTGTAAAGCACAGACACGAGACCTCGGTTTAACGTCCCATCTGAAAGACTGTTAATTTTATTATGGTCAGACGGGGGATCGAACCTGCGAGTTAGTGCCTATATATATACATGCTTCCTATGTGTACAATGGTTCAAATATCCCTAGAGCTAACTATACTATCCAATAACTGTATTCGATTTTGGCGGGAACTTAAACAGTAAATGACTGAAGCTTGTTCGTGAAACCGATCCGTGTATAAGTTCTATCGTAGAATGAGTTGTGTAGTTAAAACTGGTTGAAAGAGAGATACTCGTGGAACACTTCATTATCACGTGTAAAGTGGTTAATGAAACAGATGCGCTCGCCTATATGGTTCGCCGGCGACGTGGGTGAATAAGCTCAATCATCATCATGACACAGCTTCATTTGTATGCCCTTGGATGTGTTCATGGCTGCTCCTCCACACACAACACAACTCCCATATCTGTACCAGCATCATGCACGGCATGGCCAATGATAGTTTGCCCAATATCATGATGAGGTAAACACGTATCAAACTAATAAAACTTTTTTCCATAATTCTTAATTACAACTTTGCTTTGTGGGTCATTAAAGTTGCTGATAAATCTTATAGAAATAATCAATCTCTGATAGTTAACATACCGAATAAATCATTTCCTAAGTTTTATTCAATTTTGTTAGATACAAAGTCCTCAACTTATCTCGTACCATTTCATGAATGAGCATCTACAAAAACAGATTGCGCATCGTAAGCTTGCTCGTGTTAGAATAGACCAGTACAAAGTAATCTCTGAGTGTGCTAGATATCAATTATGATACAAAATGAAATAAAATTGCAATTTCATTTACGTTTCTCGTTTTACAAAACTTGATTACTGATAATATGTTGCAGTAAGAATGACTCCGGAGAATATGTCCCATACTGAGTCGTTCAACCTCGTCTTTAATAATATTACTGTATTATATACATGTAAACACCAATACAAACATTGCAACGCATAATAAAATAGCAAATGGTTGGGCCACAACATCAGTATAAGTGCCCCACTCCGGGTTAATTGGCCCTCACTAACCTAATATGCTGCACATACAAGGACGAAAATCAAGGTTTAGTTAGATAATTTTCAGAGATTATTGGTAAATAGACGTACAAATAAATCTGGTATGTAATCTTTATTTCTGCTTGATTTTAGTTTATCAACGCAACACAGCTGTTAAATGGAAATGCTTAGATGGACGTTGATACTAACGATCACGATAGTAGGCCTACATCTGATGGTAGCTGATGCCGGCGACGTGCAGCTGATGGTAGCTGATGCCGGCGACGTGCAGCTGATGGTAGCTGATGCCGACGACGTACAGCTGATGGTAGCTGATGCCGGCGACGTGCAGCTGATGGTAGCTGATGCCGGCGACGTGCAGCTGATGGTAGCTGATGCCGGCGACGTGCAGCTGATGGTAGCTGATGCCGACAACGTACAGCTGATGGTAGCTGATGCCGACGACATACAGCTGATGGTAGCTGATGCCGACGACATACAGCTGATGGTAGCTGATACCGACGACGAACACAATAACTAGAAACTGAGCGTAGATGCAATATTGCAGCTTAATTTAAGCATTATTTATTTCAGTATGTGTACATGTAATCAAGAAATGAACATCTTATATATAATTTAGCAGCAGTAGACTGGAACATTGCAGTTTCAAAATCCAGATGGATATAAATATGCTAATTAATCAGTTAATTCATTAATTGCTTGTATCTTCTCATCACACGTAACGACGGCGACAGTACTGCTGATGGCAGCTGATGCCGTCGACGAACAAGATTACATAAAACTGAACGTAGATGCAACAATGTTGTCAATAAACGCGTTAATTAATCAGTTGTGTTGTTGCGTCACTGGTAACGATTGTGATAATGCACGTTGTTTTACTGGTTCCGTTGTAGCTATATAAGCCAGTATGTTGTTGTTGATGTTGGTTGAGTACCAGTTATCTCAGTATTGCTGGATACGATTAACAGGTTTGACAAGCGGCTTAATTTGTAAAGTAGAATTGCTTATAACCAGGAATTTAATGTTCAGCTTCGTGCATTTTATATAACGAACTTACGTATTCTTACGCAAAAGGAGACTAAATTAATATTCCTTAAATGTGATGGTTAAAGCGTACCGACGCTGCACAGCAAGGAAAGTGGAGAAGTTTGCATATTTTATTATATGCGCGAAACAGAGGCACACTTAACTGCTGTTGCATAACAGACCAGTTTACTTATTTATTACTTTATTTTCATATAAATTTTCTCTTTCCCTTATGATTAAAGACATTTACAGCTTACAAAACTCTCTCGTCCCAAAACTTCAAACAGTTGCAAAACTTGGGAATGTATGATATGTCATTATATAAGTAAACTTCGGGAAGAGTACAGTGTTAAGATTTTATACCAAAATACACAGAGAAAAACTTAAACATTTGAAAATGATGGCGTGTCATCTCGTTTACGATTTTCCGCCTAATACACTCGCGTTGATCAGGTTGACACGACATTTGGGAATGATGGCGTGTCATCTCGTTTACGATTTTCCGCCTAATACACTCGCGTTGATCAGGTTGACACGACATTTGGGAATGATGGCGTGTCATCTCGTTTACGATTTTCCGCCTAATACACTCGCGTTGATCAGGTTGACACGACATTTGGGAATGATGGCGTGTCATCTCGTTTACGATTTTCCGCCTAATACACTCGCGTTGATCAGGTTGACACGACATTTGGGAATGATGGCGTGTCATCTCGTTTACGATTTTCCGCCTAATACACTCGCGTTGATCAGGTTGACACGACATTTGGGAATGATGGCGTGTCATCTCGTTTACGATTTTCCGCCTAATACACTCGCGTTGATCAGGTTGACACGACATTTGGGAATGATGGCGTGTCATCTCGTTTACGATTTTCCGCCTAATACACTCGCGTTGATCAGGTTGACACGACATTTGGAAATGATATTGATACATATTAACTGCTGTCCGATTAGCGCAGTGGTTAGCGCACTCGCTTCTCACTATTGCAACCCTGATTCGATCCTCGGACCGGGAAGTATGTGAGATGGTACGGTGGTCGCCAGATCGGACAGGTGGGTTTTCTCCGGATACTCCGGTTTCCTCCCACACGAATGACCACATATACGCTTTCATCTACGCCAACGAGAGTGATTAATATAAGTTGTTAGAACTTGCTTCGCAATCGTTGTCAAATAAATAACGTTTTGAACTATGAAGGATATTCTGTCGATCAATATTAAAAACAAGGCCACAACAGAGCAACAATGTGGACAAGGCACAAGATGCATGGGGTGTCGAATGATTTCGCGTGCGGAAGCTATTCAGCTTCATTGCGGTAGGTTGGTTGTTATACCCGGGTACTACCTGCTAAGCTGCTCGGATGTGTGTCCTGGATCTTGCTCCACAGATAATAGCTGCAGAGAGTCAACAATCTAAAATTGGCTTGAGACAATGCTGGAGACTACAGCAAACTATGGTGTGTCTGTTGCTCTATAGTATGCTAGATGCTATTGCATTACATATTAATACCAGTTCCTATCAAACTGCACAGCCTATCCGCATTAATGCACGTTCCCAGCAAGGTTTCTGGGCAATATACCAACTTACACCAGTACATTTAGAAATATTTAGCCTGGGTAATTCCCATTACGATACTGTATCCAAGTCTATTCATCCATAACCTGCCCAATAAAGTGGATGGAATGTGCAAACAACATAGATCCAGATCAGCTGCGTCTAATCAGGATCTATGTTGTTTGCTATTCAGACAATTGTTTAGCTCCACTATCCGAATAGCAAACAGCTTAGAGTCTGATCAGACAACACGTTATGTGTCGCCTGATCTGGCTCTATGCTGCTTGCAAAAGCGACTGTAGTCGTGATTAGCAGGTTACGGGTTAATTACTGCTATGCACAATGTGTCTGTGTGTGTGTATATATTGCATAGCAACATGTTTAATGGTGTGTCCCAACTAGTAAGATTTGTAACGTCAAATGTCGGCTGATAAACTAATGATAACATTTCCCGCCGACGATATCATATGACATACACTTAACATTCGTTTACAACCAGTCTGCCTATGCGAGAACATTTGACCAATAGTTGTTGTCTAATATAGAAACAAAGTGCATTTGTTTTCATTCAACATGAAGCAATGTGTTACACCGTTATCAAGGAACATAATTCCTTTGTGATTAGAAGAAAATTGCTCGCATAATTTGCATTTTTCTTTGATAAAATCGGACAACTTTAACCAGATCCGCACAATGTTTGCGATTAAAGAACAAGGTAACGGCTACGTAACAAACGAAATAAAAATAATCTGCATATCGCTATCATCTTCTAACTTTGTGTAATCGGGGACACAAAAATGATTATCTTCCTTCATATCACGGTATATATGGCTATCTGATAACACAGCATATGGTAAACATACTTTACATGGTATATCCGCACGAACTCATCTATATTTACATTTCATAAGTCCTCATTCCATTTGTGTTTTGATTATTTTGATAGATCCATGTTTCAGCATACAATCTAAATTGCGTATACCACATAATACTCGAGATCTGTATAAAATCTATAATGTATATCAACATAAGACACGAAAACTGTATCCATCTATATTGTATATCAACATAACACACGAAACCTGTACCCATCTATATTGTATATCAACATAACACACGAAACCTGTACCCATCTATATTGTATATCAACATAACACACGAAACCTGTACCCATCTATATTGTATATCAACATAACACACGAAACATGTACCCATCTGTGTTGTATATCAACATATGACACGAAACCTGTACCCATCTATATTGTATATCAACATATGACACGAAACCTGTACCCATCTATATTGTATATCAACATATGACACGAAACCTGTACCCATCTATATTGTATATCAACATAACACACGAAACATGTACCCATCTGTGTTGTATATCAACATATGACACGAAACCTGTACCCATCTATATTGTATATCAACATATGACACGAAACCTGTACCCATCTATATTGTATATCAACATATGACACGAAACCTGTACCCATCTATATTGTATATCAACATAACACACGAAACATGTACCCATCTGTGTTGTATATCAACATATGACACGAAACCTGTACCCATCTATATTGTATATCAACATATGACACGAAACCTGTACCCATCTATATTGTATATCAACATATGACACGAAACCTGTACCCATCTATATTGTATATCAACATAACACACGAAACATGTACCCATCTGTGTTGTATATCAACATATGACACGAAACCTGTACCCATCTATATTGTATATCAACATATGACACGAAACCTGTACCCATCTATATTGTATATCAACATAACAAACGAAACCGGTATCCATCAATATTGTATATCAACATAAGACCCGAATCCTGTACCCATCTATATTGTATATCAACATAACACACGAAACCTGTACCCATCTATATTATATATCAACATATGACACGAAACCTGTACCCATCTATATTATATATCAACATAAGACACGAAACTTGTACCCATCTATATTATATATCAACATATGACACGAAACCTGCACACATATATTGTATATCAACATAAGACACGAAACCTGTACGCATCTATATTATATATCAACATATGACACGAAAACTGTATGAATTCTATATCCACGTATGATAAGACCATAGCATGCATAGCATCTATATTATGTATCCGCATTAATCGGAGTTTCAGTCTGTCGATTTTTCACTTTTTTACTTATGGCAAAACGATATTATCAGAAACGCAACACGGCTTCAATTACTGGTTTTGATGTTTAAAATATATTTTCAATGACGGACAAGGCAAAGCAAAATATATCAACGCATGTTCCCAGACTATATCTACATGAGAGAAACATACTAACTCGACACTGAACAGCGTTAGTACTGGCATTACTATTGGCACGTGGTTACTTCTTTATGTGAATGTAAATATTATAAGACGAGAGGACAATATCTGATAACAGTACAGTGACCGTAGTGCGAAACGTCACCTGTAAGACGGTTCATTAGCCGCTAACATAACTGAACGATTTAGTTCCTGTTCTCTAGCACTATGCTACCATTAACTGTCTGTGTAAGTACAAGTTAGTCCCTGTTCTCTAGAACTATGCTACCATTAACCAGTTTGTACACAGTACAAGTTAGTTCCTGTTCTATAGCACTATGCTACCATTACCAGTTTGTGTAAGTACAAGTTAGTCCCTGTTCTATAGCACTATGCTACCATTAACTGTCTGTGTAAGTACAAGTTAGTCCCTGTTCTCTAGCACTATGCTACCATTAACTGTCTGTGTAAGTACAAGTTAGTCCCTGTTCTCTAGAACTATGCTACCATTAACAGTTTGTGTACAGTACAAGTTAGTCCCTGTTCTCTAGAACTATGCTACCATTAACAGTTTGTGTACAGTACAAGTTAGTCCCTGTTCTCTAGCACTATGCTACCATTAACTGTCTGTGTAAGTACAAGTTAGTCCCTGTTCTCTAGAACTATGCTACCATTAACAGTTTGTGTACAGTACAAGTTAGTCCCTGTTCTCTAGAACTATGCTACCATTAACAGTTTGTGTACAGTACAAGTTAGTCCCTGTTCTCTAGCACTATGCTACCATTAACTGTCTGTGTAAGTACAAGTTAGTCCCTGTTCTCTAGAACTATGCTACCATTAACAGTTTGTGTACAGTACAAGTTAGTCCCTGTTCTCTAGCACTATGCTACCATTAACTGTCTGTGTAAGTACAAGTTAGTCCCTGTTCTCTAGAACTATGCTACCATTAACAGTTTGTGTACAGTACAAGTTAGTCCCTGTTCTCTAGCACTATGCTACCATTACCAGTTTGTGCACAGTACAAGTTAGTCCTGTTCTCTAGCACTATGCTACCATTAACTGTCTGTGTAAGTACAAGTTAGTCCCTGTTCTCTAGCACTATGCTACCATTAACTGTCTGTGTAAGTACAAGTTAGTCCCTGTTCTCTAGAACTATGCTACCATTACCAGTTTGTGTACAGTACAAGTTAGTCCCTGTTCTCTAGCACTATGCTACCATTACCAGTTTGTGCACAGTACAAGTTAGTCCCTGTTCTCTAGCACTATGCTACCATTACCAGTTTGTGCACAGTACAAGTTAGTCCCTGTTCTCTAGCACTATGCTACCATTAACAGTGTGTGCACAGTACAAGTTAGTCCCTGTTCTCTAGCACTATGCTACCATTAACTGTCTGTGTAAGTACAAGTTAGTCCCTGTTCTCTAGAACTATGCTACCATTACCAGTTTGTGCACAGTACAAGTTAGTCCCTGTTCTCTAGCACTATGCGACCATTACCAGTTTGTGCACAGTACAAGTTAGTCCCTGTTCTCTAGAACTATGCTACCATTAACTGGCTGTGTAAGTA
This sequence comes from Archivesica marissinica, assembly GCA_014843695.1. Lineage (NCBI taxonomy): Eukaryota > Metazoa > Mollusca > Bivalvia > Venerida > Vesicomyidae > Archivesica > Archivesica marissinica. The sequence continues at coordinate 41,016,834 of CM026400.1, forward strand.
CAAGTTAGTCCCTGTTCTCTAGCACTATGCTACCATTAACAGTGTGTGCACAGTACAAGTTAGTCCCTGTTCTCTAGCACTATGCTACCATTAACTGTCTGTGTAAGTACAAGTTAGTCCCTGTTCTCTAGAACTATGCTACCATTACCAGTTTGTGCACAGTACAAGTTAGTCCCTGTTCTCTAGCACTATGCGACCATTACCAGTTTGTGCACAGTACAAGTTAGTCCCTGTTCTCTAGAACTATGCTACCATTAACTGGCTGTGTAAGTACAAGTTAGTCCCTGTTCTCTAGCACTATGCTACCATTAACAGTGTGTGCACAGTACAAGTTAGTCCCTGTTCTCTAGCACTATGCTACCATTAACTGTCTGTGTAAGTACAAGTTAGTCCCTGTTCTCTAGCACTATGCTACCATTAACTGTCTGTGTAAGTACAAGTTAGTCCCTGTTCTCTAGCACTATGCTACCATTAACCAGTTTGTGTAAGTACAAGTTAGTCCATGTTCTCCAGAACTATGCTACCATTAATCAGTTTATGCACAGTACATGTTCACTAATGTAACGTAACGAAACTCGAACACTCTAATTAGCTGTGGCCTATATGTTTACTAAAATAGATCTCTCTTAAATAAAAAAAATAACAATCAACAAACAAGCTGAATTTTGCATGTGTATGTTGCGTGTAGCTGAGTGATGGGTACTTTATTAAGATACAGTTCACGTAATCGATGACATTTAGTACCACGGTATGATACATTTGGGAATTATATTGCTCTAGAATTCAATCCACCGACCAATTTAGCTTCATCACAAGCAAAGCTAGGTCTAAAGAAATCAGCAGTTTAGTATTGCGGTAAGGGTAATTATGCATTCTTAATTAAAAGAGATTAAGTGCTTGTTTCGGGAAATTAGGAAGTATTAAGCAGAACGTTAATGCCGTTCAATACCGGACGGGTAATGTAGCGGTGTATTTGTTATTTAAGGTATAGCGACACCGGTGTGCAGAATTACTAGTAAAGAAATATGTTTTTACCTTTACTTATCGTCTCTACCGCTGCCCATTTCGGCGATTATTTTAGTCATTTTAGATCATGGAGGACAGCGTAATAATACAGATCTAGGGTTTCCTTTTGTTCTTGTACGTACACAGTGTAAATCACCGACACGAGAGCTCGGTTTAAAGTCCCATCTGAAAGACTGTCGATAGCATTAGGGTTAGACGGGGGGATCGAACCTGCGATCCCTGGATTCGCGGTCCAAAGTGTTAACCTTTCACTGGACTATTGACACGTCTGTATAGAAATGTGTTAATGCATGTATTTACGCCTATATGGATAATACCGGCTAGTTCGACAGAAGCAGTCATATTTGTTTTATGAAACGTTCCTCAAATCTGAAGATGTGGAAGTCGTGATAGCGCAGTGGATGCGCGTTCGCTTCAGGTGCGAAAGGTCCGGAGTTCGAGCCCCGCTGGAGCCGTTACGAGTGTGCCCTTAGGCAGGGCACTTAAATTCCACATTGCCTTTTCTCTCTCCTTCATGGTGATGGATTCCATCAGGAATGAGGTCTAGAGAGTGATTAATATAAGTTGAAAGAACTTGTTTCGCAATCAAGCTAAAATAAATTTGTATAAACTAAATCTGAAACTCAAACTCAGTAAGTGTAATCACACAGAGTCCTGCTAATAAACAACCAATCAAAATGATCACAGCTGTGGTATCTCGAATTGTGTGCACGCTACTCTCCGCTATCTATTGTTAGCAAATCCAGGAGTGGTTGGTTCAAGCCTCCGTTACACTTTACTCACCATGACCACTGCCATAGTAGTTCGTATGGATTAAAACCATGGCCTCATGCCAATGAGCACGTGCAGGTACCAGAGCAACCTCTGGACTAGGAATGTATCATTGCACTATCACCCAGCGTCTATAGTGACTCATCTCTTCACAATGCGTTGCTCATATTGGCAGCTCGTAACCACGAACCAAACACACTCCGGTACCTATTATGATGCACCACGAGACATGACCGCTCCAGGTTCGATCCCCGTCTGACCATAATAAAATTAACAGTCTTTCAGATGGGACTTTAAACCGAGGTCTCGTGTCGGTGCTTTACACCGTGCACATAAAAGAACAAGAGGAGACTCTGGAATGGGTCTCTGTATGTCTGTATCATTGCACTATCATCCAAAACTCTAAAATGAACAATCTCTTCAGGGGGCGTCGCGCATGTGAACAACCGGTAGCGACGATGAATAGACGTAAAAAACATTGCGTGAACAGTTACAGTTGCTTCTAATATTTCTGCTGAGTCTCTTGTCGTCTTAATGGTACTCCGATATATCGGCCTTGTGTATATATATCTATTGAACGGCTTCGTATTCGGCTATAATTACAGTGCGAATTCGTCCCACTAAATATCAAAAACGTACAGCAAATCAGACATGAGAAATGATATGATTGTGCAAGCAGATATACCCCACCAACACTCTTCACTAAGTATGCATCATTATAGAGAATGGACTAATTAAAGAGCACTATATCTAATCTATATGACTCTGTTCCTTTTATGGTCGCTGTGCTTTGTTTTCAATTATTCAATACACATATCGTTAATACACAATAAAAGTCTGAGAACCCTTCTCCCACGGCATAATCATTATTGCTCCGTGGGCTTTAAAAGTACATGTTAAACTACTTAGTTTTCTATGTCCTCTTGTATATAATGTAGTTGCGCGTTTTCTATGTCCTCTAGTATATAATGTAGGTGCGCGTTTTCTATGTCCTCTAGTATATAATGTAGGAGTGCGTTTTCTATGTCCTCTAGTATATAATGTAGGTGTGCGTTTTCTATGTCCTCTAGTATATAATGTAGGTGTGCGTTTTCTATGTCCTCTAGTATATAATGTAGGTGCGCGTTTTCTATGTCCTCTTGTATATAATGTAGGTATGTTTTTCTATGTCCTCTAGTATATAATGTAGGTGTGCGTTTTCTATGTCCTCTAGTATATAATGTAGGTGTGCGTTTTCTATGTCCTCTAGTATATAATTAGGTGCGCATTTACTATGTCCTCTAGTATATAATATAGGTGTGCGTTTTCTATGTCCTCTAGTATATAATGTAGGTGCGTTTTCTATGTCCTCTAGTATATAATGTACGTGTGCGTTTTCTATGTCCTCTAGTATATAATGTAGGTGTGCGTTTTCTATGTCCTCTAGTATATAATGTAGGTGTGCGTTTTCTATGTCCTCTAGTATATAATGTAGGTGTGCGTTTTCTATGTCCTCTAGTATATAATGTAGGTGTGCGTTTTCTATGTCCTCTAGTATATAATGTAGGTGTGCGTTTTCTATGTCCTCTAGTATATAATGTAGGTGTGCGTTTTCTATGTCCTCTAGTATATAATGTAGGTGTGCGTTTTCTATGTCCTCTAGTATATAATGTAGGTGTGCGTTTTCTATGTCCTCTAGTATATAATGTAGGTGTGCGTTTTCTATGTCCTCTAGTATATAATGTAGGTGTGCGTTTTCTATGTCCTCTAGTATATAATGTAGGTTTGCGTTTTCTATGTCCTCTAGTATATAATGTAGATGTGCGTTTTCCTACAGCATGATTAATATAGTAAACCTCTAAGACCTTCACTAAGTGAGCACACTTTAATACTACTATACTGACACCATAAAAAAACGTGTACTTTTTATATTGAGCATTATTTGTTCGTTACAAATTGTATCATTATGGATTTTACTATCATGAGTGAAGACCCTTTACACATTGCACTAATTTACCCAATAGTTCACACAATAGATACCAATTTTACCTATATTTTGTCTAAAAGGATATCAAGTTTACCTCTAAGGCAAGTACACAGTTTCTGTTTGATGTCAGTATATATAGGGGCAATGTATGTGAGAGAAATGTACATGTAATACGAGATTGATTGATTAGTAATTATTAGTATTATATTCATTTTTTTGTAGACCATAAACCGTATAAGTCTGTGCTTAAGTACAAGATTCTTCGTAAATGCCTTGTAACTACATAGTTCAAAATCCAACAGCATGTTCGTATCTTCTGTAATAGCACTATTAACTGTACTTGGTGGTACAGATGGTGAAACACATTTAAAAATTCGTTGCTGAAGACCACAGACAAATACAAAAGTGTAAAATAATAATAAAACAACATTCAAACTATCCACTACACTCTGGCGCATAGTATGTACCTCACCCTGTCCTAGCAAACATCAAACTATCCACTGCTTGGTACCCCAGTCTGGGACATAGTATGTACATCACCCGGTCCTAGCAAACATCAAACTATCCACTGCTTGGTACCCCAGTCTGGGACATAGTATGTACATCACCCGGTCCTAGCAAACATCAAACTATCCACTGCTGTGTACCCCAGTCTGGGACATAGTATGTACATCACACGGTCCTAGCAACCTTCTAGTTGTCTACTGCATGATACCCCAGTGTGGGACATAGTATGTACATCACACGGTCCTAGCAACCTTCTAGTTGTCTACTGCTTGATACCCCAGCCTGGGATATAGTATGTACCTCACACGCTCCTAGCAACCTTCTAGTTATCTACTGCATGATACCCCAGCCTGGGATATAGTATGTACCTCACACGGTCCTAGCAACCTTCTAGTTGTCTACTGCATGATACCCCAGCCTGGGATATAGTATGTACCTCACACGATCCTAGCAACCTTCTAGTTGTCTACTGCTTGTCGCTATTCGTCGAGCAGAGTTATATATTTACCACGTCAATGAACTATCTGATATTTTTAGTAAGATATTAATAACTTTAGAACACAACTCAATTCAATTAAGTTCTTAAGTTCTCCTACGGGCATGTTGTGGTATTGGCTAAGACATATCCCCTCATGAAGATTGGACAAGTATAGTAGTTATCCACAGTATAACACAAACCGTATAAATGACCAAGTTAGACAAACTATACTTTTGTCTGCAGTTATTAAAACCAGATATTACGACTAGTGTTAAGTTTATACAATGTATGTTAAAAACGTTTACACCGCTAGCATGCACCATTTTAGACATGTCAAAATCAATCCATCTTAATCAACCAGGATGGTTTCCTAGTCCTTGATAATTGCGATAAATTGAATAATGTTATCAAGAAATGTACTTGCTTGTTATACGTTGTCTCGTATCAAACAATTCCTTTCCATATATGCGCAAGGTGTTTTTTAATTCCTACATTTGACCCCATCTGGACTATCTTACTGCTGTGTACTTTGGGGGAACTCTAATGCATATTTAGAAGATAAATGTGTTAGATTCCAACAACGAGCTGCAAGATTAAATATATTCTTGACACGGACTTTGACACTCCTTCTTCCGAACTTTTCTCAGCACTCAATTGAATGACGTTCCAGAAGGATGTATGTATGTATGTATGTATGTATGTATGTATGTATGTTCCTTTAATGCCAAACCCCTCGCGGGGACTTAGACATGTTTTCCTGGGCAGGCTTAGCCGACATAAGCGATTAACCAGTACTAAGCAATGTGTGTGAGGTGCCTTGCTCAATGGCACTACATACGTGGCCTGGCCGAGTATCGAACCCGGGACCGTTCGATTCCAAATCCGACGCTCTACCACTGGACCACGGACGCCACAAACAATTTTAGTGTCTCCAATCAATGCATTTATGTACGTATTTATAATAATAATAATATTGTTATTAATAATAATAATAATAATAATAACGCTCTTATTTAACGGGTAGTTATGCTGAGCAGTAGTAATGTGTAAAACACTCAATGGCCTAGCACCTGTCTATCTACAAGAGTCATTCAGAATTACTTCCCATGTTCGAACTCAAAACTTGCGATCATCCTCCAATCTCCAACTTTACCCTTCAAAGCCAAATACATGTAGTGAACATTTTAGACAATCTTTCTTATATTCAGGGTCGCGCTTCTGGTCCGTCCCTTATCACATCAAAACAGCACATTCTGTTCCACACTTCAAAGCGTTATATATCAGGTGGTGCAAAGAACAGACCAATAACCTAATAAATTGATACATTATAATTATACATGAATATAAGTATTAGTTCGTGCAGCTTATTTCCCACGGAAATCATACTTGTCATTGTTTACTTGTGCTATTTTGGTGTTTTAATTTGTTGAGGCCTCATGGTAGATTGACTTAATTGTTCAAATGGGTTCTCTCGTTAAATAAGAGCGTTATTATTATTATTAATAACAATATTATTATTATTATAAATACGTACGCATTGATTGGGCACACTAACATTGTTTTTAATTATCTACAGTAAAATGTATTGCCTTCATGTTTGAGTAGTTTGATGTAAATTATATTTTGCTATTTTCTAACAATAGCTGTTCAGATGTGTGTTACCACCAAATAAATGCAGCATTTGTGTGTTTCACGTCTATTTATCGTCGCTACCTGTTGCCCATATGAGCGACGCCTCCTGAAGAGATTAGTCATTTTAGATTGTGGAGGATAGTGCATGATACAGACAGAGACCCATTCCAGAGTCTCCTCTGGTTCTTCTACGTGCACGGTGTAAAGCACCGACACGAGATCTCGGCTTAACGTCCCATATATAAATGCAGAATAACAATAAGGGACTTTAAATACAAGACCAAAATGTCACACTTGTACTTCTGGCGACAGTGTAACACTAAAGCACACACTTTTTGACATGTGCATTTCTGGAGACAACCTCGGACTAAAGCATACACTTTGATTGTTGCGTATAATTTTATTACATGCACATGGTACTTTAAAGCCACAAAATGAAGTACTAAAACTGTCGTATACTACAGTCACCGGATGTTAAAAGTTCACCGTTTAAAAAACGTTTAAACGCTTAGACTAAGATGGACATTTGGAACTTCGACAAAAGTACACACTTGCGGTATATTACACAGTATCATTTTATTATATATATATTACATAGTAAATGTTTATGTATGTTACCTGCATATGGTTAGTCTTTTAGAATCACTCTTCTTCATACTGCATCGAGACAAGAAGGGTGTGTGCTATTGGCCATTCTAAGAAATGTCCAATATGCTGCACACTTGCAATTCTCGCCCGGTCAGAGAATCGAACTTGGTCGCTCTCTTTCTCTCTGGGTTCAGTTCCAGACGAGAGACAGTCTCTGAGTAAATTCCAATAAATATCCTTCGCGAGTTTATCTAAATATGCTAGCAGAGTTTGATTTCTGAGTGCATCAAAATTCACCTCAAATCATCCATACCTACTGAATTGCACAAACGTAAATTATACAAAAATTTACATTCGTCAGTTTTTCTCATAAATAAATATTCCCATACATAAACTTTGTATATCCTTTGACGAAAAAATGCACAAAAAATGTGCCTCCTTTGGAGAAGTCAATCTGTCATATTTTTGTTTGCGAAAATTACATATTGTACTCCGCTGATAACCTCTATGCTAGTTCAATGTTTGAAACAATAATTATTTTCTTTTAAACTATCCACTTTCAAATGAAACTATCAAATTTCGCACAATCACAACATATGCTAAATATTGTCGATCAAAATAATTTTACACCTAGGCCGCAACATTCTAACTTTTCCTTTTAACAAATTATTCATTAATTTTTATCATTAGCGATCAATTAAAATATGGTAACATTTTGTAAGGGCTAGCATCATTAGGCTCTCGCGATACGCAGACAATGTGCTGATTTCCTTTCTTAATTATTAAGAGATTCTGAGACTGTGACTGCACACGGAATAGATGCACCAGGAACAATCCAATCTGAATATCTGCACATATATCTTGTGGGTAAGAAATTCACACGAAATATAGGTATTATACGCTATGTAATTTTCAACATTTTAATTTGAAACATGCGTTGTGAAATGCACTTGGTTATCAAAATATGATTTTACACATTTATCTAATAGTTATTATCACGCAATATGAAAATGATCGGTTTAAACCGTTAAATCTGATAATCCACAAAGTTATTCCCTTCTGTGTGTCTGTGTGTCTGTGTGTGTTTTATTAATCCTATGTTGTTATACTATTCACTCTTGTACTAGTTTGCACTATTCCCTTTTTGCAAGTTGATTTTTGACTGTATAGCACACATTCGTTTTTGTAATGAAAGCGTTAAACGAACCAAGTTAACCAAGCGTCCAACGGGACGTTTTGTTAAATGACAAGCGATTCGGCGACATGGATGAACGAGGGAAAGATTCTCCCTTGTGATTGGTCAATAACAAATGATTGTCAACATTTAGTAGGAAGATAATTCCACAGTATACGATAGTGGTGACTTACACGTTAAACCGCGAAGTGTTAACAGCGATTTTAGTTCAAAACGGATGCAGAGCTCGGTAATTTTGCAATTAATGTATAGGCAAATATATATATACGGGAGAAAACCACTTTGTTCAAGGCAATACACTGACGGCTGTCGTTTACTTCCCCTTAATGTAGTTTTATCTAATTGTGTTGCTTCTGTGGTATAACCAACATGCTTAAAGCGACATCGCACAAAGTAAATAAAATGCATTTTTCACATATAAATATATATAATATAATGTCGTTTAGAGCTAATTTAACAAAGATTAATCTACGAATAAATCGGTACCATAAATCGTGTTATTCAAGATACACTAGTTGTATTATGCATGGATGTCGACCCTATTTACATTATGTTCTAACAAACCGCGTATACGACGTTTGTTTATTAGTTGAAATACTCAGTTTTTGAGGCAAATATTTTGAAAACAATTATACCATATAATAGGAAAATATATCCTGTAGAAATGTGTGTTTTCACTGATGTAGTGTCGCTTTAAGCTCACAATATATGTTTCCGTATCCAGGGATCGCAGGTTCGATCCCCGTCTGACCCTAATAAAATTAATAGTCTTTCAGATGGGACGTTAAACCGAGGTCTCGTGTCGTGCTTTACACCGTGCACGTAAAAGAACCAGAGGAGACTCTGGAATGGGTCTCTGTCTGTATTACTGCACTATCCTCCAAAATCTAAAATTACTAATATCTTCAGGAGTCGTCGCTCATATGGGCAGCCGGTAGCGACGATAAATAAACGTAAAACATACACAGTAAGCCAAACATACAAAGGATGGTCATGAAACCTACATTTCACACTTTCCTTGTGGACAAACTATTGTAAACTATCCAATGAAAATATTTGCATGTATATCAAATTAAAAAATCTTGTCTCTTTAATATAAAGCTTGAGAGAATTAGGACGAGACAAAATCAACATAGCGTTTATTGATGAGAGTAGACATTGAATGACATTTCGAAATGTTGAGTACCCACAAAAACGCGAGTATAGGTATACGGTCCAAACTATATTCGTCCATAGTACATTATTTGAGATAAAATACAGGATATGTTCAAGTCCCATTATTTATGTTTACATAGCAGTCATTGTTTAAATTCTTCTACATATGAAGTCATTACGATGGCGATGCGACGGAAATCATGACGTATCGGAACATTCATCACAACCCGTGTTGCTATAATTACATTCAGTAATCTTAAAGGATAGTTGCAGAGATAACTAACTGGAATGTGACAGTACTATGCACGGCCATACAGGGGGAACTCCCTGGAATGTGACAAGTACTGTGCACGGCCATACTGGGGGAACTCCCTGGAATGTGACAGTACTGTGCACGGCCATACTGGGGGAACTCCCTGGAATGTGACAGTACTGTGCACGGCCATACTGGGGGAACTCCCTGGAATGTGACATTACTGTACACGGCCATGTTGGGGGAACTCCCTGGAATGTGACAGTACTGTACACGGCCATGTTGGGGGACCTCCCTGGAATGTGACAGTACTGTACATGGCCATGTTGGGGATCTCCCTGCAATGTGACAGTACTGTACACGGCCATGTTGGGGGAACTCCCTGGAATGTGACAGTACTGTACACGGCCATGTTGGGGATCTCCCTGCAATGTGACAGTACTGTACACGGCCATGTTGGGGGAACTCCCTGGAATGTGACAGTACTGTGCACGGCCATACTGGAGGAACTCCCTGGAATGTGACAGTACTGTACACGGACATGTTGGGGGATCTTCCTGGAATGTGAGAGTACTGTACACGGCCATACTGGGGGAACTCCCTGAAATATGACAGTACTGTACACGGCCATGTTGGGGGAACTCCCTGGAATGTGACAGTACTGTACACGGACATATTGGGGGATCTCCCTGGAATGTGACAGTACTGTACACGGCCATGTTGGGGGTTCTCCCTGGAATGTGACAGTACTGTGCACGGCCATACTGGGGGTTCTCCCTGGAATGTGACAGTACTGTACACGGCCATCCTGGGGGATCTCCCTGGAATGTGACAGTACTGTGCACGGCCATGTTGGGGATCTCACTGGAATGTGACAGTACTGTACACGGACATATTGGGGACCTCCCTGGAATGTGACAGTACTGTACACGGACATATTGGGGGATCTCCCTGGAATGTGACAGTACTATACACGGACATATTGGGGGAACTCCCTGGAATGTGACAGTACTGTGCACGGCCATGTTGGGGATCTCCCTGGAATGTGACAGTACTGTACACGGCCATGTTGGAGGATATCCCTGGAATGTGACAGTACTGTGCACGGCCATGTTGGGGATCTCCCTGGAATGTGACAGTACTGTACACGGACATAGTGGGGACCTCCCTGGAATGTGACAGTACTGCACACGGCCATATTGGGGAAGCTCCCTGGAATGTGACAGTACTGTGCACGGCCATACTGGGGGAACTCCCTGGAATGTGACAGTACTGTACACGGCCATACTGGGGGATCTCCCTGGAATGTGACAGTACTGTACACGGCCATACTGGGGGATCTCCCTGGAATGTGACAGTACTGTACACGGCCATGTTGGGGATCTCACTGGAATGTGACAATACTGTACACGGCCATGTTGGGGATCTCACTGGAATGTGACAGTACTGTACACGGACATATTGGGGGAACTCCCTGGAATGTGACAGTACTGTACACGGACATATTGGGGGACCTCCCTGGAATGTGACAGTACTGTACACGGACATATTGGGGACCTCCCTGGAATGTCACAGTACTGTACACGGACATATTGGGGGAACTCCCTGGAATGTCACAGTACTGTGCACGGCCATATTGGGGGATCTCCCTGGAATGTGACAGTACTGTGCACGGCCATGTTGGGGGATCTCCCTGGAATGTGACAGTACTGTGCACGGCCATACTGGGGGACCTCCCTGGAATGTGACAGTACTATGCACGGCCATGTTGGGGGATCTCCCTGGAATGTGACAGTACTGTGCACGGCCATGCTGGGGGACCTCCCTGGAATGTGACAGTACTGTGCACGGCCATGTTGGGGGACCTCCCTGGAATGTGACAGTACTATGCACGGCCATATTGGGGGATCTCCCTGGAATGTGACAGTACTGCACACGGCCATACTGGGGGATCTCCCTGGAATGTGACAGTACTGTGCACGGCCATGTTGGGGATCTCACTGGAATGTGACAGTACTGTACACGGCCATGTTGGGGATCTCACTGGAATGTGACAGTACTGTACACGGACATATTGGGGACCTCCCTGGAATGTGACAGTACTGTACACGGACATACTGGGGGAACTCCCTGGAATGTGACAGTACTGTGCACGGCCTTTTTGGGGGCCTCCCTGGAATGTGACAGTACTGTACACGGCCATGTTGGGGGAACTCCCTGGAATGTGACAGTATTGTACACGGACATATTGGGGGATCTCCCTGGAATGTGACAGTACTGTACACGGCCATGTTGGGGGTTCTCCCTGGAATGTGACAGTACTGTGCACGGCCATACTGGGGGTTCTCCCTGGAATGTGACAGTACTGTACACGGCCATCCTGGGGGATCTCCCTGGAATGTGACAGTACTGTGCACGGCCATGTTGGGGATCTCACTGGAATGTGACAGTACTGTACACGGACATATTGGGGACCTCCCTGGAATGTGACAGTACTGTACACGGACATATTGGGGGATCTCCCTGGAATGTGACAGTACTATACACGGACATATTGGGGGAACTCCCTGGAATGTGACAGTACTGTGCACGGCCATGTTGGGGATCTCCCTGGAATGTGACAGTACTGTACACGGCCATGTTGGAGGATATCCCTGGAATGTGACAGTACTGTGCACGGCCATGTTGGGGATCTCCCTGGAATGTGACAGTACTGTACACGGACATATTGGGGACCTCCCTGGAATGTGACAGTACTGTACACGGACATATTGGGGGAACTCCCTGGAATGTGACAGTACTGTGCACGGCCATGTTGGGGGAACTCCCTGGAATGTGACAGTACTGTACACGGACATATTGGGGGAACTCCCTGGAATGTGACAGTACTGTACACGGACATATTGGGGGACTCCCTGGAATGTGACAGTACTGTACACGGACATATTGGGGGACCTCCCTGGAATGTGACAGTACTGTGCACGGCCATACTGGGGGACCTCCCTGGAATGTGACAGTACTGTGCACGGCCATGTTGGGGGACCTCCCTGGAATGTGACAGTACTATGCACGGCCATATTGGGGGATCTCCCTGGAATATGACAGTACTGTGCACAGCCATACTGGGGGAACTCCCTGAAATATGACAGTACTGTACACGGCCATGTTGGGGGAACTCCCTGGAATGTGACAGTACTGTGCACGGCCTTTTTGGGGGGTCTCCCTGGAATGTGACAGTACTGTACACGGCCATGTTGGGGGAACTCCCTGGAATGTGACAGTACTGTACACGGCCATGTTGGGGGAACTCCCTGGAATGTGACAGTACTGTGCACGGCCTTTTTGGGGGGTCTCCCTGGAATGTGACAGTACTGTACACGGCCATGTTGGGGGAACTCCCTGGAATGTGACAGTACTGTACACGGCCATATTGGGGGACCTCCCTGGAATGTGACAGTACTGTACACGGCCATGTTGGGGGACCTCCCTGGAATGTGACAGTACTGTACACGGACATGTTGGGGGACCTCCCTGGAATGTGACAGTACTGTGCACGGCCATACTGGGGGATCTCCCTGGAATGTGACAGTACTGTACACGGCCATTTTGGGGGAACTCCCTGGAATGTGACAGTACTGTACACGGACATATTTGGGAACCTCCCTGGAATGTAACAGTACTATGCACGGCCATATTGAGGGATCTCCCTGGAATGTGACAGTACTGTGCACGGCCATATTGGGGGGCCTCCCTGGAATGTGACAGTACTATGCACGGCCATACTGGGGTATCTCCCTAGAATGTGACAGTACTGTACACGGCCATATTGGGGGATCTCCCTGGAATGTGACAGTACTGTGCACGGCCATATTGGGGGGCCTCCCTGGAATGTGACAGTACTATGCACGGCCATACTGGGGTATCTCCCTAGAATTTGACAGTACTGTACACGGCCATATTGGGGGATCTCCCTGGAATGTGACAGTACTGTACACGGCCATATTGGGGGAACTCCCTGGAATGTGACAGTACTGTGCACGGCCATGTTGGGGATCTCCCTGGAATGTGACAGTACTGTACACGGACATATTGGGGGATCTCCCTGGAATGTGACAGTACTATGCACGGCCATGTTGGGGATCTCCCTGGAATGTGACAGTACTGTACACGGACATATTGGGGGATCTCCCTGGAATGTGACAGTACTGTGCACGGTCATATTGGGGGATCTCCCTGGAATGTGACAGTACTGTTCACGGCCATATTGGGGGATCTCCCTGGAATATGACAGTACTGTACACGGCCATATTGGGGGATCTCCCTGGAATGTGACAGTACTGTACACGGCCATATTGGGCGATATCCCTGGAATGTGACAGTACTGTTCACGGCCATATTCCTGGAATGTGACAGTACCGTGCACGGCCATGGTGGGGGAATTCCCTGGAATGTGACAGTACTGTACACGGACATATTGGGGGATATCCCTGGAATGTGACAGTACTGTGCACGGCCATGGTGGGGGACCTCCCTGGAATGTGACAGTACTGTACACGGCCATGTTGGGGACCTCCCTGGAATGTGACAGTACTGCACACGGCTATATTGGGGGACCTCCTTTCAAGGAACAATGAGCAATAGTTTACTGATATATTACTCACAGAAGCACACGGGGTCTTGCTTCACCAATAGTAGCTGGAGTCGCCATATTCCCCACACTGTATGTGAGACTTTAACCCAACACGCACGCACGCACGCACGCACGCACGCACGCACACAATAGTTGTCATTAAAGCCTCATTTTGCATGTACTTGCATTGGTATATTTTAAGGAGCGGGTGATTATAATCTGTGCTTAAATAGTTCAAATGTTTCTGTAATAAATTATTAAGATATTAAGCATAATTTGAATGATTGTCCAATGTGAAAATACAGATTGTAAATAACTTCATTTTATGGATTTATAAAGTTAATATCAGAATGATTCATATATAAATGAATTATAGCTAAATGTTTCCATTTGAAGAAATAGAATTTAAACATGCTCTCCTGTTCACAAATGATGAACCGTGATACTAGTTTGCATACAGTGAGCTATTTTTAGAACTTATTTAAATTACGATCATGGGACTAGAATATGAGCGGGTACGGACAATTCCGAACGATTTTCGGCCAAATTCGGGATAATAATTATTTTTCTAAGAAAGAGTAGCAGAGTAGAAAGGATTTTATTATTTTCGAATACATTTATACATGTTTCTATTTTTGAGACGCGTGGGTATTAGTGGTTTTATAATGAGTATGATAGTTTTAGAAATTGTGACCGTGATTTTGAAATGGATTGCATCTTAAAGAAACTATAATTCCTTGTACAGAGATACGGTAGATCACTCGAAACAACAGACACATGCGATGGCAGCGGGTAGGCAACTTTACAAGCAAGGCAATAGTTCTAGACATACAAGAGTACATACCCAACCTGGTCCCAACCTGGTTGTTCAAACCTTCGGCAGCAAAAAAAAAAAAAAAAAAAGTTAAATGCTGCAACCCGTTGGTGAACCTAACACACTGGTCGTTGGTTTCATTAAAAGGGCAACATATTTGTTTTCAAGAGAAAGGTCGTGAAAATAGTTAACTGGATCTTAACAACTTGTTAGTCTAAGAAGCCATAGACATTTCGCACGCCAGATAGATAGCTTCCTCACAAGTTATGTGAAGTCAATGGCATTAACTCTTTTCAGCACCGAATAAATTCAAAGCAATGTGCAAACAACATAGATCCAGATCAGCGTAACGCCGCGTTTGATTTGGATCACTGGTGTTTACTATTCGGACAGGTGCTTCAGCTCCACTGTCTGAAGAGAAATAAGCATATAGCCTGATCAGACGGCATGTTCTGTTCTGTCTGATCAGGATCTATGTTGTTTGCTATTCGGACATGTGCTCCAGCTCCACTGTCTGAAGAGAAATAAGCATATAGCCTGATCAGACGGCATGTTCTGTTCTCTCTGATCAGGATCTATGTTGTTTGCTATTCGGACATGTGCTCCAGCTCCACTGTCTGAAGAGAAATAAGCATATAGCCTGATCAGACGGCACGTTCGGTTCTGTCTGATCGGGTTCTAGGATGTGTACAAAGGCGCTGCTTTATTGTAACATTAGCGGTTTAAGAGTTAGCCACTCGACCATTGTACAAACATGCGGAATATTCTATAGCAACAGCCACTTCCGGCTATGACCGGCTGGTCATAGTGCACAGCAAGCACGTTATATGAGATACGATATGCACAATACTACACATAGGATCAACTTTATGTCATATCAATAGGTCAATATGAACCATGAGGTACAACAATTTACAAACACGAACATAACAAATAGTGGTGACAAATCTTCTTTTTTTATACTTATAGTAATCACTCTCGTTGGCTCGGATTAAAGCGTATATGTGGTCATTCATGTGGGAGGAAACCGGAGTACTTGGAGAAAACCCACCAGTCCGATCTGGCGACCATCGTACCATCTCACATACTTCCCTGTCCGAGGATCGAACCCGGGTCGCATTGGTGAGAAGCGAGCGCGCTAACCACTGCGCTAATCGGACACATCTTGCGAAGAAGGCATAGTATGCATTGTAACAATGTTATTATTCAATTTAAAAATTAATCACACGAATATACTAGCATAAAAATGTTCATAATGTATATATCAAACCTGTATTTACTTCCATTAAGAATATCGCAGAGTACAACAGGTCGATTATATATACTCTTATCATGAATGAATGTGATTCAAACAGAAGTATTGGCGCAGCACTGAGGTGTGGCGTTCTGTTCGGGTGGGGTAATTTAACAATGACATCGGTTTACAGAAAGCTACATTTATTGTGTTATTTAACATGGCTATTGAGTAAAGTTTTCCTGGGAGTCTTGGCTAGTCAATTGGAACATAGGAGATATTGTTAAAAAGTAATTCCAAAACTGTATGTATACCGCGATATGTCAAATCTCGTGTACCATTATCCAGGCATGTAATGTACGTGTACCATTATCCAGGCATGTAATGTACGTGTACCATTACCCAGGCATGTAATTTACGTGTACCATTATCCAGACATGTAATTTACGTGTACCATTACCCAGGCATGTAATTTACGTGTACCATTATCCAGGCATGTAATTTACATGTACCATTATCCAGACATGTAATTTACGTGTACCATTACCCAGGCATGTAATTTACGTGTACCATTATCCAGACATGTAATTTACGTGTACCATTATCCAGGCATGTAATTTACATGTACCATTATCCAGGCATGTAATTTACGTGTACCATTATCCAGGCATGTAATTTACGTGTACCATTATCCAAGCATGTAATTTACATGTACGCCTATATTGTACCTCTGGTGCATTTGATGCTTTGCGTCAATGAATTTCTTGTTTTTATATGGACAACTATAACATGTTAATATATTGTTAATTAGGGGCATCCGACAACATGCGATATAATAATACTATAGATACCCGATATAACATGATAACACTAGTACATATAAAACGTGAAAGCATACATATACATGTCTGTACTATTTCTGTTATATGACTGCGTGCTTGTTTTTATGGGATGTTTACAATCGTACAATAGTATTAGGAAAGAGGTAGCCATATAAGCAAGTTGCTTTCTCCTCATTCCTACATGTATTTTTTTATTGTGATCATTATACTATGTATATTCATTGAAATAAAATATTGTTTAAACTAATCGCACTAGCAGCTTAGGACATATGACGATTATCCAGCTGTTATTGGATGAGGGAGACCCCGGGTGCCACTCCGAGCTGTAGTTGATGCACGGACTGGCACCCGGGTAGAACCATCGACACTCCTCTAAACCAGCTGTCTAGCTTTCTCACTTGAAAGAATTCAACACATAAAAGTTGGATTCGAACCTACAGTGGTTATGGGCAAGTGATTTGAAGTCAGCGACTGTAACCACTCCACCACGGAGGCCTCTCCATATGACTGTACGCAATACATTGCTTGTTACTGTATATACCTTGGCGATCAGTAAGTATTGCAGCTGTGCTGTGAAAGGTTTGATCCTGTTCAGGGCGATACACACACACGCACGCACGCACGCACACACACACACACACACACGCACATACACACACACACACACACACACACACACACAACACACACACACACACACAATACACACCACACACGCACGCACACACACACACACACACACACACGACACACACACACACACACACACACACACACATACACACACACACACACACACACACAGGGCCCGAGGGTATAAAACGTTTCTCAGATCTCAAATTCAAGCTCAAATGATCTGATTGGTTACTGTCAGCAGAACCAATCAGACGCGTGAGAATGAGTTTTGAGATTGGAGAAAAGTTTTATAACCTCGGGGCCAGACCACGAAGACGCAATTCCAAGAAACATTGTATGTAGCAAAACATAGACAAGTTTTAACAGAGTTGCGAACCGGGTCAGCTTGTCTATATCAGAGCGGTTTTGTTTTTATTTGAAGCCGGAACGTGTATCACATGAGCATGTGTTCGTACAATCATGTATGATACATGTAAGATAACACACGGTTTTTACATAAATATTATGATAAAGCATTCAATTATGAATTGTTCGAAGTTAACTACGCCTTGCCAATTAGTAAAAAATCTAAAATGACTAATCTCTTCAGGAGGCGTTGCTCATATGGGCAACCGGTAGCGACGACAAATAAACGTAAAACACAAAGATACAGTTTTGTTTTTGTATCTGGCAGATACAATAAAAGCAAATTATAGGGCAGATATCGATCATACTCTTTCTTAATCAGTAATATCACGTAGTCAGGAATCTCACGTAGTCACCAATGTCACGTAGTAAGGAATGTCACATATTTACGAATGTCACGCTGCCAGGAATGTCATGTAGTCAAGAATGTCACGTAATCAGGAATATCACTTAGTCATATGCCACGTAGCCAGTAATGTCACGTAGATAGTAATGTCACGTAATCAGTAATGTCACGTAGATAGTAATGTCACGTAATCGGTAATGTCAGGTAACCAGGAGTGTGACGTAGCCAGTAATGTCACATAGTCATACATGTCACGTAGTCAGTAATGTCACGTAGTCATACATGTCACGTAGTCATTAATGTCACATAATCAGTAATGTCACATAGTCATAAATGTCACGTAGTCATAAATGTCACGCAGTCAGGAATGTCACGTAGTCAATAATATCACGTCTCAGAGATGTCACGTTGTCGGGATGTCACGCATAAGTAATGACACGTTCTTTTTCTGTGGTTGTTTTCATTTACTTTACGGGACGTAGGGTTGTTAGTGTATAGTTAGGATGATATGTGTAGTGAGGGTGTAATCTATAACCGACTTCTTCAACGTGATACGATATCTATGAAGAGGCAACGGGCATAGCATGCGGGACTTTTGATTTCAGACATTGATGTGAACCTAGATGACCCAGATCAGTGAAAGCAAATATTTACATTACCCACTGAATTTGACTTGATCTGAACGTACGGACGAAATGTTAATATGACAATGACAGTTGGTGTGATAATATACATCTCGGCCACTTAGAATATATCTCTAATATGTATTTATATCCTTAACCTGCCAATCACAACTAACGTCGCTTTCGCAAACAGCATAGAGCCAGATCAGACGACACGGAACGTGTCAGTGTGTACAGGACGAACTGGCAACACTGAAGGTTTATAAATAACCAAAGATTCAATGTGTACCGGACGAACTGGCAACCCTGAAGGTTTCTAAATAACCAACGTTTCAATGTGTACCGGACGAACTGGCAACCCTGAAGGTTTCTAAATAACCAACGTTTCAATGTGTACCGGACGAACTGGCAACCCTGAAGGTTTATAAATAACCAACGTTTCAATGTGTACCGGACGAACTGGCAACACTGAAGGTTTATAAATAACCAACGTTTCAATGTGTACCGGACGAACTGGCAACCCTGAAGGTTTCTAAATAACCAACGTTTCAATGTGTACCGAACGAACTGGCAACCCTGAAGGTTTCTAAATAACCAACGTTTCAATGTGTAACCGGACGGACTGGCAACACTGAAGGTTTATAAATAACCAACGTTTCAATGTGTACCGGACGAACTAGCAACCCTGAAGGTTTCTAAATAACCAACGTTTCAATGTGTAACCGAACGAACTGGCAACCCTGAAGGTTTCTAAATAACCAACGTTTCAATGTGTAACCGGACGGACTGGCAACCCTGCAGTTTTATAAATCTCCAAAGTTTCAATGTGTACAGGGCGGACTAGAAACTCAAGACTAACCCACTTTTTCATCAACCTTTTAAAATATGCATGTCATTAGTCCTTATTTCACATAATTTTATGTTTATTGCTTTTTTATCATAAGAAATATACCAAGAGGTCAACATATGATCTCTAGACGCCATCTCAATTACACTTCTAGCATCTTTATACTTATTGATGAATTATTAATATCGTTGCATATAATTTATTCTTCATTTGTCGTATTTTATACGTCCAAACAATTTTTTGTTGATGACCATTGTCTGTAAAGAAACGTTTTTCTTAACTTCTTAGCTGATGTCTACATTAGGTTGACGTATCACTATCTCGATTGATAGAAACAGTTCCAAGAATAACTGGCTAGCTGTATGATCAATCTCAAAACAATCATTAACAAGTCTGAAGAAAACCAACCATTCTTCAACAATTCATTTCTCAATGAAATACTTAGTAGTTTCTGAACAAAATATTTCAGTTGTTTTATTTCAATAGTTACAGGTATACTGTCCGCCTCTTCTGTCCGTTCAAAATCACAGGAACTGGTTGTTGTTTCGTCATCATGGACCCTTCAATAATTGTATCTGTATCTGTTGTCATATATGGTGTTCCTGTCCTGCTAATTGCATTTAGATCTGTGAAAAGTTGTTTGTCAACGTGTTTTGTTGGCGTATCGATTTTCTTTGTTATGTGCATTGGACTATCAGTTACGTTTCCAGTTGGTATGTGTAGCTTGTCTGTATTTGTATAGATACTGATTATGTCAATGTCACAGTTAGCATCCGTTCCATTAACGTCGTAAACTCTAGCATTCTGACCAGGTCTATTGCTCCTACCAACAATCACTGTCAGCTGACGTTCCGGGTATGCATGTATCCGGTGCCTGATGATGTGACCATTGAACATTTATATTTGTACATGGATCGAGTTTACTGAACAGAGAAAATGGTCGTCTATTAAACCGTTACCTCGAAACGTGCGTCGTCTGCATAACCATGACCCAAACACGTGACTTTTGAAATTTTAGAAAATCAATAATATTAGCTCTAAATCAAACGCATGCGCATCAATACGTATTGCATCGACTAGTATCCATATCTATAACTCTTAAACATCAGCTCACAACGTTTTATACACGTTTTGCAATACATAAACATGAATACATCCACTTTGTCACGACCTGCCCAACTTCAATAAAATGTTAGTATTCACACGTATACCTTTATGCGGGAATTCTTATTTAATCTTTAATCAGATATTGAGCATATAGAATCAATCAAATATACAGTAATTACCATATGCGAGCGGCTATTTTCATCGGGTACCTCGTGGTATCACTCCAAAACAGTGACACAAATCGTCTACAAACCGATACTGGGGTCGTCCAAACGCCAATCTTCGTGTGACATAGCATTGCCACAGTGGCATTCATATGTAGACGGAGCTAATGATGTGGAGAGAGGTGAGAGCTAGACACACAGTCGGAGACAAACACTACCATACGTAAAGGAGTGGCCGCACTTTATGATCTCCTAAATGATGAAGACAATAAGAGTACATGTATACACACTGTATTTATAGTTAACGATCCTGTCTTATATGTTGCAAATGATCATACCAAACAACAGTATCAAAGATAAATTTAGACCGTCTAAATACACTGACCATTCATCAGCATGGTACACAATATAACAGTACATCAATAACGTGTTCTAGTAATTCGAGCAACCTCTTGTCACATGATCCAACTATTGTGTCGTATATTTCGTTTTCCAAATCGTAACAAGACCCGTGAATCAAATTTGTCCCAGCATAGATCAATGTGTTGACCTTTCGTTAATTGTATGTTTTGGTTGTTTATTTGTTGGGTGTTTAGAGTCACACGAACAGCTTAGGTCATACGGCGGCTCTCCATCTAGTATCGATGGAGCAATACCCTGGATGCCCCTCCAAGCAGAATTGCAGGCCTATTTTATATAGTTTATATACCTTCCTATCTGCGTATGGACAGTACGTATTCATATTAAGGGATATAAAAAAAAGTAGAAAGTAAAATGTTTGTTTATTATTGAAAGGGCCAGCCACTCATGAGACACCTTTATGAACATCAGTATTTCCCGAATCCTATCATTGAAGGCCAGGCTAATAGGCAATCGATGACCAGAATTTAACTTGCTGGCACCTCACCAACCGGCCATATCAGAACGAACTCATGTCGAACCTTCGACCTCCCGTTCCGTATGCGGACGCCTTAATCCACAAGGCCACGGAGATGGAGATATATTGCAACGGGATTTGCGTCTGAACAGTCAGGAGCACACACTACATGTAATTAATTATTTGTGAAAAACCTCAAATCCCAATTGATCTTATAGGAACACCTTCTACACAAACATTCAAATCACCGAAATCCCTACATACCTTATATATACACGTAATCTGTACCGTGACGATGGGCAATTATATAGTAGCATTGAAGGCATATATTTTGCATATGATTTAGAAGTTGGGAGAAAAACGCTGTTGTAAGGAATTTCGTTTTCACAACAAATAGTTTCACTAGTTCGAGTAATATTCAGATGTGGATATAGAAGGTGAAAGTGAGAGGCTAGTAGATGGTGGCTATAACAGTTGAAAGTGGGAGATGGGGAGATGAGATGGGCTTGGAATTTGAAAGACGGTGTTCGAGAGAGTATGGTCTGGAAGCTGAAAGTGCGTGTTCGGGAAAGGTTGATCGAAAAGTGGAATGTTGGGGTTCAGGAGAAACTGATCTAAAAATGAAAGTGGGGGTAATGGAGAGGATGATATAAATGTTGAAAGTGGGGGTAAGGGAGAGACATATCCAAATGTTGAAAGTGGGGGTAATGTTGAAGGTGTGGTAATGGCGATGATATACGGGTTGACAGTTGGTGAAAGGGAGAGGCTGGTTAAAAGTGGGGGTAGGGGAATAGTTGAAAGTGACGGTAAGGGAGAGGTTGAAAGTGGGAGTAAAGAAGATGTTGAAAGTGGGAAGTAATGTTATTCGGATAAGTATCACAGTTCAAACACCATTTAAAGCGGAAACTGCTTAGTCAGACATGAAAATCCGCTATCGGATAAGAATACATATCTTAATGTAGTAGATCATGACATTTAAAAAAGAAAACAGAAAAAACTGCTCAAGATTATCTAAACTATGTTAATCTGAAACGCAAACATTTCTAATGTTCCTTGTGCCAAGTGCCGACTTACACTAAAACCAAAAAACGTATTGAACTTGATTCATTTCAGGAAGATAACGCCGCGTAACATTACTGCGTAATACATGTAAACATTGTGTACGAACTCGAACTAATTTGAGGAATTCTAAGAGAACACTTTGTTGGTTTAAAGGAATATAAAACCATTTCAGAAGACAAGACCCAAGATTATAAGCTTTTCTAAAATATCTACCTCAGGCTTATCTGGTGTGATTGGTCAAATGTTGTACTGAACTCAGCGAATCAGAAAGATTGATGCTGAATTTCTGTGTGTGTTTTACGTTTATTTATCGTCGCTACCGCTACCCATATGAGCGACGCCTCCTGAAGAGATTAGTCATTTTAGATTTTGGATGATAGTGCATGATACAGACAGAGACCCATTCCAGAGTCTCCTCTGGTTCTTTTACGTGCACAGTATAAAGCACCGACACGAGACCTCGGTTTAACGTCCCATCTGAAAGACTGTTAATTTTTATTATGGTCAGACGGGAGATCTAACCTGCGATCCCTGGATTACCAGTCCAGCGTGTTACCACTTGACTACAGATCCGTCTGGTATGCTGACTTTGCAATTGGGGAAACGTTTTATAACATCCTTGCCCGCGCTCACCCATATAGTCCACCGTCGGCGGTGGTAATTAAAATCCAACATAACCAATTTGTATTCAAATTCGGTGAGTTAATTCTAGGAACAAGAAATAGTAACACGGTCATTTAGTTTCTAGACATGTATTGTAGCTCGATGGCAAAACAAGATTGCACATCAGTATAGTAATGGCTCTCGATACCTCATTCCTCATGGAATATATCGCCATGGGGCAGAGAGAAGACGCAATGTGGAATTTAAGTACAATGCTATGGGAACACTCTTAACGGCTATGGTTGGGAGCTAACACCCTGCCTCACTCACCTAGCTCCCGGTCTCACTAACGCGCCACCACTGTGATATCACGACTTCCATGACTTGTCATTTACTTGATCTGGTGTTGCTTTTTTTTTAATGAAGAGTGTATTGGACCGGGATTCAAGGCAGTGGATTGGATACGATTATATAGAACAATCTGATCGATGTTTGACGAAATATGTACAAGAGCTACGTCCGATTCGACTGCATCAACGCCGATAATGTATGTTCTGTTCATATCCCACATGCATCTGGACATAGATGTTACATATACGAGCTTACTTAATAGAAAAGGCAGTCTACATTCGAATATAAACAACACACACATTTGACTGTACAGTAGCACAGACATTCCGTGAAATCCATGCGCTTCAATTTGCATATTTTTTCTCAATTGCTGAATTGTATGCGCCTTTTATTTTAAAACAAAAATTTGCTTACGTTGCCTTCTTTTTATCAACGCGTACGTTGTCCTTGGGCTGCTCTAGATGGGGCTTTTATTAACGATATATTTAAATGAATATTAAGTAGTTACAAACTGACATTTAAACTTCCCTTCTGCATTATCAGTCTAAGTGTTCATTGATAAAACTGAAGAATATTCTGAATGAGACTTGAGACTGACTGCATTACACGTGCTTTAAAACATGTTTAGAAACCCTGCATTATTCAGCAAAAATAATTTGAAAAGAGTCATGTCAAAACACTCAGTGATGCACCGCAGACCTGGTATGTTGCACCCTAACGAGAAATACCTGTCGCGTCGTAAATGTAATGACATTTGAATTCTCCAAAATGTTAATATGTATTGTTGATTAATTACAAAGACTAAAACTAACGAAATCCAATCTACATCCGTTATGTCGAATTCCGTGAACCGGACAAAATACTTCGACATAACCGAAGTTTGACTTCCGTTGTGTCGAATTCCGTGAATGTAACAAAATACTTCGACATAACCGAAGTTTGACTTACGTTGTGTCGAATTCCGTGAATGTAACAAAATACTTCGACATAACCGAAGTTTGACATAACGAAATTGGATATAAACCTTAGCTGTATCTTATTAGTATGCAGACCATCGATATATCTAATATAATCATATTTACAAACCACTACACATGTATGTTTCATTAATGTCAAACCCCTTGAGGGGGACATATACATGTGTTCCATGGGCCGGCTTAGCCGACCTAAGCGGTTAACCAGTACTAAGCAATGTGTGTGAGGTGCCTTGCTCAATGACACAACGTACGTGCCCTGACCAAGAATGGAACACGGTGTAATTCGATTCCAAATCCGACGCTCTATCACAGAACAACGGACGCCATCCTTACTTTATGTTTAACCCGATTACGAAACACATTCTGAAACAGTACGCTATATCGTTCCGTAATTATTCCTGGTTATAAAAGTAAAGTATACAGTGACACCCCTATTAAAAGGGCCAACTATTACTGACTTGTGAATCCTTCCCGAATCCTATCCTTGTAAACCAGGCGTCAGGCTGATTGGTAACCATTATTTAACTAGCTGGCGACTCACCAACCTGCCATATCAGAACGAACCCCTGACGAGAGTTCGAAGCTTCGACCTCCCGTTCCGTAGGCGGACGCCTTAACCACTAGGCCACGGAGGCTTTGTGTATTGCAGTTTAGTTTTTAGCACAGAAATACACGAGGCGAGGAGACGAACTGTCCCTGACGGGGCACCATAGTTGTTAGTACAATGAATATTAAAATCACATTTTGACAACTAGGAACACTATTCCCTTGTGAAATGTTATCCAACATATCTTGAACGATGACCCGGATATGCATTAAATACGCAGTGTAAATATTAAAGAATATTTACTATAAACAATGCCATTTATATATCGTATTTTCAAAGTTAGTCTACTTTAGGCCAAGTTTGTTTTTAGCTTAACATCATATAAGCAATAACCCCTCGGACCTCGCTTCTCACAAATTCAACCCAGGTTCGATCCACGGACCGGGAAGTATGTGAGACGGTACGGTGGTCGCCAGATCGGACAGGGAAGTATGTGAGACGGTACGGTGGTCGCCAGATCGGACAGGGAAGTATGTGAGACGGTACGGTGGTCGCCAGATCGGACAGGGAAGTATGTGAGACGGTACGGTGGTCGCCAGATCGGACAGGGAAGTATGTGAGACGGTACGGTGGTCGCCAGATCGGACAGGGAAGTATGTGAGACGGTACGGTGGTCGCCAGATCGGACAGGGAAGTATGTGAGACGGTACGGTGGTCGCCAGATCGGACAGGGAAGTATGTGAGACGGTACGGTGGTCGCCAGATCGGACAGGGAAGTATGTGAGACGGTACGGTGGTCGCCAGATCGGACAGGGAAGTATGTGAGACGGTACGGTGGTCGCCAGATCGGACAGGGAAGTATGTGAGACGGTACGGTGGTCGCCAGATCGGACAGGGAAGTATGTGAGACGGTACGGTGGTCGCCAGATCGGACAGGGAAGTATGTGAGACGGTACGGTGGTCGCCAGCTCGGACAGGTGGGTTTTCTCCGGGTACTCCGGTTTCCTCCCACACGAATTACCGCATTTACGCTTTCATCCGCGCCAACGACATTGATTAATATATTAAATTGTTAAAACTTGCTTCACAATCGTTGTAAAATAAATAAAGTTTTTAAAAAAATACGTATGCACTGTTAACACCACAGCGCCAATTTAATAGAACTTTCATGAATTTGCTTTATCAGTCAGATGGGACTTTAAACCGAGGTCTCGTGTTTCTCCAAAATTCCTATTTACTAGTAATAGAATGGTATTTAGACACAGACATAGTTTGCTAATTATATTGAGATTGAATTAAAAGTTATATACTAGTAAACATCTAATAGTTGTACCTACAAGGATTACAAACATTATGTCTTAATTACCGATATATCAAATATCTGATTTAAACTCACACTCACCGCCCCCCCCCCCCCACACACACAACGTACCCACTCCCTCAATCATCTTACTGAAGCCAGATATAAATGTTATATGCAGGTAGGTGAGGCTACACCAAGCTATATATAAATGTTATATGCAGGTAGGTGAGGTTACACCCATCTATATATAAATGTTATATGCAGGTAGGTGAGGCTAAACCCAGCTATATATAAATGTTATATGCAGGTAGGTGAGGTTACACCAAGCTATATATAAATGCTATATGCAGGTAGGTGAGGTTATACCAAGCTATATATAAATGTTATATGCAGGTAGGTGAGGTTATATGCAGGTAGGTGAGGTTATACCAAGCTATATATAAATGTCATATGCAAGTGGGTGATGCTATATGCAGGTATGTGAGGTTATATGCAGATAGGTGAGGTTATATGCAGGTATGTGAGGTTATATGCAGATAGGTGAGGTTATATGCAGGTAGGTGAGGTTTCAATAAACTACTTTATAATACGCCATTCCAGAAATAAGAACAGAAAATGACGTAGATGTCTCTATTTTATATTATTCTATTAGTCAACAGAATTCCAGTCTCAATCTACACGTCTATAAAGTATAATGTTCCAAGAAATGTTTCTAAGCAATTGCTGGAATTGCTAAGGAGTCTCCTGTCTATAAAACATTAAACTTCCCACAAGAAGTATCAGTTACGGTAAAATAAATGTGTACCAATTCCAGACAGACAGACAGACATACAGACAGACAGACAGACAGACAGACAGACAGACAGACAGACAGACAGACAGACAGACAGACAGACAGACAGACAGACAGACAGACAGACAGACAGACAGACAGACAGACAGACAGACAGACAGACAGACAGACAGACAGACAGACATATTATAGCAGTAGCAATCCACATACACAGTGTATGTATATACGTGTAATATTATAGTAGTAGCAATCCACATACACAGTGTATGTATATACGTGTAATATTATAGCAGTAGCAATCCACATACACAGTGTATGTATATACGTGTAATATTATAGTAGTAGCAATCCACATACACAGTGTATGTATATACGTGTAATATTATAGCAGTAGCAATCCACATACACAGTGTATGTATATACGTGTAATATTATAGTAGTAACAACCCACATACACAGTGTATGTATATACGTGTAATATTATAGTAGTAGCAATCCACATACACAGTGTATGTATATACGTGTAATATTATAGTAGTAGCAACCCACATACACAGTGTATATATATACGTGTAATATTATAGTAGTAGCAATCCACATACACAGTGTATATATATATACGTGTAATATAATAGTAGTAACAATCCACATACACAGTGTATGTATATACGCGTAATATTATAGTAGTAGCAACCCACATACACAGTGTATGTATGTATATACGTGTAATATTATAGCAGTAGCAACCCACATACACAGTGTATGTATGTATATACGTGTAATATTATAGTAGTAGCAACCCACATACACAGTGTATATATATACGTGTACTATAATAGTAGTAGCAATCCACATACACAGTGTATGTATATACGCGTAATATTATAGTAGTAGCAACCCACATACACAGTGTATGTATATACGTGTAATATTATAGTAGTAGCAACCCACATACACAGTGTATGTATATACGTGTACTATTATAGCAGTAGAAACCCACATACATAGTGTATGTATGTATATACGTGTAATATTATAGCAGTAGCAATCCACATACACAGTGTATGTATGCATATACGTGTACTATTATAGTAGTAGCAACCCGCATACACAGTGTATGTATATACGTGTAATATTATAGTAGTAGCAACCCGCATGCACAGTGTATGTATATACGTGTAATATTATAGTAGTAGCAATCCACATACACAGTGTATGTATATACGTGTAATATAATAGTAGTAGCAATCCACATACACAGTGTATATATATACGTGTAATATAATAGTAGTAGCAATCCACATACACAGTGTATGTATATACGTGTCATATTATAGTAGTAGCAATCCACATACACAGTGTATGTATATACGTGTAATATAATAGTAGTAGCAACCCACATACACAGTGTATGTATATACGTGTAATATTATAGTAGTAACAATCCACATATACAGTGTATGTATATATATATACGTGTAATATTATAGTAGTAACAATCCACATATACAGTGTATATATATACGTGTAATATTATAGTAGTAACAATCCACATACACAGTGTATGTATGTATGTATGTATGTATGTATGTATGTATGTATGTATGTATGTATGTATGTATGTATGTATGTATGTATGTATGTATGTATGTATGTATGTATGTATGTATGTATGTATGTATGTATATGTATGTATGTATGTATGTATGTATGTATGTATGTATGTATGTATGTATGTATGTATGTATGTATGTATGTATGTATGTATGTATGTATGTATGTATGTATGTATGTATGTATGTATGTATGTATGTATGTATGTATGTATGTATGTATGTATGTATGTATGTATGTATGTATGTATGTATGTATGTATGTATGTATGTACGTGTAATATTCCAGTAGTAACAACCCACATACATAGTGTATGTATATACGTGTAATATTATAGTAGTAGAAACCCACATACACAGTGTATGTATATACGTGTAATATTATAGCAGTAGAAACACACATACACAGTGTATGTATGTATATACGTGCAATAGTATAGCAGTAGCAATCCACATACACAGTGTATGTATATACGTGTAATATTATAGTAGTAACAATCCACATACACAGTGTATGATATACGTGTAATATTATAGCAGTAGAAACCCACATACACAGTGTATGTATGTATATACGTGTAATATTATAGTAGTAACAATCCACATACACAGTGTATGTATATACGTGTAATATTATAGTAGTAGCAATCCACATACACAGTGTATATATATATACGTGTACTATTATAGCAGTAGCAACCCACATATACAGTGTATGTATATACGTGTAATATAATAGTAGTAGCAATCCACATACACAGTGTATGTATATACGTGTACTATTATAGCAGTAGAAACCCACATACACAGTGTATGTATATACGTGTAATATTATAGCAGTAGAAACCCACATACACAGTGTATATATATACGTGTAATATTATAGTAGTAACAATCCACATACACAGTGTATGTATATACGTGCAATAGTATAGCAGTAGCAATCCACATACACAGTGTATGTATATACGTGTAATATTATAGCAGTAGCAACCCACATACACAGTGTATATATATACGTGTAATATTATAGTAGTAACAATCCACATACACAGTGTATGTATATACGTGTAATATTATAGTAGTAGCAATCCACATACACAGTGTATGTATATATACGTGTAATATTATAGTAGTAGCAACCCACATACACAGTGTATGTATATACGTGTATTAGTATAGTAGTAACAATCCACATACACCGTGTATGTAAATACGTGTAATATTATAGTAGTAACAACCCGCATACACAGTGTATGTAAATACGTGTACTATTATAGTAGTAACAACCCGCATACACAGTGTATGTAAATACGTGTAATATTATAGTAGTAGCAATCCACATACACCGTGTATGTAAATACGTGTAATAGTATAGTAGTAACAACCCACATACATCGTGTATGTAAATACGTGTAATATTATAGTAGTAGCAACCCACATACACAGTGAATGTATATACGTGTAATATTATAGTAGTAGCAATCCACATACACAGTGTATGTATGTATGTATGTATGTATGTATGTATGTATGTATGTATGTATGTATGTATGTATGTATGTATGTATGTATGTATGTACGTGTAATATTCCAGTAGTAACAACCCACATACACAGTGTATGTATATACGTGTAATATTATAGTAGTAACAACCCACATACACAGTGTATGTAAATACGTGTAATATTATAGTAGTAGCAACCCACATACACAGTGTATGTATATACGTGTAATATTATAGTTGTAACAATCCACATACACAGTGTATGTATATACGTGTAATATTATAGTAGTAACAACCCACATACACAGTGTATATATATACGTGTAATATTATAGTAGTAACAACCCACATACACAGTGTATGTATATACGTGTAATATTATAGTAGTAACAACCCACATACACAGTGTATGTATATACGTGTAATATTATAGTAGTAGCAACCCACATACACAGTGTATGTATATACGTGTAATATTATAGTAGTAACAATCCACATACATAGTGTATGTATATACGCGTAATATTATAGTAGTAGCAATCCACATACACAGTGTATGTATGTATATACGTGTAATATTATAGTAGTAGCAACCCACATACACAGTGTATGTATTATATACGTGTAATATTATAGTAGTAGCAATCCACATACACAGTGTATGTATTCGTGTATATTATAGTGTACAATCCACATACACAGTGTATGTATATACGTGTAATATTATAGTAGTAGCAACCCACATACACAGTGTATGTATATACGTGTAATATTATAGTAGTAGCAATCCACATACACAGTGTATGTATATAGTGTTGTATGTATGTACGTGTAATATTAGTAGTACAACCACATACACAGTGTATGTATCGTGTAATAGTATAGTAGTAGCAATCCACATACACAGTGTATGTATATACGTGTAATATTATAGTAGTAGCAACCCACATATACAGTGTATGTATATACGTGTAATATTATAGTAGTAGCAATCCACATACACAGTGTATGTATATACGTGTAATATTATAGTAGTAGCAACCCACATATACAGTGTATGTATATACGTGTAATATTATAGTAGTAGCAATCCACATACACAGTGTATGTATATACGTGTAATATTATAGTAGTAACAACCCACGTACACAGTGTATATATATACGTGTAATATTATAGTAGTAGCAATCCACATACACAGTGTATGTATGTACGTGTAATATTATAGTAGTAGCAATCCACATACACAGTGTATGTATGTATATACGTGTAATATTATAGAAACAGAGTGATACCCCAAAATAGGGTTTTTAAAACATTTCCTGAAATATGACTTTTATTTTTACATTAATGAGAATAATCTAATGAAATAATATTGCCAGCGTGTCTTCATTAATTACATTCATTAAGTACCGAAACGAAGCATATATAAATGAATTAGCTCAGGGAAATTGCTCTCTATCCAGTGTCCACATCCAAAACAGTATATTTAATTAACATACAACTGATTGTGTCTGTCTATATCTCATGGCCGAAGTTTATATGTTTGGTCATTATTTACACCTTAAACTTTAATTATTTTACAACTTATATTAATCACTCTTGTTGGCGCGGATGAAAGCGTAAATGTGGTCATTCGTGTGGGAGGAAACCGGAGTACCCGGAGAAAACCCACATGTCCGATTTGGCGACCATCGTACCATCTCGCATACTTCCCGGTCCGAGGATCGAACCTGGGTTGAATTTGTGAGAAGCGAGCGCGCTAACCACTGGGCTAATCGGACAGTCATTTACACCTGTTTCATTATACTATTTCATATCTTCATTTCTTATGGTCATCATTGTAAAATTGTTCAAATGACTTCTCTCGTAATACAGTTTTATTGTTATTATTAATAATATTTATATTGTCTGCAAACTTGGTGAAATGAAAAACATAGAGAGTCACCCATAATGATTTTCGATCAGTGTATTTGCTAGTGATGACGGTTAGCAGCGGGTCCAGTGGGCACTGTGAGAAGGGACGTTGTGTGTTTGTTTGTTTTATGGATTTAATGTCGCACCAACAGCTTAGGTCATACGGCGACTGTTCTGCTAGTGTTGGTTGGGGAAGACCCTGGTGCCCCTCCGATCAGTATGGATAGCTTCCTCACCCTAGTGGGATTCGAACCTTCAGCGGTGAGTTTAAAGCTTAAACTTTATTTATTTTACGATTGTGAAGCAAGTTCTATCAACTTATATTAATCACTCTCGTTGGCGCGGATGAAAGCGTAAATATGGTAATTCGTGTGTGGGAGGAAACCGGAGTACCCGGAGAAAACCCACCTGTCCGATCTGGCGACCACCGTACCGTCTCACATGGTGAGGGGCACGTTATTTGAAGTCAACGACCGTAACCACTCTGCCACGGAGGCCCACATAGGAAGAAAGTGCACGCAGCAGTTGCCGGTGCTTCTGCATACTGTGATGATTAACCCTTTCAACACCACATACCTCTAAATAGGCTTACAAAAAGTGTAGATCCAGATGAGCCGGCTCGTGACGAGCCGTCTCATCAGGATCTGCACTTTTTGCCAGTGATATGACTATTTTTAGACATAATTACCCATTTTGATAAATGAACTTGTCCAAATGTGATTTTCTGATTCATTTATTGGTTTATGAATATCATGGACCAGTCCATGTCAGTTACTTGGTGTTGAATGTGTTAATATCCAATTAATTCACAATTCTGCAATGAACAACAAATGGTATATCACAGTGATATTCTAATTATAAAACATATAACAACAATATAACATATACAGTCAAACCTGTCTTAAGCAGCCAGCCAAGGGAATCGCAGAACGTTGCTGCTTAGCACAGGTGGCTGCTTAATGGAGGTCAAATGTATAATAATACAGCAAATTGGGAATCTGGAAACTGGTTGCTTAATACAGGTGTGCTGTTTAATGGAGGTCAAATATATAATAAAACAGCAAATTGGGAATCTGGAAACTGGTTGCTTAATACAGGTGTGCTGTTTAATGGAGGTCAAATGTATAATAAAACAGCAAATTGGGAATCTGGAAACTGGTTGCTTAATACAGGTGTGATGCTTAACGGAGGTGACCACTGTACTGAATAGCGTGTCAGTTGGAATACTGCTATATACAGGTCACGTTCACTGGTCTACACACGTACAGTTGGACAGTCAAAACATACACAGATATTGAAAGGTTCAAGAGCCACATGGACATTCGAAGCGTACTGTGACACGCATGTTTGGCACGTATGTGTCATTGATACAAATCCAAGACTAGAACAAGGCCATATACCTGATCTAGTTATTACTATTGGAGGTCATATATAGGTCAAGTCAGGTTTGTTATTCACAAGAGGATTACTACAGATTATGCAAAAATATTTTACATAGCTATTTTAGGAGTCAATATTTGGTGTTTGTTAGATTACAATATATACGTACGCTATGTAGACGGAACATTGTAAATCATGTTTGATCTTGGTTTGTTTTGGGCTCGAAACCCAGTGGCACAATTTCGGGAGGTCAAACAGTTGTCATAGTTACAAACAAACGCTGATCCTTGTAGCGTGTTATTTCGAGCCATACACATTCTAACCGACTTAGCCCCCAGTCTGCTCTACGCTTATGGTGAAGAATAGTTCTAATGTAACTTATAGCGCCACCGTGAGCATCACGGACACGATTCCTTCCTTCAGATGTGTGGAAGTTGGGAAATATAATGCCATCTGTGAAGAGTGAGTTGTTCAGACAAGTATCTGAATATGTGTGAATGTCATATTAAAGCAAATATAGTGGTAGACTTTGGATATTTAAATGAGTATAGTTTAGTTTATGTAAATTTATTTTAGCTCGATTGCGAAACAAGTACTTACAATTTATATTAATCCCTATCGAGACCTCATTCCTGGTGGAATCCATCGCCACGACGGAGAGAGAAGAGGCATGCGGAATTGAAATGGCTTGCATAACGGCACAATCGTAACGGAAAAGAACCAGAGGAGACTCTGGAATGGGTCTCCGTCTGTATCATTGCACTCTCCTCCAACAATCTAAACTGACTAATCTCTTCAGAAGGCATCGCTCATATGGGCAACCGGTAGATAAACGTAAAACACACATAAACGGAACAAGAATCACAAGTGAATGTGAGTGAGTGTGTGTAAAGTACACAGCATACAAGCATACTCGCGGCAAGGATACTCTTAGGGACAATTTGATTGGTCTTTCTACGCGGCGGTATGTTGAAGATACAACTGAAACACACAGTGAGTATGCACATATTGGTGAACGTTTACAAAGGATGATACTGGTAAATATACATTAAACGTCGGGTTGTATACGTGATTGGGCTGAATAAGCTAGAAAATAGGATTTTTTGGGCAACAAAACCCATTAAACCCCGTCGTAGATAATGCATAGATAAGCAACCGTTTCAAGAGGCCATATTAAAGTAAGATATTACCGTATCCCAGATGTCGTATGTCGTGTCATTAATAGGGAATTCTCTATAGTAAACTACGCCAACTTGATAGGTGGCTCTTAAGGTTATATTAGATCAGATAAGATAAGATCAATTTTAATTTGAGTCGGCAAGATATCAACAGTACAACACAAGCTCTGGATGAGCTTTTGAACCGACTATATAACATACAGTACAACACAAGATCTGAGTGAGCTTTTGAACCGATTATATAACATACAGTATAATGATAACAATTGCACCACAGCTATAAAATTAGAATCACTGATAAATATAAACACAAGACATGGTTATTTTAATACTATCAGAAAACTTTGTTGGCCCAGAGGTTATAAAACTTTTCTCAGATCTAAAACTCAAGCTCAAATGATCTGATTGGTTGATTCTGGGTGTCTGAACCAATCAGATGATTGAGACTGAGTTTTGAGATTGGAGAAATGTTTTATAACCTCCAGGCCTGGTACGGTACCAGTACAACGACGATGCACGACGGCAAACGTCAAGAATCACACAACAATACATGTGCACTGTCATATCGAAATTGCATTAAGTACCTTGCTATAGGTGAAGACCTCTATAAGCTATAATAGCTTTCGGTTCTAATCTCTTTTCATTCATGTATCTAAATGTTGTGTAAACTGTATATTTGTATCTGTATGATTTGAAATAAACTATGTTTAAATTAAGAATCACACAGACCTTGCAACACGAACCGCGACTCACGACGACTAACGTACGAATCAGGACAAAACACGCGAATCACGACGAAATATGTTGTGGCTAATTCGTACTGAGCCGCCGTGACTATTGTTGAGTCGGATAGTGCAATTTAATATGCAGATTCGACATCACTCAGTAAGACAAATAAAGCCCACACGTATATGTCGGCTTCAACGTACAGTCTACATCCGCTATGTCAAAGTCGGTTATATATCGAATTTTCCGTTATCTCGAAGTCGGAACAATGTCCCGTTTCAGACACTATAATTTTACATATAACTAGCTCTGTTTATATCGAATTTCGTTAAGTCAAACTTCGGTTATGTAGAAGTATTTAGTTCGGTCCGACGGAATTCAACACAACGGATGTAGAGTGTACTATATAACGTATGGTAACATACATAATTAAAAATGTCTACGATGCTCTAGGAATTCTATTAGTTTTTATAAAATATTGCTCATACGGTGTAGCATTTTATAACAACAGCATCTATGCTTCCCTTTGTAACGAATCGTATTTGGAGTGTACCCAGTTGGTCCAACTATGTGTGTGTTTTACGTTTATTTATCATCGCTACCGGTTGCCCATATCCTGAAGAGATTAGTAATTTTAGATGTTTGGAGGATAGTGCAATGATACAGACAGAGACCCATTCCAGAGTCTCCTCTGGTTCTTTTACGTGCACGGTGTAAAGCACCGACACGAAACCTCGGTTTAATGTCCCATCTGAAAGACTTAATTGTATTAGGGTCAGACGGGGGATCGAACCTGCGATCCCTGGATTACCAGTCCATCGTGTTACCACTGGACTACAGATCCGTCTGTTGGCCCAACTGAATGTGCATCATTATTATATCACACAGTAGACCCCTACATATTAGGATACAGGTTTAATTCACCATGCCAATAACCGCGTGCGCATTTGTAGCACCGCAATGAACGTACTTTTTAATCGTGACATAAAGGGTTAACCACATCTGAACCAGTTTAATGACACTGCGTCCGTGTCGCGACCGAGCATTGAGCTCTGAACACTTCAATCTCAAATCCGACGCCGTACAACTGAACGACGGACCGCATTGAAGGTTTGTATTATTATACATAGATCAGACAAAACCATCAAAATATATATGAATGTCAATGTGTATATGTGTATCACTAACGCTTGTCTCACATACACATTGAAACTAATATTTATAATATATATATGTTAATAATATTTTATTGCATTTTTTTTTTCTTCATACAATACATTACATATATACATACAATTATAAGAACAAATCAGAGATTAATATGTAATTATATGATTGCAGTATACGTTACATTTGTTTTGTCAAGGGAAAAAAAGCAAATGGGTTGGGCTACAAGTTATAACAACATTATTTACAGCCCTCCCCGTCACTTCGAACTAAATAAACAATGTTGGATGAAAAATTTCTGTATTGTATGATCTGATGTAGAAAAGGAACACATACAATTTAGTGTCGTGGTTAATATTTGTTAATTATTATATCATATGCGAAAGGAAAAAAATGACACAAAGAAATGGAAAAACGTACAGTTAGTTTATGACTTGAATATGAGCTTAAGAATTAATACTAAGAGATAGTGCATACACCCCACCCCAACCCCAAAGATTAGCTCTCCCCACTCCATGCTTACCAGACAAAAAGAAGGACAAATAATTGATATTATGCGAATCGTCGAGTCGCTTTAATAAATATTTGGACCTCTATAAACAATTTATTATTTTCTGAGATAGACAATTGTTCAATTCCAACTAAAAGCTTTTTTGTACTTATTGGATGAAATCTACGAGTATTTCTGAAAAGATGTATACGCTCTAATCTGTATTTGTTGCATCTAAAAAAGTAGTGCTCGGGGTCTTCGATACCATGGCCACATTCGCAGTTAGGATTATCACGAAGGAAATTGACATGTAGATGAGCATTCAAGTTACTTCATGCGTTACGTATTCGCGCTTGTTGGACAGATGAAGATCTTTCCCCGGTGGTGTAGAATTCGGGTACGATAGCACCTTTGTAGATGTGTTTCAGCTTGCTTTTAAACTCACTTAGAGTGTTAGTGTCACGGATAGAATTATCTAGCTTATTCCATATGTCTAGAGAGGAGGGAATAGTTGAATGTGCATATACGACTTGGCAGAGTTATATAATTATTTCTATTACGTAAAGGATATGGATTAGTTTCATCAACAGTTGTCGGGATTATATCGTTTAGATAAGAAGGCAGTATACTGTGTTTATTACGATATATTAATATTAGTTTTTGCATAATGCGCCTATCCGCTAAAGACACCCACCCTATTTCTGTTAATTGACACTGATCTCGTTAGGCCTGTTACAAGTCTGGCTGCTTCGTACTGCAATGTTTCAAGTGTTTCCTTTTCGTATTGTGTGCAATTGTCCCAAACCACCGATGAATATTCTAATAAAGGTCGTAAATATGAAATGTATATTTGATTTAGTGAAGAGCGATTTAGCTTAAATGTTAGCATTCTCATTGATCCGAGTACGTTGGAAGCAGATTTCATTATGTTGTTTATATGTTTGTGCCAAGACCCATCATTACTTAAAGTTAACCCAAGATGCTTGTGATTGTCAACAAATCCCAGCTCAGTATTTTCAAAAATAAGATTTGGTCGATCATTATTATGACCAAGAGAAAAGAATATGACTTCGGTTTTGGACGAGTTAAAATTTACTAGCCAGCGTTTGGACCAGTCTGACATTATTTTCAAATCATGATTGAGTGTTGTTTCAATATGGCGTGTATCGGAAGAAGAAACTGCAAGGGAACTGTCATCTGCAAAAAGCCTTGTTGTACTAAGTATATAATATATAAGTAATTATATAATTATCTCCGGGAGATAAGCATGTGTACATCGTTTAATTTTCAATCATAATCAAAATTCACAACATTTTCCAAAATGGCGTCACTTTTTTTTTAATATATCCACATACGATAAATAAATAAAATCAATGGTCGAATATATTGATCTTTATCTTTCCTACATTACGATAATAGTCTCGAGATTTACCGGTACCTCTAAAATGAGACTGACACTACTGTTCATGGGTAAATTCCACTCACCTTTTAGTGTTGCATTGTACGACGTTCATTTTCAGTAAACATATGGCAATCACAACATAATACTGCATTCCTTTTCACCAAAAGTCACCAGTCTTAAAGCATCGGGCTTCTGTTTGCAAAAACACCGTCGTAATGGCCGTTTTTGTATGTTCCTGCCAGTTATATTTAATTATGTTGACTCGTCATGTAATCGTAGGTTCTTGAATATCAGCAAACATACAGCGTGTCTGGTAGATAAACACATGCTTACAGAACGGCACGCAGTATGCATTAAATGCATCAGCTATACGATGTGCACACCTAAATAGCTATATTTTCCTTGAAAAGGTATCAAAACAAAACATTAAATTAAAACAGCAGTCTTCTATTTTTCTACTTGCACGCTATAGAATTTATTTTTCATATTTCCAATAATTTACACCGTAGAAATATCAAAGGCGTGTTTTATGACGTCGTCAATTTTAGTTTAATCAAAACCTAATATTATGATATTGCTATATCGCCATTGTGAATACAGCAAGTGCAAGAGATTTTGCGGAAATGGCGACGGTAAATGTGTTGTTTACGCCATCATCGATAGACGTCCTAGAGAGATTGGGTACCTTCCGCTATCTGGGACGGCAACGACAGGGATTAGTGCTGTTGATGAGGTCAAGGTTACTCCAGATACTACGAAACACTTGATGAACTCCCGTAAATTACGTGTCTGAGACATTATTATTGATTGCTAATTATCTTACCTGGAGTAGTTATATTGTGTGTTAGCATTAACGCTTTCATATCAGCGACGATGTGCTCCAGTTGTTTTTGCGCAGATGTATATCGGTCTGTTTGCCGCCAAGTTGTGCCACGAGGAGATGACAGGTGGGTCACGTGATCTCTCGTAGTGGGGTAGAATATCAATAAACGAGTACGCGCTCAAGTGCGTGCGATTTGATAATATACTGTCCGTATACCCCACGGACTAGAGACCTTAATCGACCTATTAGATAAAAAGAAATATAATTTCCGTATCAGAATCTGTCTCAAGTTGGGCTACACATTGGTGACGATTTGTATATCGGGTAATTTGTCTTGCAACAATGGATTATGGATGCCAAGTAACTTTGAATTAGTACGCTAACATGTTGGGGGGGGGGTCTTCATTATACAAATAGCTTGTAACCGAAAGCAATAAACTACTACTTACTACAAGGGTACTCGTGTTAAAAGTAGACTGTACTTAGATCCACTTATGCCCACGTAAAAGAGACCATCAAAGCTCAATGTGTATGTATATATAGCTCTAAAATGTTGTCGAATAGCCTGGGAACAGGCGTCGATATATTTTTCCTGATCAGTCAAATAAATATAATTTAACACCGAGACTATTAATTGGGCCGTATTGAGTTTCTGATCATGTCATTTTGCCAGAAGTTAAAAAGTGAAAAATCGACAGACTGGCACCCAGGCTAGTTGTCGGACTGAAATGCATAGATTAAACTGCGAAGTAATGTTATTTAAGAGTTAAAGGCTCATGCCATATGAAGTGTTTTAGCCATTTGGAATCTTCCATTTATGGCATACCTACAAGCAACGATCGATCGTCAGTATCGGAGACATGTTAAAATGTTAGTAAATAACAAGAAGAAAAAGTGCTAAACTATAACGTCATTAAAATACAGCTCGCCCACACGTTTCGCCGGCAGTGAGAGTGAATAATCACAATCACCGTCATTGAGATTA
The DNA here is from genome assembly GCA_014843695.1 of Archivesica marissinica. Lineage (NCBI taxonomy): Eukaryota > Metazoa > Mollusca > Bivalvia > Venerida > Vesicomyidae > Archivesica > Archivesica marissinica. The sequence continues at coordinate 41,057,754 of CM026400.1, forward strand.
AATGTTAACGACGATGCGAATTAAGACATCATACAAAAAAGCAACTAGTGGTAATGCACGACACGCGTGCACGTGCACTGAGTCATATGTACTTCCAGAAGTGTAGATAGGTGTCAATCAAAGCTATCCTAATGTTATATCGGTGCATGTACCCTTGTTATGTCGGAAATGTGCCCGAGTTATTTTGGTATATGTACCCTTGTTATGTCGGAAATGTGCCCATGTTATATCGGTGCATGTACCCTTGTTATGTCGGAAATGTGCCCGAGTTATTTTGGTATATGTACCCTTGTTATGTCGGAAATGTACCCGTGTTATATCGGTGCATGTACCCTTGTTATGTCGGAAATGTGCCCGTGTTATATCGGTGCATGTACCCTTGTTATGTCGGAAATGTGCCCGTGTTGTTTGGGTATATGTACCATTGTTATGTCGGAAATGTGCCCGTGTTATTTTGGTATATATACCATTGTTATGTCGGAAATGTGCCCGTGTTATTTTGGTATATGTACCATTGTAGTGTCGGTACGCGAGAATTAATGGTGTAACAGGTAATATAACAGATTAAACACAGAATTGCAGACATGCAACATATTTTATATTTAGAAATATGCAGTAGACTTCACAACGTAAAGGTATCATGTATGCGTCTCGTATGACTCCTCAGTACCGTACAGAAGAATAGAGGTTTGTCTATGTCCGATTTGGTGGTGTTCAACCTACAGAAGAATAGAGGTTTGTCTATGTCCAATTTGGTGGAGTTCAACCTACAGAAGAATATGATTATGTGTGTCTATGTCCAATTTCGTGGAGTTCAACCTACAGAAGAATAGAGGTTTGTCTATGTCCAATGTGGTGGTGTTCAACCTACAGAGGAATAGAGGTTTGTCTATGTCCAATTTGGTGGTGTTCAACCTACAGAAGAATATAGGTTTGTCTATATCCAATTTGGTGGTGTTCAACCTACAGAATAATAGAGGTTTGTCTATGTCCAATTTGGTGGTGTTCAACCTACAGAAGAATAGAGATTTATCTATGTCCGAGTTGGTGGTGTTCAACCTACTCAGAATAGATGTTTGTATATGTCCAATTTGGTGGTGTTCAACCTACAGAAGAATATGATTATGTTTGTCTATGTCCAATTTGGTGGAGTTCAACCTACAGAAGAATAGAGGTTTGTCTATGTCCAATTTGGTGGTGTTCAACCTACAGAAGAATAGAGGTTTGTCTATGTCCAATTTGGTGGTGTTCAGCCTACAGCAGAATAGAGGTTTGTCTATGTCCAATTTGGTGGTGTTCAGCCTACAGCAGAATAGATGTTTGTATATGTCCACTTTGGTGGAGTTCAACCTACAGAAGAATATGATTATGTTTGTCTATGTCCAATTTGGTGGAGTTCAACCTACAGAAGAATAGAGGTTTGTCTATGTCCAATTTGGTGGTGTTCAACCTACAGAAGAATAGAGGTTTGTCTATGTCCAATTTGGTGGTGTTCAACCTACAGAAGAATAGAGGTTTGTCTATGTCCAATTTGGTGGTGTTCAACCTACAGAAGAATAGAGATTTATCTATGTCCGAGTTTGTGGTGTTCAACCTACTCAGAATAGATGTTTGTATATGTCCAATTTGTTGATGTTCAACCTACAGAAGAATAGAGATTTATCTATGTCCGAGTTGGTGGTGTTCAACCTACTCAGAATAGATGTTTGTATATGTCCAATTTGGTGGTGTTCAACCTACAGAAGAATATGATTATGTTTGTCTATGTCCAATTTGGTGGAGTTCAACCTACAGAAGAATAGAGGTTTGTCTATGTCCAATTTGGTGGTGTTCAACCTACAGAAGAATAGAGGTTTGTCTATGTCCAATTTGGTGGTGTTCAGCCTACAGCAGAATAGAGGTTTGTCTATGTCCAATTTGGTGGTGTTCAGCCTACAGAAGAATAGAGATTTATCTATGGCCGATTTGGTGGTGTTCAACCTACTCAGAATAGATGTTTGTATATGTCCAATTTGGTGGTGTTCAACCTACAGAAGAATATGATTATGTTTGTCTATGTCCAATTTGGTGGAGTTCAACCTACAGAAGAATAGAGGTTTGTCTATGTCCAATTTGGTGGTGTTCAACCTACAGAAGAATAGAGGTTTGTCTATGTCCAATTTGGTGGTGTTCAGCCTACAGCAGAATAGAGGTTTGTCTATGTCCAATTTGGTGGTGTTCAGCCTACAGCAGAATAGATGTTTGTATATGTCCACTTTGGTGGAGTTCAACCTACAGAAGAATATGATTATGTTTGTCTATGTCCAATTTCGTGGAGTTCAACCTACAGAAGAATAGAGGTTTGTCTATGTCCAATTTGGTGGTGTTCAACCTACAGAAGAATAGAGGTTTGTATGTCCAATTTGGTGGTGTTCAACCTACAGAAGAATAGAGGTTTGTCTATGTCCAATTTGGTGGTGTTCAACCTACAGAAGAATAGAGATTTATCTATGTCCGAGTTTGTGGTGTTCAACCTACTCAGAATAGATGTTTGTATATGTCCAATTTGTTGATGTTCAACCTACAGAAGAATAGAGATTTATCTATGTCCGAGTTGGTGGTGTTCAACCTACTCAGAATAGATGTTTGTATATGTCCAATTTGGTGGTGTTCAACCTACAGAAGAATATGATTATGTTTGTCTATGTCCAATTTGGTGGAGTTCAACCTACAGAAGAATAGAGGTTTGTCTATGTCCAATTTGGTGGTGTTCAACCTACAGAAGAATAGAGGTTTGTCTATGTCCAATTTGGTGGTGTTCAGCCTACAGCAGAATAGAGGTTTGTCTATGTCCAATTTGGTGGTGTTCAGCCTACAGCAGAATAGATGTTTGTATATGTCCACTTTGGTGGAGTTCAACCTACAGAAGAATATGATTATGTTTGTCTATGTCCAATTTCGTGGAGTTCAACCTACAGAAGAATAGAGGTTTGTCTATGTCCAATTTGGTGGTGTTCAACCTACAGAAGAATAGAGGTTTGTCTATGTCCAATTTGGTGGTGTTCAACCTACAGAAGAATAGAGGTTTGTCTATGTCCAATTTGGTGTGTTCAACCTACAGAAGAATAGAGATTTATCTATGTCCGAGTTTGTGGTGTTCAGCCTACTCAGAATAGATGTTTGTATATGTCCAATTTGTTGGTGTTCAACCTACAGAAGAATAGATATTTGTCTATGTCCGATTTGGTGGTGTTCAACCTACTGAGAATATATGTTTGTATATGTCCAATTTGGTGGTGTTCAACCTACAGAAGAATATGATTTGTTTGTCTATGTCCAATTTGGTGGAGTTCAACCTACAGAAGAATAGAGGTTTGTCTATGTCCAATTTGGTGGTGTTCAACCTACAGAAGAATAGAGGTTTGTCTATGTCCAATTTGGTGGTGTTCAGCCTACAGCAGAATAGAGGTTTGTCTATGTCCAATTTGGTGGTGTTCAGCCTACAGAAGAATAGAGATTTATCTATGGCCGATTTGGTGGTGTTCAATCTACTCAGAATAGATGTTTGTATATGTCCAATTTGGTGGTGTTCAACCTACAGAAGAATATGATTATGTTTGTCTATGTCCAATTTGGTGGAGTTCAACCTACAGAAGAATAGAGGTTTGTCTATGTCCAATTTGGTGGTGTTCAACCTACAGAAGAATAGAGGTTTGTCTATGTCCAATTTGGTGGTGTTCAGCCTACAGCAGAATAGAGGTTTGTCTATGTCCAATTTGGTGGTGTTCAGCCTACAGCAGAATAGATGTTTGTATATGTCCACTTTGGTGGAGTTCAACCTACAGAAGAATATGATTATGTTTGTCTATGTCCAATTTCGTGGAGTTCAACCTACAGAAGAATAGAGGTTTGTATGTCCAATTTGGTGGTGTTCAACCTACAGAAGAATAGAGATTTATCTATGTCCGAGTTTGTGGTGTTCAACCTACTCAGAATAGATGTTTGTATATGTCCAATTTGTTGATGTTCAACCTACAGAAGAATAGAGATTTATCTATGTCCGAGTTGGTGGTGTTCAACCTACTCAGAATAGATGTTTGTATATGTCCAATTTGGTGGTGTTCAACCTACAGAAGAATATGATTATGTTTGTCTATGTCCAATTTGGTGGAGTTCAACCTACAGAAGAATAGAGGTTTGTCTATGTCCAATTTGGTGGTGTTCAACCTACAGAAGAATAGAGGTTTGTCTATGTCCAATTTTGTGGTGTTCAGCCTACAGCAGAATAGATGTTTGTATATGTCCACTTTGGTGGAGTTCAACCTACAGAAGAATATGATTATGTTTGTCTATGTCCAATTTCGTGGAGTTCAACCTACAGAAGAATAGAGGTTTGTCTATGTCCAATTTGGTGGTGTTCAACCTACAGAAGAATAGAGGTTTGTCTATGTCCAATTTGGTGGTGTTCAACCTACAGAAGAATAGAGGTTTGTCTATGTCCAATTTGGTGGTGTTCAACCTACAGAAGAATAGAGATTTATCTATGTCCGAGTTTGTGGTGTTCAACCTACTCAGAATAGATGTTTGTATATGTCCAATTTGTTGATGTTCAACCTACAGAAGAATAGAGATGTATCTATGTCCGAGTTGGTGGTGTTCAACCTACTCAGAATAGATGTTTGTATATGTCCAATTTGGTGGTGTTCAACCTACAGAAGAATATGATTATGTTTGTCTATGTCCAATTTGGTGGAGTTCAACCTACAGAAGAATAGAGGTTTGTCTATGTCCAATTTGGTGGTGTTCAACCTACAGAAGAATAGAGGTTTGTCTATGTCCAAGTTGGTGGTGTTCAGCCTACAGCAGAATAGAGGTGTGTCTATGTCCGATTTGGTGGTGTTCAACCTACATAAGAATAGAGGTTTGTCTATGTCCAATTTGGTGGAGTTCAACCTACAGAAGAATAAATGTTCGTCTATGTCCAATTTGGTGGAGAGGGAGCGGCACGTAATCTTAATAAAACAAAGGCTCACATAAGAATAATTACAGATTTTTCCATAAGAAATGAATATGAAAAACATAAAGTTAACGATATATGTAAGAGATATATGATTTTTGTTCATGAGGATAATGCTACATGATAACTAAAATATTATACAAAACGTGTATAACAACTCCTCCCTACCGTTGGAAATAAAAATCCTAATCCATAAAGAACAAGAACGTAAGTAAGTAAGTAATTTTTTATTATAGTGACATGTACAAGTACAAGTACATAAATAACAAGAAAAATAGCACCCGACCCAGTGGGTCTATAGATAAGTCACCTTAAATATAATAAAAATACAAAATTGTGAAGTTCTAACATTCAAACGTATTAAAGGCATGTATGGTGTAAGCTTACGGAAACATTGTGGCGTTTGAATGGTGCAAATACTAGGACAAACCTCAAGGTAATTACAGTTAATATGGAACATGCGCCATGTCTACTGTCGTGCTGTCTCTATACTGACGACGGTCACAGAAAATAAGATAACGTATACTTAGCCAGGATGTTCGTTTAAACAATATTTATTTCTTTGAATATACATAATCTAGTACTCATAATATGCACATAATCGTAGGATTGAGGAGAAAGCAACTTGCTTATATGGTAGCCAGGGTGTTCGTGCGTAATTCCATTTATATTCATTTTTTCATATTCACACATGCTACACAATTCACACGAGATCTGAATCGCCCGGCTGAACATATTGTAACTACAGGACAGAATGCAGACTCAGCTTAGCGACAGTAGAAATGGATGTATGTTGATTAAAGGACAGAATGCAGAGTCTTGCAGACTCAACTTAAATACAGTAGAAATTGGTGTATGTTGATTAAAGGACAGAATGCAGACTCAACTTAAATACAGTAGACATTGGTGTATGTTGATTACAGGACAGAGTGCAGACACAACTTGAATACAGTAGTAACTGATGTTGATTACAGGCCACAACGCAGACTGGACTTGAATACAGTAGAAATTGGTGTATGTTGATTACAGGACAGAATGCAGACATAACTTGAATACAGTAGCAATGGGTGTATGTTGATTACAGGACAGAATGCAGACATAACTTGAATACAGTAGAAATGGGTGTATGTTGATTGCAGGACAGAATGCAGACACAACTTGAATGCAGTAGCAATGGGTGTATGTTGATTACAGGACAGAATGCAGACATAACTTGAATACAGTAGAAATTCGTGTATGTTGATTACAGGACACAATGCAGACTCAACTTAAAGACAGTAGAAATTGATGTATGTTGATTACAGGACACCATGCAGACTCAGCTTAACGACAGTAGAAATTGATGTATGTTGATTACAGGACACAATGCAGACTCAGCTTAACGACAGTAGAAATTGATGTATGTTGATTACAGGACATAATGCAGACTCAGCTTAACGACAGTAGCAATTGATGTATGTTGATTACAGGACATAATGCAGACTGAACTTGAATACAGTAGAAATGGGTGTATATTGATTACAGGACACAATGCAGACTCAACTTGAATACAGTATAAATTGGTGTATGTGGATTACAGGACAGAATGCAGACAAAACTTGAATACAGTAGAAATTGGTGTCAGGCTGTATGTGTGTAGATAGCAAGGACAGGGGCACAATGGTGTCACCACACCCTCCGTTCTACATGGTAGTGTGGCAAGTGTATATGTGTATGTGGTAGTGTGGCAAGTGTATAGGTGTATGTGGTAGTGTGGCAAGTTTATAGGTGTATGTGGTAGTATGGCAAGTATATAGGTGTATGTGGTAGTGTGACAAGTGTGTATGTGTATGTGGTAGTGTGGCAAGTGTATAGGTGTATGTGGTAGTGTGGCAAGTGTATAGGTGTGTGTGGTAGTATGGCAAGTGTATATGTGTATGTGGTAGTGTGGCAAGTGTATAGGTGTATTAGTCCGGTCAATATATAGATGGACCCACCACAAATTGCAACAGAAAGTTTGTATACGTTTTTGTCATCAGGAAGGTCACTAGAATGACATACTAAAAATCTACCAAAATCTACACAGGCGAAGTTAGTTATTTTCACCCAAATCCAAGATGGCCGCCGTAAAACCTTATTTTTCGATATCTTCGCTTCTAATGAACATTTTCTCATTATGTTAAATTCTAAATTAGGGTTTTTAATATCAATGAATCTGTTGACATATATGCCATGCACATTGAAGTAATATTTCCTTTGCATTTACCAAAAATATCAAATTTACATGGATAAATTTGGTACACAGCAACTGTGAATTTGCAATCGATGGCAGCTTGACGAGTTTTTCAACGACAACTGGAAGGCGTTTCATTTCAGGATTTCATCATGTAATACATTTCAGGTTAGATCGTTGTGATCTGTGGTACCAATATGACTGGTGTTATAAATCATGCTTAGTTAAGATACATGTAATTACCGTACCATCATTCTAGTAGAGTCACTAAATAAGCACGGATTCTGCTGCTCATATTCAGAGGTCATGAAGTTTGCTCGCAGTTCTGCAAAAGCACAGAGAACCGATATTCCTAGTTACACAGCAGATAATTTTGTGCAGTATGTGGCAGATAATGTCGACCACAATATCAGGACAATCGACGGCATGAATACATTCCATGGTATGGGCATGATTGCAACAATTACACCTGCAACGAAGAATAATCAACGAATTCCACGTGTTGTGGTCAGTGCAGCAGACATCTCGGCTATTGGTACTGTCAACATAGTGCCATTCATTCCCAGAAAGCAATGGACTGAAATCCATATTGTATGAAAAGCTTTCTGATTTCACTGATGACAAAACAGCTATTCTTGATGAGTTGTGGAAAGTGTCATTGTCTGTGCGTTCGCCAAGATCAGCTTGGTCTGGCATGATGCAGATGGTCCACACTGGTGACCACCCAGGAAAATCATCAGTATTCTTCCTGCCAATGATAGACATGGATCCGGGTAACATGTCATGTGTGAAGTCAACTCTTCTGTTCATATGTGATCATGCGAGGCGTTACAATATAATACCGATTGTAACCTTCGATCAGCCACTTTGGTGGAAGGCCTTACAAGTGATACACAGTTCACCAGAGAACAATCCACTACGTTCCATTGTGCTGAGGTTAGGAGGATTTCACACACTGATGAGTTTCATTGGAAGTATTGGTCACATTATGGAAGGATCAGGGTTGCATGAACTCCTTGAAACAATATATGCAAACAATACAGTCATACACATGCTTAATGGGAAGGCAATACAGCGAGCAGTTCGGGGCCTACTGCTTGTTGATGGAGCATTGAATGCTATGATTGTTTCTGCAGAGTTCCACATCAAGCCACCATGCATGATCACACACGATGGTACCGGTACAGATGAGAGTGTTGTCCAAGAAGAACCTGCCTCTTCATCAGTGACTCAAAGTGATCAGAGTGGAGATGCTACACTGACTGACCTTGACAAAATAGGTAATCTACACGACAGTCTTCTGACAGGAAGGTTGACTGTTGAGGAAGCCTGTGCAGCCGAGGAATTGATCAGAGTCACAGATAGGCTACATATGAGAAAGCAGTACATGCAGACTTCACGCACAGCAACTGTGTGGCTACAGTTCATGGAGATGATGTAAATCCTTTGTAAGTTCGTGAAAGCCGAACGACTGGGGAACTGGGCTCTCCATATGAAAGCTATGCATGAAATGCTACCATACTGAGCTGCTTCTGGGCATAACTTGTATACCAAAAGCCTCCATATCTACTTACAGCAGATGACAAAACTCCCCCAGACGTCCCCATAAGTATACAGACAGTTCAGCGAAGGACTCCACGTTGTGCGTAGGTCTGATCGATTGTGGGCAGGACTTTCAGCTGACCTTGTGAATGAACAAGTATTGATGAGGAGTATGAAAACTAGTGATGGTTTGACCAGAGGACGTGGCATGTCAGAGACACAACGGCTTTTGTGACTGCTGTCACATCCACATTGTTCTGAGGTGAATAACGCAATGCAGCAACTAACTGGTGTTAATTACACTACAAGTGATCAACACAAAGATTTAACAAAAGCCAGACATGAGTGACACTTGTGAACTGTTAACATTCCTGGAGTCACGAAATCCATTCTGTGACAACAGCAGTTTGCGAAGTATTGCCACTGGTGTGAACGCTGCCAACAGAGTGAATGTTGATAAGGCAAGAGATATAGGAGGCAAAATCCTGACATCAATGTTGAACAAGTCAGTTCTTGATTACACATTCAAGAAGAAGGATCAAGTAGTGACACCGAGTGCATCATCTGTCAAAATCCACAATGAAACAATCCACATCTACCCAATGTTATTGTTTCAAAGGCTTATCACTGCGGGAACACGGACTGATCAGCTGCAAGATATATTCCAGTTTGAACTTTGCAGTTACCCAACATCCATTTTTGAAGCTAAATATGTAATGCGGGCTGCCAATAAACCGGCCCTGGCAGATGATCTGTGGACTCTGATGCCTGAAACAGTTTCTAAACCAATTGGCGACAGTCAATATGTTTTGGATGGGGGTGCCCTTCTGCACCGAATACCATGGTCAAGTGGAACAACGTACACTCTCTTATGCAAACAATACACAGACTATGTCACTAGAAAATATGGACAAGCAGTAATTGTGTTTGATGGATATGGAGAGAAGAACTGTCCACGAAGGACAGTGCTCAGCAGAGACGAACAGGTGGACGAGTAGGAGCAACTGTGGAGTTCTCGAGTGACATGGTAATGAAATCAAAGAAGGATGATTTTTTGTCAAACAAGCACAATAAGCAGAAATTTATAAACTTGCTAAGTGACCGTCTACAACAAGCTGGATGTCAAACACATCATGCAGATGGCGATGCTGATCTTCTGATTGTGCAAACTGCTGCAGGTTGCGCTGCCACTGGTCAAACAATGTTGGTAGGAGATGACACAGACCTTCTTGTGCTCCTTTACTATCATATCAAGGATGATTCCCATAACATATTCTACAGGCCAGAACCAAAGGCAACCCAAAAGAATATCACACGATGTTGGGACATCAAAACCGTGCAGAGAATCCTGGGAAGGGGAGTCTGTAACCATCTTCTATTAGCACATGCCATATTAGGATGCGACACCACATCAAGGGTGTTTGGCATTGGGAAAGGGGTTGTTATGAAGCTTATTCGTAATGACCCTTATTTTCAGTTACACGCTGGTGTGTTCCTCGATAAAACTGCAACCCAGAGGGAGATAGTGAGTGCTGGTGAAAAGTGTCTTGTGAGCATTTTAAAAGGTGCCCCGGAAGACACCCTTGATAAGCTGAGATTACAGCGTTTCCACCATAAAGTAGCTACGAGCAAAACGTGTGTGCAGCCTGAAACACTGCCCCCAACATCAGCAGCAGGCAAGTATCACAGCCTGCGTGTATTTCACCAAGTTCAGGTATGGAAGGGAGTTCCAAACTTGTCTCCTTGTGTCTATGGCTGGGCTGTGCAGGATGGGAAATTGCTGATGTGATCTTGAAGTGGCTCCCAAAACACTATTTGAAGTTGTACGATGTAACTGTAAGTCAGGATGTGAAACTCTACGTTGCACATGTCGCAAACTGCATGTGGAGAGTGTAGGGGTATATGCTCAAACATGACTACCCAAATCGCCGAAGATGTCGGAGATGATGAGGATTTGCCATTGGCCATCATCCAGATTTGTCGTCGTTTTAGTGACATTTTGATATACTAGTATGTTATATCGTACATTTTATCATTGTTTAAACAGTAGGCCTATGTCTCTCTTTGTTCTGTTGTCTCATGTGGGATTTTATGTGACCTACATGTATGTGTTCTTGCTCTATATTGCAAAGTTTGGTACACGACATGTCAGTCAAGTGATAGATATGATAGTTAATGTTTTTTTCGGGGTAAAAAATGGTATTTTGTTGCATAAATTGGATGAATGCAAAATAAATATTATTTCAATGTGCAAGCTATGTATGTCAGCATATTCATTGTTATTAAAAACCCTAATTTAGAACTTAACATAATGAGAAAATGTTCATTAGAAGCGAAGATATCGAAAAATAAGGTTTTACGGCGGCCATCTTGGATTTGGGTGAAAATAACTAACTTCGCCTGTGTAGATTTTGGTAGATTTTTAGTACGTCATTCTAGTGACCTTCCTGATGACAAAAACGTATACAAACTTTCTGTTGCAATTTGTGGTGGGTTGAGGTGCTGTGGGCGATATTTTGACTGGACTATATGTGGTAGTGTGACAAGTGTATAGGTGTATGTGGTAGTGTGACAAGTGTATAGGTGTATGTGGTAGTGTGACAAGTGTATAGGTGTATGTGGTAGTGTGGCAGGTGCATAGGTGTATGTGGTAGTGTGGCTAGTGTATATGTGTATGTGGTAGTGTGGCACGTGTATATGTGTATGTGGTAGTGTGGCAAGTGTATAGGTGTATGTGGTAGTGTGACAAGTAAATAGGTGTATGTGGTAGTGTGGCAAGTGTATAGGTGTATGTGGTAGTATGACAAGTGTATATGTGTATGTGGTAGTGTGGCAAGTGTATAGGTGTATGTGGTAGTATGACAAGTGTATAGGTGTATGTGGTAGTGTGACAAGTGTATATGTGTATGTGGTAGTATGAAAAGTGTATAGGTGTATGTGGTAGTGTGGCTAGTGTATATGTGTATGTGGTAGTGTGGCAAGTGTATGTGGTAGTTTGGCAAGTGTATATGTGTATGTGGTAGTGTGGCAAGTGTATGTGGTAGTGTGGCAAGTGTATATATGTATGTAGTAGTGTGGCAAGTGTATGTGGTAGTATGACAAGTGTATATGTGTATGTGTGTAGTGTGACAAGTGCATATGTGTATGTGATAGTGTGGCACGTGTATATGTGTATGTGGTAGTGTAGCAAGTGTATAGGTGTATGTGGTAGTGTGGCAAGTGTATAAGTGTATGTGGTCGTGTGGCAAGTGTATATGTGTATGTGGTAGTGTGGCAAGTGTATATGTGTATGTGGTAGTGTGGCAAGTGTATATGTGTATGTGGTAGTGTGGCAAGTGTATATGTGTATGTGGTAGTGTGGCAAGTGTATATGTGTATGTGGTAGTGTGGCAAGTGTATAGATGTATGTGGTAGTGTGGCAAGTGTATAGGTGTATGTGGTAGTGTGGCAAGTGTATAGGTGTATGTGGTAGTGTGGCAAGTGTATATGTGTATGTGGTAGTGTGGCAAGTGTATATATGTATGTGGTAGTGTGGCAAGTGTATAGGTGTATGTGGTAGTGTGACAAGTGTATATGTGTATGTGGTAGTGTGGCAAGTGTATAGGTGTATGTGGTAGTGTGGCAAGTGTATATGTGTATGTGGTAGTGTGGCAAGTGTATATGTATATGTGGTAGTGTGGCAAGTGTATAGGTGTATGTGGTAGTGTGGCAAGTGTATATGTGTATGTGGTAGTGTGGCAAGTGTATATGTATATGTGGTAGTGTGGCAAGTGTATAGGTGTATGTGGTAGTGTGGCAAGTGTATAGGTGTATGTGGTAGTGTGGCAAGTGTATTGGTGTATGTGGTAGTGTGACAAGTGTATGTGGTAGTGTGGCAAGTGTATAGGTGTATGTGGTAGTGTGGCAAGTGTATAGGTGTATGTGGTAGTGTGGCAAGTGTATATGTGTATGTGGTAGTGTGACAAGTGTATGTGGTAGTGTGGCAAGTGTATAGATGTATGTGGTAATGTGGCAAGTCTATGTGGTAGTGTGGCAAGTGCATGGGTGTATGTGGTAGTGTGAAAAGTGTATATGTGTATGTGGTAGTGTGGCAAATGTGTGTGGTAGTGTGGCAAGTATATATGTGTATGTGGTAGTGTGACAAGTGTATGTGGTAGTGTGACAAGTGTGTATGTGTATGTGGTAGTGTGGCAAGTGTATGTGGTAATGTGGCAAGTGTATGTGGTAGTGTTGCAAGTGTATGTGGTAGTGTGACAAATGTTTATGTGTATGTGGTAGTGTGGCAAGTGTATGTGGTAGTGTGACAAGTGTATGTGGTAGTGTGACAAGTGTATTTGTGTATGTGGTAGTGTGGCAAGTGTATGTGGTAGTGTGGCAAGTGTATGTGGTAGTGTTGCAAGTGTATGTGGTAGTGTGACAAGTGTATATGTGTATGTGGTAATGTGGCAAGTGTATAGGTGTATGTGGTAGTGTGGCAAGTGTATATGTGTATGTGTTAGTGTGGCAAGTGTATAGGTGTATGTGGTAGGGTGGCAAGTGTATATGTGTATGTGGTAGTGTGACAAGTGTATATGCGTATGTGGTAGTGTGACAAGTGTATATGTGTATGTGGTAGTGTGACAAGTGTATATGTGTATGTGGTAGTGTGACAAGTGTATATGTGTATGTGGTAGTGTGACAAGTGTATATGTGTATGTGGTAGTGTGACAAGTGTATGTGGTAGTGTGGCAAGTGTATATGTGTATGTGGTAGTGTGGCAAGTGTATGTGGTAGTGTGACAAGTGTATATGTGGTAGTGTGACAAGTGTATATGTGTATGTGGTAGTGTGACAAGTGTATATGTATATGTGGTAGTGTGACAAGTGTATATGTGTATGTGGTAGTGTGGCAAGTGTATATGTGTATGTGTTAGTGTGGCAAGTGTATAGGTGTATGTGGTAGTGTGGCAAATGTATATGTGTATGTGGTAGTGTGACAAGTGTGTATGTGTATGTGGTAGTGTGACAAGTGTATATGTGTATGTGGTAGTGTGACAAGTGTATATGTGTATGTGGTAGTGTGACAAGTGTATATGTGTATGTGATAGTGTGACAAGTGTATATGTGAATATGTGTATGTGGTATTGTGACAAGTGTATATGTGTATGTGGTAGTGTGACAAGTGTATATGTATATGTGGTAGTGTGACAAGTGTATATGTGTATGTGGTAGTGTGACAAGTATATATGTGTATGTGGTAGTGTGGCAAGTGTATATGTGTATGTGGTAGTGTGACAAGTGTATATGTGTATGTGGTAGTGTGGCAAGTGTATATGTGTATGTGGTAGTGTGGCAAGTGTATATGTGTATGTGGTAGTGTGACAAGTGTATATGTGTATGTGGTAGTGTGGCAAGTGTATATGTGTATGTGGTAGTGTGGCAAGTGTATATGTGTATGTGGTAATGTGACAAGTGTATATGTGTATGTGGTAGTGTGACAAGTGTATATGTGTATGTGGTATTGTGGCAAGTGTATATGTGTATGTGGTAGTGTGGCAAGTATATATGTGTATGTGGTAGTGTGACAAGTATATATGTGTATGTGGTAGTGTGGCAAGTGTATATGTGTATGTGGTAGTGTGGCAAGTGTATATGTGTATGTGGTAGTGTGGCAAGTGTATATGTGTATGTGGTAGTGTGGCAAGTGTATGTGGTAGTGTGGCAAGTACTGAATGCATTGGTTATCACCAACTACTCTTTTCATCCGTATATGAGATGACCAGCTCACATGTACGTATTGTACGAATGTATGCCTTATTCAGCTTTGTATGTTATTAAAAGAAAATGGAAACAAAAAGTACTGAAGCCTACACAAAGATGACGCTGGTTAGTTTAGCCTATACAAATTTAGTTTAGATCGATAGCGAAACAAGTTTTTAGAACGTTACATTAATCGTTATCGATACATCATTCCTGGTGAAACCCATCGCCACAAGGGAGAGGGAAGAGGCAACAATCTGAACATTTCACGCGTCAATATAGCGGAATAAAGGATTTTAAATAGTAAGAGATATTTAAAGAATATAAATTCAAATATTCGCACAGTATGGTATGGGGTCCGTGGTCCAGTGGTAGAGCGTCTGATTTGGAATCGAACGGTCCCGGGTTCAGGCCACGTATGTAGTGTCATTGAGAAAGCACCTCACACATATTGCTTAGTACTGGTTAACCACTTCGGTCAACTTAGCTTTCCCAGGAAAACATGTTTAGGTCCCCGCGATGGGTTTGACATTAATGGACATACAGTAACGAAATACATAAAAACCGTCGTGTTCATGGGTTGTCAACAACCATATGTAAGCAATGCTTAATACGCATGCGTGATGCAATACCGGATGTTGAAACAGCTGTCTTGGATGTGTGTTCTGATTGCCGATAGATAGCGATGCATTCCGAATGAGCGCAGGGCGTGGCGAACCGATTGAGGAAGTCGTACTTTAGTTTATACAAATTTTATTTATTTTTTATTTTAGCTCGATTGCGAAACAAGTTCTTATAACTTATACTAATCACTCTTGAGACCTCATTCCTGATGGAATCCATCGCCACGAGGGAGAGAGAAGAGGCATGACATAAGTCGTACTTTCACTTTCTGTTTGATATATTGCAAAAGAACAACGTTTACTGACAGAAAAGTATTATTCAAATTACATTGGAAGAATCGGTAAGAGTTTCGCTACTAATCTTGACGTACACTTTAAAGGTTATACTATATTTATTTCCTTACAATAAAGCTTTATTTTACATCGATTGCGAAAGAAGCTTTTACAACTAATAATAATAATCGCTCTCGTTGACGTTGATGAAAGCGTATCTGTGATCATTCATGTTGGAGGAATCCAGAGTACCCGGAGAAGACCCACCTCTCTCGCACCGTACAATCACATATACATACAGATTCATGTATCGTTCCTGGGTTGCATTTGTAAGAAGCTAGGGCGCTAATTTGACAACCGAGTTTTGCTTGAAAAGCTATATTTGGACATTTGGCATCTATAGTCGAGCAATGGATTGCGCATCACTAACAACCTAACTAGTGTTTTATTATGATTTGCAGCTCAGATCGTTAGATACATTGGCTAGAATTGTATGCTTTTCATATTATACAGCGACTATGTTAATCCAAGCTTGATGTTTATGTACAGTGGTGTAGACTATGTTAATCCAAGCTTGATGTTGTTTATGTACAGTGGTGTAGGCTATGTTAATCCAAGCTTGGTGTTGTTTATGTACAGTGGTGTAGACTATGTTAATCCAAGCTTGGTGTTGTTTATGTACAGTGGTGTAGGCTATGTTAATCCAAGCTTGATGTTGTTTATGTACAGTGGTGTAGACTATGTTAATCCAAGCTTGATGTTGTTTATGTACAGTGGTGTAGGCTATGTTAATCCAAGCTTAATGTTGTTTATGTACAGTGGTGTAGACTATGTTAATCCAAGCTTGATGTTGTTTATGTACAGTGGTGTAGACTATGTTAATCCAAGCTTGATGTTGTTTATGTACAGTGGTGTAGACTATGTTAATCCAAGCTTGGTGTTGTTTATGTACAGTGGTGTAGGCTATGTTAATCCAAGCTTGATGTTGTTTATGTACAGTGGTGTAGGCTATGTTAATCCAAGCTTGATGTTGTTTATGTACAGTGGTGTAGACTATGTTAATCCAAGCTTGATGTTGTTTATGTACAGTGGTGTAGGCTATGTTAATCCAAGCTTGATGTTGTTTATGTACAGTGGTGTAGGCACAGTGGGCACGTACCTACACATTTTGCTCAAAATTGTAAAATATGAAACGGCAAAATTGCAATAACAACGAAACATAATGGGTGGGGTTGTAAAGCTGTCAACCCAGCGAATATATACAGACTTTCAAGTATTCTCCTGGGGAAAACAGACGGATCTGTAGTCCAGTGATTTAACACGATGGACTGGGAATCCAGGGATCGCAGGTTCGATCCCCCGTCTGACCCTAATAAAATTAACAGTATTTCAGATGGGACTTTAAACCGAGGTCTCGTGTCGGTGTTTACACCGTGCACGTAAAAGAACCAGAGGAGACTCTGGAATGGGTCTCTGTATGTGATGATTAATCGCAGGAGGCGTCGCTCATGTGGACACGCGGTAGCGACGATAAATAAGCGTAAAACACACACACCTGGGGAAACACCCATATCCCCTATCCTAATGATGCATCGGTGCCAAGCTACGCCACTGATATGCACATTCACTAAGTGTAATCCAATCACTACCGCTTCTGTCATAAATCAGGGTCAGGTATCATTTTAAAATCAGTTTTTCCACTGTCAAACACAATGTCATGTCAATAGAAACAAAACAAACATGTACAGCAATTTATTTAGTGTTTTGACAGAAGTGAAAAAGGCAGAAATGAACATGACAAAAACGTGTGACATGTTTGTATATTTTATTTCTTGTTTATCCGACATATTTAAAGCTATATTCCTCTTCATAACTTGCTCTGTATGTATGTATGTATGTATGTATGTATGTTCCATTAATGTCAAACCCATTGCGGGGACCTAGACATGTTTTCCTGGGCAGGCTTAGCCGACCTAAGTGGTTAACCAGTACTAAGCAATGTGTGTGAGGTGCCTTGCTCAATGACACTACATACGTGGCCTGACCGAGTATCGAACCCGAGACCGTTCGATTCCAATTCCGACGCTCTACCACTGCACCACGGACGCCACACGAGTGTATGCGAGTGTCCAGTTGTTTTACTTTACAATGTGAATAGGACATGCTAAAAATGATGTACGCGCATTCAACTGATAATATTCAATTATACATGACTATAAGTATTAGTTCTTGCAGCTTATATCATATTTCCTATGAAAGTTTTACTGGTTACCGTTTACATGTTTCATTATGCTATTTTATGTTTATTTGTTGAGGGCCTCATGGTAGATTGACTTAATTGTTCGAATGAGTTCTCTCGTTAAGTAAGTCTTTATTATTATTATTATTATTATTATTATTATTATTATTATTATTCAGTTATTATTATTATTATTATTATTATTATTATTCAGTTCTTTGCTATACTAGGCGGGTGGAACTGGATACACACATGTCAAATATTGAAGCCCTCAGCATTGACAAGCCACGCGGGAAGTCTCGAAAACGATCGGTGGTATTAATGTGCATACGATGCGTTATTTTAATTTGTAGAACGAGTTTAAATTATGATCACGTGACTAGAATTTGAGCGGGTGGGGACGTAAACCCCCCGCACGAGTTTCGGTCAAGTTCGGCATTCATTTTTTTTTCAATAAAAGACATGGTTAGCTATAAAAGATTTTAATATTTTCGAATACATTTAAAATATCTTTGATTTCATTTGTTTACCGAGGCACTTGGGTAATAATGGTTTTATCATGAGTACAGTTGCATGATAACCGTCATGATTTTGATACATCAACATCAGCTGTAGTCCAGTGGTAACACGCTGGACTGGTAATCCAGGGATCGCAGGTTCGATCCCCCCCGTCTGACCCTAAAAAAATTAACAGTCTTTCAGATGGGACGTTAAACCGAGGTCTCGTGTTGGTGCTTTACACCGTGCACGTACAAGAACCAGAGAAGGCTCTGGAATGGGTCTCTGTCTGTATCATAGCACTATCCTCCAAAATCTAAAATGACTAATCTCTTCAGGAGGCGTCGCTCATATGGGCAACCGGTAGCGACGATAAATAAACGTAAAACACACACATCAGCTGACCATAACCTCCAAAAATATTAAATTGTAGCAAATACTCTATGGTAAACAGACATGAAATTGCCAATGTCATACGTAATATTTACAAACAAGAATCTATGAAAACCAGTAGCATTGGCAAGCTTTTATACAACAACAACTAACAATCTGTTTATCAGAACTCATAATAAACAGTGTGCATGTGTTAGACTTAACGCGTTGTACGAGTGTTAAATAGAATATATGTTCACCCAGAAAACGGTGCACCTAGGTGACCGAGTGCTAAAGGTCATTGACTTCAAATCACGTGTTCCTCATCGCTGAGGTGCCAATCCCACTGGGGATATCGAATTCTTATATGATGCGGAATTACCACTGTCGAATTATTATATGATGCGCGTGTCGAATTCTTATATGACGCAGAATTACCTCTGTAGAATTCTTATATGATGCGAAATTACCGCTATCGAATTCTTATATGATGCGGAATTACCACTATCGAATTCTTATATGATGCGCGTGTCGAATTCTTATATGACGCAGAATTACCTCTGTAGAATTCTTATATGATGCGAAATTACCGCTGTCGAATTCTTACATGATGCGGAATTACCACTGTCGAATTATTATATGATGCGGAATTACCGCTATCGAATTCTTATATGATGCGGAATTACCGCTATCGAATTATTATATGACGCAGAATTACCGCTGTCGAATTCTTATATGATGCGGAATTACCGCTGTCGAATTCTTACATGATGCGGAATTACCGCTATCGAATTCTTATATGTCGCGGAATTACCGCTATCGAATTCTTATATGATGCGGAATTACCGCTGTCGAATTATTATATGATGCGAAATTACCGCTATCGAATTATTATATGATGCGGAATTACCGCTGTCGAATTATTATATGATGCGGAATTACCACTATCGAATTCTTATATGATGCGGAATTACCGCTGTCGAATTCTTATATGATGTGGAATTACTGCTGTCGAATTATTATATGATGCGAAATTACCGCTGTCGAATTCTTATATGATGCGGAATTACCGCTGTCGAATTATTATATGATGCGAAATTACCGCTATCGAATTATTATATGATGCGGAATTACCGCTGTCGAATTATTATATGATGCGAAATTACCGCTATCGAATTATTATATGATGCGTGCGCGTGATGTTATAATATAGTACACAATTACACAATTGATTCTTAACTTTTGTAATTTGATCAGATCACGAATGGCACGTGCATCTTATTTGTCTGCATGCAGTGTGCGGCAGTGTGCGACAGTGTCAATCACGTTATCAGGTTGCGCAGAAATGTACAGTTGCAACAGCTCATAATTGTTTGTGAGACTATTATGAATTAAAGCATCTCTAATCGACAATAACACGTGATTATTTAATTTAATTTATATTATTTATATAAGACGTGTAGAGCCTAATAATAAACAAATGTCACTTCCTTGACGAGGCTAATCGTTTTCGGAAAATCCCACGTTTAATTTTGAGAGATTGTAGATCGCAAAATCACCATTGACTTATTATACATAATTGGTGTTTAGGAAAGATATGTGCGATGCTACTTTTAAGTGAAAAACATATTTCATGTTCTGTGCGAATCTATACTGCTTTAATCTAAATTAACAAAATAACCACGCTTGGAATGCAACAGATCTACAACAAACGAACAAACTTGTTCCAGAAGAACAGGAACCTAATCATAAGTTAAGGGAGTATTACCTTGCAACTAGGATGCACCAATAGCAACCTGCCAAATCAGGGCATGCAACAAGTATGTTGGCCTTGCTGCATTTGCATATAATCCAGACAGCCATGCCGCTGCTGTTGCAAGTTGGCCCTCAATAACGACAAAGCAGACAGCCATGCCGCTGCTGTTGCAAGTTGGCCCTCAATAACGACAAAGCAGACAGCCATGCCGCTGCTGTTGCAAGTTGGCCCTCAATAACGACAAAGCAGACAGCCATGCCGCTGCTGTTGCAAGTTGGCCCTCAATAACGACAAAGCAGACAGCCATGCCGCTGCTGTTGCAAGTTGGCCCTCAATAACGACAAAGCAGACAGCCATGCCGCTGCTGTTGCAAGTTGGCCCTCAATAACGACAAAGCAGACAGCCATGCCCCTGCTGTTGCAAGTTGGCCCTCAATAACGACAAAGCAGACAGCCATGCCCCTGCTGTTGCAAGTTGGCCCTCAATAACGACAAAGCAGACAGCCATGCCCCTGCTGTTGCAAGTTGGCCCTCAATAACGACAAAGCAGACAGCCATGCCCCTGCTGTTGCAAGTTGGCCCTCAATAACGACAAAGCAGACAGCCATGCCCCTGCTGTTGCAAGTTGGCCCTCAATAACGACAAAGCAGACAGCCATGCCCCTGCTGTTGCAAGTTGGCCCTCAATAACGACAAAGCAGACAGCCATGCCCCTGCTGTTGCAAGTTGGCCCTCAATAACGACAAAGATGATCAATAACCGTGAGAAGGTCCAGTATAGGTTGAACTGTGTTTGAGTAGCAAGTACGGTGAGAAGGTCCAGTATAGGTTGAACTGTGTTTGAGTAGCAAGTACGGTGAGAAGGTCCAGTATAGGTTGAACTGTGTTTGAGTAGCAAGTACGGTGAGAAGGTCCAGTATAGGTTGAACTGTGTTTGAGTAGCAAGTACGGTGAGAAGGTCCAGTATAGGTTGAACTGTGTTTGAGTAGCAAGTACGGTGAGAAGGTCCAGTATAGGTTGAACTGTATTTGAGTAGCAAGTACGGTGAGAAGGTCCAGTATAGGTTGAACTGTGTTTGAGTAGCAAGTACGGTGAGAAGGTCCAGTATAGGTTGAACTGTGTTTGAGTAGCAAGTACGGTGAGAAGGTCCAGTATAGGTTGAACTGTGTTTGAGTAGCAAGTACGGTGAGAAGGTCCAGTATAGGTTGAACTGTGTTTGAGTAGCAAGTACGGTGAGAAGGTCCAGTATAGGTTGAACTGTGTTTGAGTAGCAAGTACGGTGAGAAGGTCCAGTATAGGTTGAACTGTGTTTGAGTAGCAAGTACGGTGAGAAGGTCCAGTATAGGTTGAACTGTGTTTGAGTAGCAAGTACGGTGAGAAGGTCCAGTATAGGTTGAACTGTATTTGAGTAGCAAGTACGGTGAGAAGGTCCAGTATAGTTTGAACTGTGTTTGAGAAACAAGTACGGTGAGAAGGTCCAGTATAGGTTGAACTGTGTTTGAGTAGCAAGTACGGTGAGAAGGTCCAGTATAGTTTGAACTGTGCTTGAGTAGCAAGTACGGTGAGAAGGTCCAGTATAGGTTGAACTGTGTTTGAGTAGCAAGTACGGTGAGAAGGTCCAGTATAGGTTGAACTGTATTTGAGTAGCAAGTACGGTGAGAAGGTCCAGTATAGGTTGAACTGTGTTTGAGTAGCAAGCACGGTGAGAAGGTCCAGTATAGGTTGAACTGTGTTTGAGTAGCAAGTACGGTGAGAAGGTCCAGTATAGGTTGAACTGTATTTGAGAAACAAGTACGGTGAGAAGGTCCAGTATAGTTTGAACTGTGTTTGAGTAGCAAGTACGGTGAGAAGGTCCAGTATAGGTTGAACTGTGTTTGAGTAGCAAGTACGGTGAGAAGGTCCAGTATAGGTTGACCTGTGTTTGAGTAGCAAGTACGGTGAGAAGGTCCAGTATAGTTTGAACTGTGTTTGAGTAGCAAGTACGGTGAGAAGGTCCAGTATAGGTTGAACTGTATTTGAGAAACAAGTACGGTGAGAAGGTCCAGTATAGGTTGACCTGTGTTTGAGTAGCAAGTACGGTGAGAAGGTCCAGTATAGGTTGACCTGTGTTTGAGTAGCAAGTACGGTGAGAAGGTCCAGTATAGGTTGAACTGTGTTTGAGTAGCAAGTACGGTGAGAAGGTCCAGTATAGGTTGACCTGTGTTTGAGTAGCAAGTACGGTGAGAAGGTCCAGTATAGGTTGAACTGTGTTTGAGTAGCAAGTACGGTGAGAAGGTCCAGTATAGGTTGAACTGTGTTTGAGAAACAAGTACGGTGAGAAGGTCCAGTATAGGTTGAACTGTGTTTGAGTAGCAAGTACGGTGAGAAGGTCCAGTATAGTTTGAACTGTATTTGAGAAACAAGTACGGTGAGAAGGTCCAGTATAGTTTGAACTGTATTTGAGAAACAAGTACGGTGAGAAGGTCCAGTATAGTTTGAACTGTATTTGAGAAACAAGTACGGTGAGAAGGTCCAGTATAGTTTGAACTGTATTTGAGAAACAAGTACGGTGAGAAGGTCCAGTATAGTTTGAACTGTATTTGAGTAGCAAGTACGGTGAGAAGGTCCAGTATAGGTTGAACTGTATTTGAGAAACAAGTACGGTGAGAAGGTCCAGTATAGTTTGAACTGTATTTGAGAAACAAGTACGGTGAGAAGGTCCAGTATAGTTTGAACTGTATTTGAGAAACAAGTACGGTGAGAAGGTCCAGTATAGTTTGAACTGTGTTTGAGTAGCAAGTACGGTGAGAAGGTCCAGTATAGGTTGAACTGTGTTTGAGTAGCAAGTACGGTGAGAAGGTCCAGTATAGGTTGACCTGTGTTTGAGAAACAAGTACGGTGAGAAGGTCCAGTATAGGTTGAACTGTGTTTGAGTAGCAAGTACGGTGAGAAGGTCCAGTATAGGTTGAACTGTGTTTGAGTAGCAAGTACGGTGAGAAGGTCCAGTATAGGTTGAACTGTGTTTGAGTAGCAAGTACGGTGAGAAGGTCCAGTATAGGTTGAACTGTGTTTGAGTAGCAAGTACGGTGAGAAGGTCCAGTATAGGTTGAACTGTGTTTGAGTAGCAAGTACGGTGAGAAGGTCCAGTATAGGTTGAACTGTATTTGAGTAGCAAGTACGGTGAGAAGGTCCAGTATAGTTTGAACTGTGTTTGAGAAACAAGTACGGTGAGAAGGTCCAGTATAGGTTGAACTGTGTTTGAGTAGCAAGTACGGTGAGAAGGTCCAGTATAGGTTGAACTGTGTTTGAGTAGCAAGTACGGTGAGAAGGTCCAGTATAGGTTGAACTGTGTTTGAGTAGCAAGTACGGTGAGAAGGTCCAGTATAGGTTGAACTGTATTTGAGTAGCAAGTACGGTGAGAAGGTCCAGTATAGGTTGAACTGTGTTTGAGTAGCAAGTACGGTGAGAAGGTCCAGTATAGGTTGAACTGTGTTTGAGTAGCAAGTACGGTGAGAAGGTCCAGTATAGGTTGAACTGTGTTTGAGTAGCAAGTACGGTGAGAAGGTCCAGTATAGGTTGAACTGTGTTTGAGTAGCAAGTACGGTGAGAAGGTCCAGTATAGGTTGAACTGTGTTTGAGTAGCAAGTACGGTGAGAAGGTCCAGTATAGGTTGAACTGTGTTTGAGTAGCAAGTACGGTGAGAAGGTCCAGTATAGGTTGAACTGTGTTTGAGAAACAAGTACGGTGAGAAGGTCCAGTATAGGTTGAACTGTGTTTGAGTAGCAAGTACGGTGAGAAGGTCCAGTATAGTTTGAACTGTATTTGAGAAACAAGTACGGTGAGAAGGTCCAGTATAGTTTGAACTGTATTTGAGAAACAAGTACGGTGAGAAGGTCCAGTATAGTTTGAACTGTATTTGAGAAACAAGTACGGTGAGAAGGTCCAGTATAGTTTGAACTGTATTTGAGAAACAAGTACGGTGAGAAGGTCCAGTATAGTTTGAACTGTATTTGAGTAGCAAGTACGGTGAGAAGGTCCAGTATAGGTTGAACTGTATTTGAGAAACAAGTACGGTGAGAAGGTCCAGTATAGTTTGAACTGTATTTGAGAAACAAGTACGGTGAGAAGGTCCAGTATAGTTTGAACTGTATTTGAGAAACAAGTACGGTGAGAAGGTCCAGTATAGTTTGAACTGTGTTTGAGTAGCAAGTACGGTGAGAAGGTCCAGTATAGGTTGAACTGTGTTTGAGTAGCAAGTACGGTGAGAAGGTCCAGTATAGGTTGAACTGTGTTTGAGAAACAAGTACGGTGAGAAGGTCCAGTATAGGTTGAACTGTGTTTGAGTAGCAAGTACGGTGAGAAGGTCCAGTATAGGTTGAACTGTGTTTGAGTAGCAAGTACGGTGAGAAGGTCCAGTATAGGTTGAACTGTGTTTGAGTAGCAAGTACGGTGAGAAGGTCCAGTATAGGTTGAACTGTGTTTGAGTAGCAAGTACGGTGAGAAGGTCCAGTATAGGTTGAACTGTGTTTGAGTAGCAAGTACGGTGAGAAGGTCCAGTATAGGTTGAACTGTGTTTGAGTAGCAAGTACGGTGAGAAGGTCCAGTATAGTTTGAACTGTGTTTGAGAAACAAGTACGGTGAGAAGGTCCAGTATAGGTTGAACTGTGTTTGAGTAGCAAGTACGGTGAGAAGGTCCAGTATAGGTTGAACTGTGTTTGAGTAGCAAGTACGGTGAGAAGGTCCAGTATAGGTTGAACTGTGTTTGAGTAGCAAGTACGGTGAGAAGGTCCAGTATAGGTTGAACTGTGTTTGAGTAGCAAGTACGGTGAGAAGGTCCAGTATAGGTTGAACTGTGTTTGAGTAGCAAGTACGGTGAGAAGGTCCAGTATAGGTTGAACTGTGTTTGAGTAGCAAGTACGGTGAGAAGGTCCAGTATAGGTTGAACTGTGTTTGAGTAGCAAGTACGGTGAGAAGGTCCAGTATAGGTTGAACTGTGTTTGAGTAGCAAGTACGGTGAGAAGGTCCAGTATAGGTTGAACTGTATTTGAGAAGCAAGTACGGTGAGAAGGTCCAGTATAGGTTGAACTGTATTTGAGAAACAAGTACGGTGAGAAGGTCCAGTATAGGTTGAACTGTGTTTGAGTAGCAAGTACGGTGAGAAGGTCCAGTATAGGTTGAACTGTGTTTGAGTAGCAAGTACGGTGAGAAGGTCCAGTATAGGTTGAACTGTGTTTGAGAAGCAAGTACGGTGAGAAGGTCCAGTATAGGTTGAACTGTATTTGAGAACAAGTACGGTGAGAAGGTCCAGTATAGGTTGAACTGTATTTGAGAAACAAGTACGGTGAGAAGGTCCAGTATAGGTTGAACTGTGTTTGAGAAGCAAGTACGGTGAGAAGGTCCAGTATAGGTTGAACTGTATTTGAGAAACAAGTACGGTGAGAAGGTCCAGTATAGGTTGAACTGTATTTGAGAAACAAGTACGGTGAGAAGGTCCAGTATAGTTGAACTGTATTTGAGAAACAAGTACGGTGAGAAGGTCCAGTATAGTTTGACTGTTTGAGACAAGTACGGTGAGAGGTCCAGTATAGTGAACTGTGTTTGAGTAAAGTACGGTGAGAAGGTCCAGTATAGGTTGAACTGTGTTTGAGTAGCAAGTACGGTGAGAAGGTCCAGTATAGGTTGAACTGTGTTTGAGAAACAAGTACGGTGAGAAGGTCCAGTATAGGTTGAACTGTATTTGAGAAACAAGTACGGTGAGAAGGTCCAGTATAGGTTGAACTGTGTTTGAGAAGCAAGTACGGTGAGAAGGTCCAGTATAGGTTGAACTGTGTTTGAGTAGCAAGTACGGTGAGAAGGTCCAGTATAGGTTGAACTGTATTTGAGAAACAAGTACGGTGAGAAGGTCCAGTATAGGTTGAACTGTATTTGAGAAGCAAGTACGGTGAGAAGGTCCAGTATAGTTTGAACTGTATTTGAGAAACAAGTACGGTGAGAAGGTCCAGTATAGGTTGAACTGTATTTGAGAAACAAGTACGGTGAGAAGGTCCAGTATAGGTTGAACTGTATTTGAGAAACAAGTACGGTGAGAAGGTCCAGTATAGGTTGAACTGTGTTTGAGTAGCAAGTACGGTGAGAAGGTCCAGTATAGGTTGAACTGTATTTGAGAAACAAGTACGGTGAGAAGGTCCAGTATAGGTTGAACTGTGTTTGAGTAGCAAGTACGGTGAGAAGGTCCAGTATAGTTTGAACTGTGTTTGAGAAACAAGTACGGTGAGAAGGTCCAGTATAGTTTGAACTGTATTTGAGAAACAAGTACGGTGAGAAGGTCCAGTATAGTTTGAACTGTATTTGAGAAACAAGTACGGTGAGAAGGTCCAGTATAGTTTGAACTGTATTTGAGAAACAAGTACGGTGAGAAGGTCCAGTATAGTTTGAACTGTATTTGAGTAGCAAGTACGGTGAGAAGGTCCAGTATAGGTTGAACTGTGTTTGAGTAGCAAGTACGGTGAGAAGGTCCAGTATAGGTTGAACTGTATTTGAGTAGCAAGTACGGTGAGAAGGTCCAGTATAGTTTGAACTGTATTTGAGAAACAAGTACGGTGAGAAGGTCCAGTATAGGTTGAACTGTATTTGAGAAACAAGTACGGTGAGAAGGTCCAGTATAGGTTGAACTGTGTTTGAGTAGCAAGTACGGTGAGAAGGTCCAGTATAGGTTGAACTGTATTTGAGAAACAAGTACGGTGAGAAGGTCCAGTATAGGTTGAACTGTATTTGAGAAACAAGTACGGTGAGAAGGTCCAGTATAGGTTGAACTGTATTTGAGAAACAAGTACGGTGAGAAGGTCCAGTATAGGTTGAACTGTTTGAGACAAGTACGGTGAGAAGGTCCAGTATAGGTTGAACTGTGTTTGAGTAGCAAGTACGGTGAGAAGGTCCAGTATAGGTTGAACTGTATTTGAGAAACAAGTACGGTGAGAAGATCCAGTATAGTTTGAACTGTGTTTGAGTAGCAAGTACGGTGAGAAGGTCCAGTATAGTTTGAACTGTGTTTGAGAAACAAGTACGGTGAGAAGTCCAGTATAGTTTGAACTGTGTTTGAGTAGCAAGTACGGTGAGAAGGTCCAGTATAGTTGAACTGTTTTGAGAAACAAGTACGGTGAGAAGTGTTGGGTGTTTGAGAAAGTACGGTGAGAGGTCTAGTATAGTTTGAACTGTATTTGAGAAACAAGTACGGTGAGAAGATCCAGTATAGTTTGAACTGTGTTTGAGTAGCAAGTACGGTGAGAAGGTCCAGTATAGTTTGACCTGTGTTTGAGAAACAAGTACGGTGAGAAGGTCCAGTATAGTTTGAACTGTGTTTGAGAAGCAAGTACGGTGAGAAGGTCCAGTATAGTTTGAACTGTGTTTGAGAAACAAGTACGATGAGAAGGTCCAGTATAGTTTGAACTGTGTTTGAGAAACAAGTACTGTGATAGACATGTTACAAATGATTGTCGGTGAACACGGAGCATAACAACACTAATAACCATTAGATAGTAAGACATAATCCGCTGATATGTTAATGTGCAAATACACAACCTAGAACAAGTAGGCTGTCCGATTAGCGCAGTGGTTAGCGCACTCGCTTCTCATCAATGCAACCCAGGTTCGATCCTCGGACCGGGAATTATGTGAGATGGTACGGTGATCGCCAGATCTGACAGGTGTGTTTTTCTCCAGGTATTCCGGTTTCCTCCCACTCGAATGATCACATTTACGCGTTCATCCGCATCAACAAGAGTGATTAATATAAGTTGTTAGAGCTTGCTTCGCAATCATGGTAAAATAAATAAAGTTTATAACTTTAGATGTAACCACTGTCTAATAATCCAGTAAATGTGCACTTTGACTTAGCAACATAATTTTCATCAGTGCAATGCATTTCATTGAAGTATCTAACACGACGTACAACACGTCCCGGAGAATTCTACCACGCAATGACCTAAATTGCATAAATCCAAGATGGCCGCCATGTTTCCAAAATAAGTCGACATTCTAAATGCGTTATTGCATAATTATGTATTTTATTTTTTCGTGAATAGAGTCTGTTATCATATTGTTATTATAGTGTATATTTGTGGACAGATTATTTACATACAAGAACAGCGTCACTAACATATAATCGCTGACATATAATCGCTGACATATAATCGCTGACATATAAGGACAATACGTCCCTATAAGGAACCACTGTTGGTAGAACTATGGGGACATACCCAGCCCACATCATACACCCCAGCATTATAAGGAACCACTGTTGGTAGAACTATGGGGACATACACAGACCACATCATATACCCCAGCATTATAAGGAACCACTGTTGGTAGAACTATGGGGACATACCCAGCCCACACCATATACCCCAGCATTATAAGGAACCACTGTTGGTAGAACTATGGGGACATACCCAGCCCACATCATACACCCCAGCATTATAAGGAACCACTGTTGGTAGAACTATGGGGACATACCCAGCCCACATCATACACCCCAGCATTATAAGGAACCACTGTTGGTAGAACTATGGGGACATACCCAGCCCACATCATACACCCCAGCATTATAAGGAACCACTGTTGGTAGAACTATGGGGACATACCCAGCCCACATCATACACCCCAGCATTATAAGGAACCACTGTTGGTAGAACTATGGGGACATACCCAGCCCACATCATACACCCCAGCATTATAAGGAAACACTGTTGGTAGAACTATGGGGTCATACACAGACCACACCATATACCCCAGCATTATAAGGAAACACTGTTGGTAGAACTATGGGGACATACCCAGCCCACATCATACACCCCAGCATTATAAGGAACCACTGTTGGTAGAACTATGGGGACATACCCAGCCCACATCATACACCCCAGCATTATAAGGAACCACTGTTGGTAGAACTATGGGGACATACACAGACCACACCATATACCCCAGCATTATAAGGAAACACTGTTGGTAGAACTATGGGGACATACCCAGCCCACATCATACACCCCAGCATTATAAGGAACCACTGTTGGTAGAACTATGGGGACATACCCAGCCCACATCATACACCCCAGCATTATAAGGAACCACTGTTGGTAGAACTATGGGGACATACCCAGCCCACATCATACACCCCAGCATTATAAGGAACCACTGTTGGTAGAACTATGGGGACATACCCAGCCCACATCATACACCCCAGCATTATAAGGAACCACTGTTGGTAGAACTATGGGGACATACACAGACCACATCATACACCCCAGCATTATAAGGAACCACTGTTGGTAGAACTATGGGGACATACCCAGCCCACATCATACACCCCAGCATTATAAGGTACCACTGTTGGTAGAACTATGGGGACATACACAGCCACATCATACACCCCAGCATTATAAGGAACCACTGTTGGTAGAACTATGGGGACATACCAGCCCACATCATACACCCCAGCATTATAAGGAACCACTGTTGGTAGAACTATGGGGACATACCCAGCCCACATCATACACCCCAGCATTATAAGGAACCACTGTTGGTAGAACTATGGGGCATACACAGACCACACCATATACCCCAGCATTATAAGGAACCACTGTTGGTAGAACTATGGGGACATACCCAGCCCACATCATACACCCCAGCATTATAAGGAACCACTGTTGGTAGAACTATGGGGACATACCCAGCCCACATCATACACCCCAGCATTATAAGGAACCACTGTTGGTAGAACTATGGGGACATACCCAGCCCACATCATACACCCCAGCATTATAAGGAAACACTGTTTGTAGTACTATGGGGACATACCCAGCCCACATCATACACCCCAGCATTATAAGGAACCACTGTTGGTAGAACTATGGGGACATACACAGCCCACATCATACACCCCAGCATTATAAGGAACCACTGTTGGTAGAACTATGGGGACATACACAGACCACACCATATACCCCAGCATTATAAGGAACCACTGTTGGTAGAACTATGGGGACATACCCAGCCCACATCATATACCCCAGCATTATAAGGAAACACTGTTGGTAGAACTATGGGGACATACCCAGCCCACATCATACACCCCAGCATTATAAGGAACCACTGTTGGTAGAACTATGGGGACATACACAGACCACACCATATACCCCAGCATTATAAGGAACCACTGTTGGTAGAACTATGGGGACATACCCAGCCCACATCATACACCCCAGCATTATAAGGAACCACTGTTGGTAGAACTATGGGGACATACACAGAACACACCATATACCCCAGCATTATAAGGAACCACTGTTGGTAAAACTATGGGGACATACCCAGCCCACATTATACACCCCAGCATTATAAGGAACCACTGTTGGTAGAACTATGGGGTCATACACAGACCACACCATATACCCCAGCATTATAAGGAAACACTGTTGGTAGAACTATGGGGACATACACAGACCACACCATATACCCTAGCATTATAAGAAAACACTGTTGGTAGAACTATGGGGACATACACAGACCACACCATATACCCCAGCATTATAAGGAACAACTGTTGGTAGAACTATGGGGACATACACAGACCACACCATATACACCAGCATTATAAGGAACCACTGTTGGTAGAACTATGGGGACATACACAGACCACATCATACACCCCAGCATTATAAGGAACCACTGTTGGTAGAACTATGGGGACATACACAGACCACACCATATACCCCAGCATTATAAGGAACAACTGTTGGTAGAACTATGGGGACATACACAGACCACACCATATACCCCAGCATTATAAGGAACCACTGTTGGTAGAACTATGGGGACATACACAGACCACACCATATACCCCAGCATTATAAGGAACCACTGTTGGTAGAACTATGGGGACATACCCAGCCCACATCATACACCCCAGCATTATAAGGAAACACTGTTGGTAGAACTATGGGGTCATACACAGACCACACCATATACCCCAGCATTATAAGGAAACACTGTTGGTAGAACTATGGGGACATACACAGACCACATCATACACCCCAGCATTATAAGGAACCACTGTTGGTAGAACTATGGGGACATACCCAGCCCACATCATACACCCCAGCATTATAAGGAACCACTGTTGGTAGAACTATGGGGACATACACAGAACACACCATATACCCCAGCATTATAAGGAAACACTGTTGGTAGAACTATGGGGACATACCCAGCCCACATCATACACCCCAGCATTATAAGGAACCACTGTTGGTAGAACTATGGGGACATACCCAGCCCACATCATACACCCCAGCATTATAAGGAACCACTGTTGGTAGAACTATGGGGACATACCCAGCCCACATCATACACCCCAGCATTATAAGGTACCACTGTTGGTAGAACTATGGGGACGTACCCAGCCCACATCATACACCCCAGCATTATAAGGAACCACTGTTGGTAGAACTATGGGGACATACACAGACCACATCATACACCCCAGCATTATAAGGAACCACTGTTGGTAGAACTATGGGGACATACACAGCCCACATCATACACCCCAGCATTATAAGGTACCACTGTTGGTAGAACTATGGGGACATACACAGCCCACATCATACACCCCAGCATTATAAGGAACCACTGTTGGTAGAACTATGGGGACATACCCAGCCCACATCATACACCCCAGCATTATAAGGAACCACTGTTGGTAGAACTATGGGGGCATACACAGACCACACCATATACCCCAGCATTATAAGGTACCACTGTTGGTAGAACTATGGGGACATACCCAGCCCACATCATACACCCCAGCATTATAAGGAACCACTGTTGGTAGAACTATGGGGACATACCCAGCCCACATCATACACCCCAGCATTATAAGGAACCACTGTTGGTAGAACTATGGGGACATACCCAGCCCACATCATACACCCCAGCATTATAAGGAAACACTGTTTGTAGTACTATGGGGACATACCCAGCCCACATCATACACCCCAGCATTATAAGGAACCTCTGTTGGTAGAACTATGGGGACATACACAGCCCACATCATACACCCCAGCATTATAAGGAACCACTGTTGGTAGAACTATGGGGACATACACAGACCACACCATATACCCCAGCATTATAAGGAACCACTGTTGGTAGAACTATGGGGACATACCCAGCCCACATCATATACCCCAGCATTATAAGGAAACACTGTTGGTAGAACTATGGGGACATACCCAGCCCACATCATACACCCCAGCATTATAAGGAACCACTGTTGGTAGAACTATGGGGACATACCCAGCCCACATCATACACCCCAGCATTATAAGGAACCACTGTTGGTAGAACTATGGGGACATACCCAGCCCACATCATACACCCCAGCATTATAAGGAACCACTGTTGGTAGAACTATTGGGACATACACAGACCACACCATACACCCCAGCATTATAAGGAACCACTGTTGGTAGAACTATTGGGACATACCCAGCCCACATCATACACCCCAGCATTATAAGGAACCACTGTTGGTAGAACTATGGGGACATACACAGAACACACCATATACCCCAGCATTATAAGGAACCACTGTTGGTAGAACTATGGGGACATACCCAGCCCACATCATATACCCCAGCATTATAAGGAAACACTGTTGGTAGAACTATGGGGACATACCCAGCCCACATCATACACCCCAGCATTATAAGGAACCACTGTTGGTAGAACTATGGGGACATACCCAGCCCACATCATACACCCCAGCATTATAAGGAACCACTGTTGGTAGAACTATTGGGACATACACAGACCACACCATACACCCCAGCATTATAAGGAACCACTGTTGGTAGAACTATTGGGACATACCCAGCCCACATCATACACCCCAGCATTATAAGGAACCACTGTTGGTAGAACTATGGGGACATACACAGAACACACCATATACCCCAGCATTATAAGGAAACACTGTTGGTAGAACTATGGGGACATACCCAGCCCACATCATACACCCCAGCATTATAAGGAACCACTGTTGGTAGAACTATGGGGACATACACAGAACACACCATATACCCCAGCATTATAAGGAACCACTGTTGGTAGAACTATGGGGACATACCCAGCCCACATCATACACCCCAGCATTATAAGGAACCACTGTTGGTAGAACTATGGGGACATACACAGAACACACCATATACCCCAGCATTATAAGGAAACACTGTTGGTAGAACTATGGGGACATACCCAGCCCACATCATACACCCCAGCATTATAAGGAACCACTGTTGGTAGAACTATGGGGACATACACAGAACACACCATATACCCCAGCATTATAAGGAACCACTGTTGGTAAAACTATGGGGACATACCCAGCCCACATTATACACCCCAGCATTATAAGGAACCACTGTTGGTAGAACTATGGGGTCATACACAGACCACACCATATACCCCAGCATTATAAGGAAACACTGTTGGTAGAACTATGGGGACATACACAGACCACACCATATACCCTAGCATTATAAGAAAACACTGTTGGTAGAACTATGGGGACATACACAGACCACACCATATACCCCAGCATTATAAGGAACAACTGTTGGTAGAACTATGGGGACATACACAGACCACACCATATACCCCAGCATTATAAGGAACCACTGTTGGTAGAACTATGGGGACATACACAGACCTTGTTTGGTGTTGGACATCATACACCCCAGCATTATAAGGAACCACTGTTGGTAGAACTATGGGGACATACACAGACCACACCATATACCCCAGCATTATAAGGAACCACTGTTGGTAGAACTATGGGGACATACACAGACCACACCATATACCCCAGCATTATAAGGAACCACTGTTGGTAGAACTATGGGGACATACACAGACCACACCATATACCCCAGCATTATAAGGAACCACTGTTGGTAGAACTATGGGGACATACACAGACCACATCATATACCCCAGCATTATAAGGAACCACTGTTGGTAGAACTATGGGGACATACACAGACCACACCATATACCCCAGCATTATAAGGAACCACTGTTGGTAGAACTATGGGGACATACACAGACCACACCATATACCCCAGCATTATAAGGAACCACTGTTGGTAGAACTATGGGGACATACACAGACCACATCATACACCCCAGCATTATAAGGAACCACTGTTGGTAGAACTATGGGGACATACACAGACCACACCATATACCCCAGCATTATAAGGA
>CM026400.1:41093294-41123294 GCA_014843695.1 Archivesica marissinica
CCCCAGCATTATAAGGAACCACTGTTGGTAGAACTATGGGGACATACACAGAACACACCATATACCCCAGCATTATAAGGAACCACTGTTGGTAGAACTATGGGGACATACCCAGCCCACATCATATACCCCAGCATTATAAGGAAACACTGTTGGTAGAACTATGGGGTCATACACAGACCACACCATATACCCCAGCATTATAAGGAACCACTGTTGGTAGAACTATGGGGACATACCCAGCCCACATCATACACCCCAGCATTATAAGGAACCACTGTTGGTAGAACTATGGGGACATACCCAGCCCACATCATACACCCCAGCATTATAAGGAACCACTGTTGGTAGAACTATGGGGACATACCCAGCCCACATCATACACCCCAGCATTATAAGGAACCACTGTTGGTAGAACTATGGGGACATACACAGAACACACCATATACCCCAGCATTATAAGGAAACACTGTTGGTAGAACTATGGGGACATACCCAGCCCACATCATACACCCCAGCATTATAAGGAACCACTGTTGGTAGAACTATGGGGACATACACAGAACACACCATATACCCCAGCATTATAAGGAACCACTGTTGGTAGAACTATGGGGACATACCCAGCCCACATCATACACCCCAGCATTATAAGGAACCACTGTTGGTAGAACTATGGGGACATACACAGAACACACCATATACCCCATCATTATAAGGAAACACTGTTGGTAGAACTATGGGGACATACCCAGCCCACATCATACACCCCAGCATTATAAGGAACCACTGTTGGTAGAACTATGGGGACATACACAGAACACACCATATACCCCAGCATTATAAGGAACCACTGTTGGTAAAACTATGGGGACATACCCAGCCCACATTATACACCCCAGCATTATAAGGAACCACTGTTGGTAGAACTATGGGGTCATACACAGACCACACCATATACCCCAGCATTATAAGGAAACACTGTTGGTAGAACTATGGGGACATACACAGACCACACCATATACCCTAGCATTATAAGAAAACACTGTTGGTAGAACTATGGGGACATACACAGACCACACCATATACCCCAGCATTATAAGGAACAACTGTTGGTAGAACTATGGGGACATACACAGACCACACCATATACCCCAGCATTATAAGGAACCACTGTTGGTAGAACTATGGGGACATACACAGACCACATCATACACCCCAGCATTATAAGGAACCACTGTTGGTAGAACTATGGGGACATACACAGACCACACCATATACCCCAGCATTATAAGGAACCACTGTTGGTAGAACTATGGGGACATACCAGACCACACCACCCCAGCATTATAAGGAACCACTGTTGGTAGAACTATGGGGACATACACAGACCACACCATATACCCCAGCATTATAAGGAACCACTGTTGGTAGAACTATGGGGACATACACAGACCACATCATACACCCCAGCATTATAAGAAACACTGTTGGTAGAACTATGGGGACATACACAGACCACACCATATACCCCAGCATTATAAGGAACACTGTTGGTAGAACTATGGGGACATACACAGACCACACATACCCCAGCATTATAAGGAACCACTGTTGGTAGAACTATGGGGACATACACAGACCACACCATATACCCCAGCATTATAAGGAACCACTGTTGGTAGAACTATGGGGACATACACAGACCACACCATATACCCCAGCATTATAAGGAACCACTGTTGGTAGAACTATGGGGACATACACAGACCACACCATATACCCCAGCATTATAAGGAACCACTGTTGGTAGAACTATGGGGACATACACAGACCACACCATATACCCCAGCATTATAAGGAACCACTGTTGGTAGAACTATGGGGACATACACAGACCACACCATATACCCCAGCATTATAAGGAACCACTGTTGGTAGAACTATGGGGACATACACAGACCACACCATATACCCCAGCATTATAAGGAACCACTGTTGGTAGAACTATGGGGACATACACAGACCACACCATATACCCCAGCATTATAAGGAACCACTGTTGGTAGAACTATGGGGACATACACAGACCACACCATATACCCCAGCATTATAAGGAACCACTGTTGGTAGAACTATGGGGACATACACAGACCACACCATATACCCCAGCATTATAAGGAAACCATATGTCCACCCATTACTATGCGTGCCATGTTATTATATTGTATATTTGCGGACATATTATTTACATACAAGAACAGCGTCACTAAATCCGTGCGCACATGAAAATTGTTTATGTTATTATAAACAGACGGTGTATTGTGACAATTAAAACAACAACCTCAGGCGAAATATCTTTATTTCGTCCCAGATACAACGTCCCAGATATACCGCGTAACTCGAGACAACGTATCACAAATCTTACGAAAATAGCCGTCGGTATGAGATGTTTATGTTCAACATAATCGTCGGAAATCACAATAGTATTTGGACTATACAATCAAAACAAATAGAGTACAATTAACTGCCCGTAGTTTATTCCGGAACAATAAATGTCACAATAAAGAAATAAAGAAGATACAAATGTATTTATATATTATATTTTAACGAGATAAACTATCGTATGTATCAAACATTAATGTTTGTATGACATCAAACAACACTGTAAACTGTTTTATTCCATGTACCTTCACGGTTATATCGCTGAAATGGTTTATGTGTGCTGTGTTCTATAGACATGTAATTTTCACAAACGAAATGGTGTATCAAAGGTCAACCAACTAGACAAGGTTCTTCAGATATTAAGTCGTGGACCGATCTTTTTGCCAGCCCGGTTGTAACACGCTTGATTCGTATCCCGAGGATCATGCGTTAGTTTCCCGAACTCAATCAAAACAAAAATGAGTAATCATAGAGTTTGCGGATACCTTTGGGCAGTATCACAGTGGTGTATGTAGAAGAAGAAGAAGATGAACATCTGGAATGTGGATTATATCTGCACCGTGCCCTATACCTTAACATACCTAAGCTGGCGTATCGGGCATCGTTCATGTGGGCAAAACGACAGCGACAATAAATGTTAGTATGTGTTATGTTAAAGAATCCATTGTATAATGAAATTTAGTGGCTTCATTCTTGAGCTGTATTATCAGGCTTCATGAATCGTAGAAATTATGTTGGCACTATTAATCGTCGACAACGTGAATCTAGATTTGCAGTTACATTCATGGTGGGACATGCCCACGTGTGGTATTCTCTCCATTTCTATTACTTGTCTTGCTGACTATATTGTCTTACTAAATTTGTGTTGTCAATAATATCTAATAGTTTGCGGGAACGAGCGATTGGTAGGCTTGATGACGACAGACGTTGGGAGTTCTAGTCGAGCGATACGAAATATTTGTTGCCAGTATGTGGAAGTCGTGATAGCGCAGCAGTAGCTCATTGGCTTCAAGTGCGGAATACACGGAGTTCTCGCCAAGCTGTAGCACTTTCGATGTGTGCACTTAGACAAGGCATTTACATGCCGCATTGCCCCATCTCTCTCCCATCTCCTTCGTGGTGATGGATTCCATCAGGAATGAGGTCTCGATGGCGGTTAATCTAACGTTGTAACAACTTGTTTCGCAATGGAGCTAAAATCATTATTTATAAGCTAACGACTTGTCACATCGTGGACATCCGCGTATTACAAGGCGTGGTCAAGACCACTATATCATGAACACTCATTTGCACAATCGATTCCAAACTGCCATTGCTACTGCTGCTAAAACACCTTAGTAGAAGTCGTGCTAGCACAATGGTAGCGTGTTCGCTTCAGGTGCTAAAGATCCGGAGTTCGAGCCCCGATGGAACCGTTACGATGTTGCCATTAGGCAAGGAATTTAAATGCCACGCTGCCACTTCATTCTCCCTCGTGGCGATGGATTCCATCAGGAATGAGGTCTCGAGAGTGATTAATATAAGAGGTAAGAACTTACTTCGCAATGGAGCTATAATAAATGTGTATACACTAACACACCTTGGCTACAAAATAACGATCTCAGGAATGGAACAGTAGTATACTGGCAGAAATCTACACCTTAGTTGACCCGTTATTAAGTGGTAGTTTTGTTTTAAACCCCTACCACAAAATGTCTCCCAGTTTCTGCCAACCTTTACTTTTTAACCAAACAACGCACCATGGAACACTTTTGAAACGCAAATATAACATTTGTTTTTCATCAAGTTATGTTTCTAGCAATGTTCCTTTACGATTCTCAATGTCAATGTTATTTATTTTTCTTTTATCCAGCAGAAAGACAGTTTAATATCGTAACCATTGCTACAGATCATAGAATGTCATCGCATAACCCAGACTGTGGAAACACCAGCCTGGGGGTGTGTGTTTTACGTTTATTTATCGTCGCTACCGGTTACTCATATTAGCGACGCCTCCTGAAGAGATTAGTAATTTAGATTTTGGAGGATAGTGCATGATACAGACAGAGACCCATTACAGAGTCTCCTCTGGTTCTTTTACGTGTACGATGTAAAGCATCGACACGAGACCTCGGTTTAACGTCCCATCTGAAAGACTGTTAATTGTATTAGGGTCAGACGGGGGATCGAACCTGCGATCCCTGGATTACCAGTCCAGCGTGTGAACCACTGGACTACAGATCCGTCAGCCTGGGGACACAATCCACACTGTATAAATACACGTCCCCTAACTGCGTTAGCGAGACGACAATATTAGTTTTGTCGTAAAAGTTATATAAATAGCCCAAGGTAGGGTCATTGTTTGGTAGGTATTTAGTCAGAGATCGTCTGACACACGGTCAATCATTCTTGTAATTATATATATGAAAATAAACAATTAATAGAAACTAATATGTATCAGTGGCATTCTTGCGTGTAGGTTTAAGTATAATACGTTGATCAATTGTTTAGTTAAGTTAAGCAATACTTATTTCTTTGAATGTGCATAATCAAGTGTTCATAATAAAGTAAAGTGTTTGTTTATTATAGTGTCACCCCTATTTAAAGGGCCGGCCATTTCTGACTTATAAGACACCTCTTTTTTATGAACATCAGTACATCACGAATCCTATGCTTATATGCCAGACGCCAGGCTGGTTGGCAATCGGTAACTAGCTGGCGGCTCACCAACCGACCTAGCCTGGGTGCCAGTCTGTCGATTTTTAACTTCTGGCCAAATGACATGATCAGAAACTCAATACGGCCCAATTAATAGTCTCGGTGTTAAATATATTTATTTGACTGACCAGGCAAAATATATCGACGCCTGTTCCCAGGCTACAACCGACCATATCAGAACGAAATCCTGACGAGATTCGAGCCTTCGACATCCCGCTCCGTAGGCGGACGCCATAACCACTGGGCCATGGAGACGGTATACTATGTATAACGAGAAAGCAAACTGCTTGTATGAATGGTCACGGAACTGAGATTCTGGACCCAACTATGATTACCTCTTACACCTGATTAAAGCTTTGATCAAATTGATAGATTCTGATAATGTATTGTAACTATGTTAGTATAATACAACTCATCAGCACCATCATCATCATCATCATCATCATCATCATCATCATCATCATCATCATCATCATCATCATCATCATCATCATCATCATCATCATCATCATCATCATCATCATCATCATCATCATCATCATCAACAACTACAACATCATCATCATTCTCATCATCATCATCATCAGTTCTGCTGACTCCCTCATTCTTGTCTCTCATTACTCGCAATATGATATAATTAATATGCACACGTAGCGATCAGGACTGACCAATAAAAGCCTACCAAGGTGGTCTGGGCAACAGCTGTTTGAGACAGGTTGTTCCACGGGTGCTCGAGATGATTATATCAGCAAGTGTCCATACCGTTCCTTCCGCTATACATCCGTTCCTACCGGTATGTTTGTTTTGCGTTTGTTTATCATTTATCATTATCTCTACCGGTTGCCCATATGAGCGACGCTTCCTGAAGAAATTAGTCTTTTTAGATTTTGGAAGATAGTGCAATGACACAGACATATACGTATTCCAGAGTCTCCTCTGGTTCTTTGACGTGCACGTTGTAAAGCATTGACACGAAACATCGGTCTTAGGTTCCACCTAAAAGACTGTCAATAATATTATGGTCAGATGGGGAATAGAACCTGCGCTCCCAGGATTCGCCGTGCGACGTGCTAACCACTAGACTACTGACCCCTCTGTCTACATTGTGGGTGGGTTATAATCACTGGACACTGACCCGTTTGTAGACATTGTGGGTTATAATCACTGGACACTGACCCGTCTGTGTACGTTGTGGGTTATAACCACTGGACTACTGACCCGTCTGTATGCATTGTGGGTGGGTTATAATAACTGGACACTGACCCGTCTGTCTACATATGGGTATATGAGTTATAACCACTGGACTACGGACCCGTCTGTATACACATTGTGGTTGGGTTATAATCACTGGACTACTGACCCGTCTGTTTACATTGTGGGTGGGTTATAATCACTGGACACTGACCCGTCTGTATACATTGTGGGTGGATTATAATCACTGGACACTGACCCGTCTGTATACATTGTGGGTGGATTATAACCACTGGACTACTGACCCGTCTGTATACACATTGTGGGTGGGTTATAATCACTGGACACTGACCCGTATGTATACATTGTGGGTGGGTTATAATCACTGGACACTGACCCGTATGTATACATTGTGGGTGGGTTATAATCACTGGACACTGACCCGTCTGTATACATTGTGGGGGTGGGTTATAATCACTGGACTACTGACCCGTCTGTATACATTGTGGGTGGATTATAATCACTGGACACTGACCCGTCTGTATACATTGTGGGTGGGTTATAATCACTGGACACTGACCCGTCTGTATACATTGTGAGTGAGTTATAACCACTGGACTACTGACCCATCTGTATACACATTGTGGGTGGGTTATAATCACTGGACACTGACCCGTATGTATACATTGTGGGTGGGTTATAATCACTGGACACTGACCCGTATGTATACATTGTGGGTGGGTTATAATCACTGGACATTGACCCGTATGTATACATTGTGGGTGGGTTATAATCACTGGACGCTGACCCGTATGTATACATTGTGGGTGGGTTATAATCACTGGACACTGACCCGTATTTATACATTGTGGGTGGGTTATAATCACTGGACACTGACCCGTATGTATACATTGTGGGTGGGTTATAATCACTGGACACTGACCCGTATGTATACATTGTGGGTGGGTTATAATCACTGGACACTGACCCGTCTGTATACACATTGTGGGTGGGTTATTATCACTGGACACTGACCCGTATGTATACATTGTGGGTGGGTTATAATCACTGGACATTGACCCGTTTGTATACATTGTGGGTGGGTTATAATCACTGGACACTGACCCGTCTGTATACATTGTGGGGGTAGGTTATAATCACTGGACTACTGACCCGTCTGTATACATTGTGGGTGGGTTATAATCACTGGATATTGACCCGTATGTATACATTGTGGGTGGGTTATAATTACTGGACTACTGACCCGTCTGTGTACATTGTGGGCTATAACCACTGGATTACTGACCCGTCTGTCTACATATGGGTATATGGGTTATAACCACTGGACTACGGACCCGTCTGTATGACATTGTGGGTTTATAACCACTGGCTTACTGACCCGTCTGTATACATTGTGGGTTATAACCACTGTATTACTGACCCGTCTGTATACATTGTGGGCTATAACCACTGGCTTACTGACCCGTCTGTATACATTGTGGGTTATAATCACTTGACTACTGACCCGTCTGTATACATTGTGGGTTATAATCAGTTGACTACTGACCCGTCTGTATACATTGTGGGTTATACTCACTTGACTACTGACCCGTCTGTATACATTGTGGGTTATAATCACGTGACTACTGACCCGTCTGTATACATTGTTGGTTATAATCACTTGACTACTGACCCGTCTGTATACATTGTGGGTTATACTCACTTGACTACTGACCCGTCTGTATACATTGTGGGTTATACTCACTTGACTACTGACCCGTCTGTATATATTGTGGGTTATAATCACTTGACTACTGACACGTATGTATACATTGTGGGTTATAATCACTTGACTACTGACCCGTCTGTATACATTGTGGGTTATAATCACTTGACTACTGACCCGTCTGTATACATTGTGGGTTATAATCACTTGACTACTGACCCGTCTGTGTACATTGTGGGCTATAACCACTGGATTACTGACCCGTCTGTATACATTGTGGGCTATAACCACTGGATTACTGACCCGTCTGTATACATTGTGGGTTATAATCACTTGACTACTGACCCGTCTGTATACCATATGGGTTATAATCACTTGACTACTGACCCGTCTGTATACATTGTGGGCTATAACCACTGGATTACTGACCCGTCTGTATACATTGTGGGTTATAATCACTTAACTACTGACCCGTCTGTATACCTTATGGCTTATAATCACTGGGTTACTGACCAGTGTGTTCTACGTTTATTTATCGCCGTTACCGGTTGTCCTTGCGTTTATTTATCGTCGCTACCGGTTGCCCTTGCGTTTATTTATCGTCGCTATCGGTTGCCCTTGCGTTTATTTATCGTCGTTACCGGTTGCCCTTGCGTTTATTTATCGTCGTTACCGGTTGCCCGTGCGTCTATTTATCGTCGCTACCGTTTGTCCCTGCTTTTAGTTATCGTCGCTACCGGTTGCCTATATGAGCAACGTCTCTAGACCTGAAGAGATTAGTCATTTTTTATGTTTGGAGGATAGTGCAATGATACAGACAGAGAACCATTCCAGCGTCTCCTCTGGTTCTATTACGTGCACGGTGTAAAGCACCGACACGAGACCTCGGTTTAAAGTTCCATCTGAAAGTCTTTAATATTATTAGCGTCAGCCGGGGGATCGAACCTGCGATCCCTGGAGAACCAGTCCAACCACTGCACTACTGACCGTCTGTATACATCATGGGTTATAAGCATACTGAAAGCTAACCACCAAAACTATTGACACACGTGCACCATTACACCCATGTACCGTCTATTTTCGTGAACTAATTATTTGTAAATTGCCTCCTTATGGATGTTTATTTCCAATATCATTAAGCTTTGCAAATAATGGTTTACTAATGTTAACGGTAGAATCAATATACATATGATTTATAGTTCTATTTCTCTGTGTGCAGGAGGAGCACCGCATAAACACACTATGAACACTTCACGGTGATCTTAATGGATTTGCATGTTTGGTCGGCAGGAGGTGGGCTGGCATCCATGACTTATCCGCTTTAAATCTCATCAAAATCTTCTGTGTGCAATAGATGATATGGTCAGCGCGTGCCCGTATTAATACCCATCGGATTACCTCTAATGTTATCCAATATCCCGCTGTTTGGCATATCAGTGACATTAAATGCTTGGCATTCTTCCTCGCTCTAGCAAAGCCACCCATGTAAGCTATTTCAGTTTTCAATTTTTTTTTATCAGAATAGTTTAAAG
Source organism: Archivesica marissinica (assembly GCA_014843695.1). Classification (NCBI taxonomy): domain Eukaryota; kingdom Metazoa; phylum Mollusca; class Bivalvia; order Venerida; family Vesicomyidae; genus Archivesica; species Archivesica marissinica. The sequence goes on from CM026400.1 coordinate 41,102,886, forward strand.
CGGTATAATTATTCTTTGGCTTTGAGATAAGAATTACAGTCAAGTATCACATACGCAGCATTATCATATCCACTTGTTCGTCTAAAGGTGCCATAAAATGAAAACTAGTGTCAAAGTACTCGTTATTTTACAACTTGTTCACTCAAGCATTGTCTATTCATTGAATACATTAAAAAACATGACATTGCTGTACTCCATGGTACCAATGGCACATACCACTGGCACAGCAGGCACAGCAGGCACAGCAGGCTAAACGTGCTTCTCGCGTAAATTTAATATATCCCGTGAAATATTGAAAAAAGACAAAATATTTAAAGCGGGACGTGATGCAATCCAACTGCGTATCCGAATGAGCGACATCGCTGGCTTTTCTATTACCTCCCTTTGCAGAGAAAGTCCGATGTATCCCGAAATGTATATCGGATCCTTTGTTTTTATTGATGTTCCCTAATCAGATGTTGAGGTAGGATAAATGTGAATCTATCCAAATGCGTTTAATTAATGTATAATATTTAAACTTGACTATGTTTATTCAAAGAAATAAATATTGTTTAACCCAATATATAGCATATTTTTACAGATAAATACTTATCGGATATTCTGTAAGATACCTGTCGAAAAATAGTAACTTAATAGCCATAAGATGAGAAAGTGGATGAAGATTGATAGCATGTTGTGCAAAGTTGACAACGATAAAAACAGAGGAAAGAACTTAAGAGGAACTATATACTTTTAGGGAGTATTCAGGGGCAGTAACTGACCGATGTCTCTCATTATTTGTGTGTTACTTACATGAATTATTGTACCATGGTATTGTTAAAGAGTAATAATAATAATAATAATAATAATATAAAGACCTTGTTTTACGAGAGAACGCATTTAGCAAAAGTAAATCTATAATAATTTAAACATATTTTATTTCAAACAATGTAACATATATACATATAGCAATTACATTACAATATAATATTTTATGTTTTGAAAAAGGATTAGATCCGAAAGCTAGATTAGCTTATAAAGGTCTTCTCCTTAGAAATTCGTTTGCTGTAAAGTTGGCGGTAAAATAATTTGCTTAAATGCTTAACAATACAAGATTCATAATGCGATTTAGATAGAAAGATACGATATTGTAGTTGAGATAAGAAAAAAGACATTATAATAATAGAGGTAATCTATAATGAAACATATAATGCAATCAAAAGATAGGATTATACGCGAAAACTGCACCTTGGAATTATATAGTACTGAACTAAAGCTGAACAGTATAGAAGCTATATATATATATATGTTATGGAATATATATGAAATTGTCTAGTAGAGTAGAAAAGGGGAATGGGACAATTAATGACAATAAATCTATATAACCATGTGCAGATATGACTTATAGGGGTATCTTGAAAATACTTTAGCTTTAAAAGCTTTAAGACGGCCATTCTCAGAATCTAGTAACTATAGAAACGGTAATGCTCAAATGTGCTAAAGACTGTGTACAATATCATCTGAAGTAATACTGGTAGAAATATGTGATTAGTTTGTATTGTTATTGTTCCGCCTTGTGTACAGACATTTGAGTTTCAAAGAAATGATCCTGAGAATGCAAATAATCTTCGGAGTGTGCTTCCTGTACGCATCCTATATATAAAGGATCTTACATGAGTGGTGATTTCATACCAGGCGAGCTAAATAGCAATTTCCAATACTCGTTACATATAATATGGTATGAAATCACCACTACAGAATGATCCTATATGTTATTATATAACCTAAGCTGATAACAAACAGCAAAAGAAAAGCAACGGTCGCCATATTGGATTTATTGATCTGATTGATCATAAAGTGCACGCGCTAGGAGAATCGATAAAGTGTTAGTCTATACAAATTTATTTTAGCTCGATTGCGAAACAAGTTCTTAAAACTTATATTAATCATTCTCGAGACCTCATTCCTGATGGAATCCATCGCCACGAGGGAGAGAAGAGGCAACGTGGAATTTAAATGCCTTGCCTAAGGGCATAATCGTAACGGCTCCAGCGGGACTCGAACTCCGGACCTTTCGCACCTGTAGCGAACGCGCATCCACTGCGCTATCACGACTTCCACGATAAAGTGTTAATTAGATATATACGTACCAATTACTAGGCTGTCCGATTAGCGCAGTGGTTAGCACGCTCGCTTCTCACCAATGCAACCCGGGTTCGATCCTCGGACCGGGAAGTGTGCGAGATTGTACGGTGGTCACCAGATCGGACAGGTGTGTTTTCTCTGGGTACTCCGGTTTTATCCCACACGAATGACCACATATACGCTTTCATCCGCGCCAACGAGAGTGATTAATATAAGTTGTTAGAACTTGTTTCGCAATCGTTAACAACACGCCTCTTAGAATCAAAGATAACATACACGGTTGTCACCAGATCGGACAGGTGGGTTTTCGCCGGGTACTCCAGTTTCCTCCTACATGAATGATCACATATATGCTTTCATCCGTGCCAACGAGAGTGATTAATATAAGTTGTTGAAACTTGCTTCGCAATCGTTGTCAAATAAATAAAAAATAAGAGAATGTGTTATGGGTGTCCGATTACCTGTATACTTAACGTGTAATGTTTCTTTAATTAATATCTTTCCTATATCATAATTATGTCTACCTACCTTATGTGTATTGGTAATGTGCTATGTAAGCCACCTCGTATTACTCTTATTGCAGCAATGATAGTGATTAATAGCAGTCTTAAAGTTTGTTGCAAAGTAATCAAGTTTAATCATTTTGTTATGCGACAATGACAGGCAGTGTTGAGTTATTGCCCCTGAATACTCTTTAAGAAGGATACAGGAACCCGAGGTTCGAAGCCGGGTTGCATTGGTGAGAAGTGAGCGCGCTAACCACTGCGCTAATCGGACAGCCACACATTCTCTTACGTATCACTGTCCATATCATATTGATTTAATACGATACTACTTCCACTCTAGTTCGTACAATGGAGAAATAATTAGTAGACATTTGATAGCATAATAAAAAGAGATTTTCAACAGCAGTTTATGATGATTCCATTGTCTAGCATAGTACAATTATTTTATCAGGTCGAGAGATAAGTAATGAAGTTCGCTTCGGGTGTGAGAGACCCGGGGTTCGCGCCCAGATGTAGCCGTTATGATGCAGCCCTTAGGCAAGACACTTAACCTCCACATTGCCTCTTCTCTCTCCCTCGTGGCGATGGATTCCATCTTCTCTCTCCCTCGTGGCGATGGATTCCATCTTCTCTCTCCCTCGTGGCGATGGATTCCATCTTCTCTCTCCCTCGTGGCGATGGATTCCATCTTCTCTCTCCCTCGTGGCGATGGATTCCATCAGTTATGGTATCTTTATTGAGAGCGATTAAAATTATGCTATAATAACTTGTTTCACAATCGAGCTAAAATCAATTTGTATAAACTAAGTGAAGAAGCTGCCCCTGATAAGTGTGCCAATTTGCCCCACGAAACAATGCATGCCAACTTATCATGTGTGGTTTCCTCTGTTGTTATCGTTGTTTTCTTTGCATCACACGCTATCAATTTTCTTCCGTTGTCTCATCTTATGATTATTAAAACACTATACCTGGACAGGTATCCTGCAGTATACCCAAGCGGTTATATGTAAAGATTTGCTATCAATTAATTAACTTGATTTTGATAAAACTCACATGTATCATACCGCAACATATGGTAGGGAGCAACAATAAAAACAAAGGAATTCCAACTAAGATGAGTTGGGGAGGGCAGTTTACTAATGTTGCTAGAACGTTTTGCCCAACCCATTTTGCATTTTATCACATATAATGAATGTTAAGTCTATATGTACTATATACAGTCAAACCTGTGTTAGTGGTCACCTCCGTTAAGCAGCCAACCTGTATTAAGCAGCCAGTTTACATATTCCCAATTGGGTGTTTTATTATACATTTGACCTATATTAAGCTGCCACCTGTGTTAAGCAGCCACTTTCTCTGACTCCCTTGGCTGGCTGCTTAATACAGGTTTAACGGTATGTAAAATAGCAAATAAAATGTGATTAAACCACAAAGATGACCAATATACATTTCGGAATAAATCGGACTTTATCAGCAAAGGGAGGTAACAGAAAGAGCAACGATGTTGCCCATTATAGAGTGGGCGTGTTTGCTTGTCTGTGTTATGGGTTTAAAGCCGCACCAACAGCTTACAGCAACCCCGGGTACCCCTCCGAGCAGTAGTACATGCACGCACGGGTACCCCTCCGAGCAGTAGTACATGCACGCACGGGTGCCCCTCCGAGCAGTAGTACATGCACGCACGGGTGCCCCTCCGAGCAGTAGTACATGCACGCACGGGTACCCCTCCGAGCAGTAGTACATGCACGCACGGGTACCCCTCCGAGCAGTAGTACATGCACGCCCGGGTACCCCTCCGAGCAGTAGTACATGCACGCCCGGGTACCCCTCCGAGCAGTAGCACATGCACGCCCGGGTACCCCTCGGAGCAGTAGTACATGCACGCCCGGGTACCCCTCCGAGCAGTAGTAAATGCACGCCCGGGTACCCCTCCGAGCAGTAGTACATGCACGCCCGGGTACCCCTCCGAGCAGTAGTACATGCACGCCCGGGCACCCCTCCGAGCAGTAGTACATGCACGCACGGGCACCCCTCCGAGCAGTAGTACATGCACGCACGGGTACCCCTCCGAGCAGTAGTACATGCACGCACGGGTACCCCTCCGAGCAGTAGTACATGCACGCACGGGTACCCCTCCGAGCAGTAGTACATGCACGCACGGGTGCCCCTCCGAGCAGTAGTACATGCACGCACGGGTACCCCTCCGAGCAGTAGTACATGCACGCACGGGTACCCCTCCGAGCAGTAGTACATGCACGCCCGGGTACCCCTCCGAGCAGTAGTACATGCACGCACTGGTACCCTCCGAGCAGTAGTACATGCACGCACGGGTACCCCTCCGAGCAATAGTACAGGCACGCACGGGCACCCCTCCGAGCAGTAGTACATGCACGCACGGGTACCCCTCCGAGCAGTAGTACATGCGCGCACGGGTACCCCTCCGAGCAGTAGTACATGCACGCACGGGTACCCCTACGAGCAGTAGTACATGCACGCACGGGTGCCCCTCTGAGCAGTAGTACATGCACGCACGGGTACCCCTCCGAGCAGTAGTACATGCACGCACGGGCACCCCTCCGAGCAGTAGTACATGCACGCACGGGTACCCCTCCGAGCAGTAGTACATGCACGCCCGGGTACCCCTCCGAGCAGTAGTACATGCACGCACGGGCACCCCTCCGAACAGTAGTACATGCACGCACGGGTACCCCTCCGAGCAGTAGTACATGCACGCACGGATGCCCCTCCGAGCAGTAGTACATGCACGCACGGGTACCCCTCCGAGCAGTAGTACATGCACTCACGGGTGCCCCTCCGAGCAGTAGTACATGCACGCACGGGTGCCCCTCCGAGCAGTAGTACATGCACGCACGGGCACCCCTCCGAGCAGTAGTACATGCACGCACGGGTACCCCTACGAGCAGTAGTACATGCACGCACGGGTACCCCTCCGAGCAGTAGTACATGCACGCACGGGTGCCCCTCCGAGCAGTAGTACATGCACGCACGGGTACCCCTCCGAGCAGTAGTACATGCACGCACGGGCACCATAGTAGAACCAGCGCCCTTCCGCAAGCAGGCTAGATAGCTTCTTCACACGAATGAATCCGACATCCCCAGTGTGATTCGAACCTACAGCGGAGAGTGGTACGTGGGTTGATGCTAACGACACTAACGAGTCGGCGGTAACCCGGCGGATGCGTCCAAGACTTTGTATATTAAGACAGCTCTTATATGAGTAGGTAAGCTTTATGCAGTATTTCCACATAGCGAATGCCATGGCAATGATTGTGTTACTAACCCTGGCTCTCCACTCTTGTTTTTCTGGTATCTTATTAGTAGATATTAAAATATTTCAAAATAATAATATTTTCTCGTCATTAAGCTGTCTTGTTCCAGTATTATATTATACCCGAGCCTGGTTACGTACTTTGTCGTTGACATATGTAAACTGTCTGTGAAAAGAAGATAGTGTTGGTAGGAAAACATTTAAACTTACCTCGTACCTGGTTACCTTCGCAATTGTTCAGGATTTATCTGTGTCTAGTCATAATTTGCTAAGCACCGAAAATGGAATCGAATTAGCAATGTTGCGTTCATCTTATAATGCACGTGGAATGATGCGATCTTACAATACTGTAAACCAGATTAATGCAAACAGGAATGGTGCGATCTTACACTACTGTAAACGAGATTAATGCAAGATGAATGGTGCGATCTTACACTACTGTAAACCAGATTAATGCAAACAGAATGGTGCGATCTTACACTACTGTAAACGAGATTAATGCAAGATGAATGGTGCGATCTTACACTACTGTAAACCAGATTAATGCAAACAGAATGGTGCGATCTTACACTACTGTAAACGAGATTAATGCAAGATGAATGGTGCGATCTTACACTACTGTAAACCAGATTAATGCAAACAGAATGGTGCGATCTTACACTACTGTAAACGAGATTAATGCAAGATGAATGGTGCGATCTTACACTACTGTAAACCAGATTAATGCAAACAGAATGGTGCGATCTTACACTACTGTAAACCAGATTAATGCAAACAGAATGCTGCGATCTTACACTACTGTAAACCAGATTAATGCAAACAGAATGGTGCGATCTTACACTACTGTAAACTAGATTAATGCAAGGTGAATACTGCGATCTTACACTACTGTAAACTAGATGAATGCAAGTTGAATGCTGCGGTCTTACACTACTGTAAACTAGATTAATGCAAACAGAATGGTGCGATCTTACACTACTGTAAACTAGATTAATGCAAACAGAATGGTGCGATCTTATACTACTGTAAACTAGATAAATGCAAACAGAATGGTGCGATCTTACACTACTGTAAACTAGATTAATGCAAACAGAATGGTGCGATCTTACACTACTGTAAACTAGATTAATGCAAACAGAATGGTGCGATCTTACACTACTGTAAACCAGAGTAATGCAAACAGAATGGTGCGATCTTACACTACTGTAAACAAGATTAATGCAAACAGAATGGTGCGATCTTACACTACTGTAAACCAGATTAATGCAAACAGAATGGTGCGATCTTACACTACTGTAAACCAGATTAATGCAAACAGAATGGTGCGATCTTACACTACTGTAAACTAGATAAATACAAGCAGAATGGTGCGATCTTACACTACTGTAAACTAGATAAATGCAAACAGAATGGTGCGATCTTACACTACTGTAAACCAGATTAATGCAAACAGAATGGTGCGATCTTACACTACTGTAAACCAGATTAATGCAAACAGAATGCTGCGATCTTACACTACTGTAAACCAGATTAATGCAAACAGAATGCTGCGATCTTACACTACTGTAAACGAGATTAATGCAAACAGAATGGTGCGATCTTACACTACTGTAAACTAGATTAATGCAAGTTGAATGCTGCGGTCTTACACTACTGTAAACTAGATTAATGCAAGGTGAATGGTACGATCTTACACTACTGTAAACCAGATTAATGCAAACAGAATGCTGCGATCTTACACTACTGTAAACTAGATTAATGCAAACAGAATGCTGCGATCTTACACTACTGTAAACTAGATTAATGCAAGGTGAATGGTGCGATCTTACACTACTGTAAACTAGATTAATGCAAGGTGAATGGTGCGATCTTACACTACTGTAAACCAGATTAATGCAAACAGATTGGTGCGATCTTACACTACTGTAAACCAGATTAATGCAAACAAAATGGTGCGATCATACACTACTGTAAACTAGATTAATGCAAACAGAATTCTGCGATCTTACACTACTGTAAACTAGATTAATGCAAGGTGAATGGTACGATCTTACACTACTGTAAACCAGATTAATGCAAACAGAATGGTGCGATCTTACACTACTGTAATCCGGATTAATGCAAGCGGAATGCTAAGATCGACATACACTACGGTTAACCAGATGAATGCAAGCGGAATGCTAGGGTCGACTTACACTATGGTTAACCAGATTATTGCCAGCGGAATGCTAAGATCGACTTACACTACGGTTAACCAGATTATTGCCAGCAGAATGCTAAGATCGACTTACACTACGGTTAACCGGATTAATGCAAGCGGAATGCTAGGGTCGACTTACACTACGGTTAACCAGATTAATGCAAGCGGAATGCTAAGATCGACTTACACTACGGTTAACCGGATTAATGCAAGCGAAATGCTAGGGTCGACTTATACTAAGGTTAATCGGATTAATGCAAGCGGAATGCTAGTGTCGACTTACACTACGGTTAATCGAATTAATGCAAGCGGAATGCTCCTGTCATTCCCACTACTGTCCACTCATCTCTCTCTGATATATTTATTTCTGTACAGGACGTCAAAGACGCTATTTGCCTTATTGATCCAACCAAGGCAAGTGGCCCAGATGTAGTCAGTCCGAGGCTAATCAAAGAGGGTGCTAACGAACTGGCGGAGCCACTTTCACTCTTATTCAACAAACTTATTACTAACTCAGTATTTCCCGCTTGTTGGAAACAGGCAAATGTTTCACCAATCTTTAAAAAATCAGATCATTCTAAGCCTTCCAACTACCGACCTATTTCCCTCCTCAGTTGTCTTGGAAAACTCATGGAACGCTGCGTCCACAAGTACTTATACAACTATGTTATATCGAATGATATCCTTACAATTTTCCAATCGGGCTTTATCAAGGGTGACTATACCGTGAATCAGCTAACCTACCTCTACAACGACATTAGTAAGGCTATGGATGAGGGTAAAGAGGTGCGTGCTGTCTTCTGCGACATCTCGAAAGCTTTTGACAGAGTATGGCATCGCGGCCTTCTTCAGAAACTGTCCTCTATTGGCATACAAGGCTCTCTTCTCAACTGGTTCTCTTCTTACCTGTCAAGCAGGAAACAAAGAGTCGTTATTGCAAATTCTTCTTCTAGTTGGTCAACAATCAACGCTGGCGTTCCTCAGGGTTCCATTCTTGGTCCACTTCTCTTCTTAATCTATATAAATGACATCGTAGCCGATATCCAAGCAAATACACGTCTGTTTGCTGACGATACTAGTTTGTATATCATCGTCGAAGATACTATCACGTCTGCATTGGTCCTAAACAACGATTTGTCTCGTATCAACTCATGGTCTAAGTCATGGCTAGTTTACTTCAACCCTTCCAAAACGGAGTCCGTACTATTTTCAGGTAAGCGCAACAAACCAGATCATCCCGCCATCTTCATGGATCAAGTTCCCATTCCTCAGGTCAAAACTCACAAACATCTCGGCCTGACTCTCGCAGAAGATTCCAAATGGACGTCGCACATTTCTTCATCTGTCAACAAAGCATGGCAGAGAATAGGTATCTTTCGGTCACTAAAGTTTGTTCTATCCCGGTCAAGCCTTGAACGCATGTACATATCGTTTATTAGGCCGCTCCTAGAGTATGGTGATGTTGTCTGGGACAACTATTCTAACGAACTCAAAATCGATCTGGAAGCAGTTCAAAATGAATCAGCGAGGATTGTAGCGGGTGCCACCAAACTTTGCAATTTGGATCGGCTGCTGAGCGAATTCAATTGGGAAAGTTTGGACGACAGAAGAAGAAAACACCGACTTATTCTTTTCTTCAAGATGAAGAACAACCTCTCTCCTCTGTATCTTTCCAACCTCATTCCAGAACATAGCAATCAAGCGTATTCACTTCGCTCTCTCCACAATGTTCCACTCATTCACACAAACACACAATCATACGGATCTTTGTTTCTTCCGTTGACAATTCGAGAGTGGAATACACTTTCATCTGATGTAAGAAACGCATCCACAATATTTGAATTTAAGGGAAAGCTTCACAACAGGCCTAAAAAATCGTCGCCTCTCTACAACATTGGAAATAGAAGACAACAGATCCATCACACTCGTCTTCGTCTTGGATGCAGTTCCTTAAACTACGATCTCAATCGTCGAAATATTGTGGATTCACCGTTGTGCAGCTGTGGGGCGATTGAGACACCACTTCACTATCTTATACACTGTCCGAGATACGATAGAGCACGCCAACTCTTCTTTTCCGACCTTCCTTGTGCATTTGTAATTAACAATCTTCTGTTTGGTGATGAACATCTGTCTTTCGAAAGTAACAAGTTCCTCTTCCTGCATATCCAGGGTTACATTGCAGCAACTAAGCGATTTGACGCATAGGTCTGTGACGATGGTTGGTCTCTATTCCCAATCGCAACCTCTTCTACAATGCTTACATATTGCCTCACTTAGACTTTTGTTGTGTGATTTGGGGTAACTGCAACCCATCTTTAGAAGATAAAATAGTTCGGTTACAAAAGAGAGCAGCTAGACTAATTCTAGATCAGGACTTTGACACTCCATCGCAATTATTATTCTCCCAACTAAAATGGATGACCTTTCCAGAACGAGTCATATATCAGAAGGCTATACAAATGTATAAAACATTACATGGAGCTGCTCCAGACTATTTAAAATCATCCTTCACTTTTACTTCTGATATACATCCTAGAATTCTTAGATCAACCTCAGAATATCAATTATACACACCAAGACCAAATTGTGAATTATTTCGTAATACATTTGAATTTTCAGGATCATCTATTTGGAATTCATTGCCTCACTCAGTTCAAAATGCTCCAACCATCCAACAGTTCAAAATTCTCTACTTAAGGTGGAACTATAACAATTCAAACTAATCGCGCACTTCTACTGTTATTATAAATGTGTATTGCGATTGCTATATTTATTAGAATCGTAAATATTGCTGCTGTCTTTAAGTTGATTTCATACATATTTTGAAGATACCACTACAAGTCAAATCTGCATATTGTTAGATAGATCTAGTATCATTAATTGTCTCATTCCTATTTTCTACTCTGCTAGCCAATTCCATATATCATCATATTCCATTACATATTAAATATAGTTTCTCTATTTTTCAGCTTTTACATTACTATATTATTCCAATGTGCAGTTCTCACTTATAGTGCTATCTTTTGATTGCATTGATTGCATATATGTTGAGGGCCTCATGGTAGATATACTTTTGTTAAATGAGTACTCTCGTTAAATAAAGTCTTTATTATTATTATTATTATTATCATTATTATTATTATTATTATTATTATAATCGTTCTCCGATCATGTGTGTGTTATCAGGATATATGTGTTTTCGTTCTTTTTTTTATGCTTGTAACTATAACCTATATTTACGAGTTCAATAAAATATCGTAAGAACGCAAATCAATGTACTTCCTTTAGTTTGCATAATAGGTTCGAACTATTAAACAACATGAATATTATTATATTTTCAAGCTGGTAACGTAGCAACAAATTTATTAATTTACAACGAACACAACTGCTCTCGCCATGTCTACTTACCGCACTGCGTAAATACATAGTGTGCAAACTCCACCATGGAAAGGAATTCATATAAGCATTTTTTTGCTTGTTTTCCAATCCATTTTCTTTTGTCTGGTGTATTTGAATGTATGTGTTTAACAATGTTATGAACTGAATAAAATATGTTTAAACTAAGGTCGACTTACACTACGGTTAATCGGATTAATGCAAGCGGAATGTTAAGGTCGACTTACACTACGGTTAACCGGATTAATGCAAGTGGAATGCTAAGGTCGACTTACACTACAGTTAACCGGATTAATGCAAGCGAAATGCTAGGGTCGACTTACACTACGGTTAACCGGATTAATGCAAGTGGAATGCTAGTGTCGACTTACACTACGGTTAACCGGATTAATGCAAGCGGAATGTTAAGATCGACTTACACTACGGTTAACCGGATTAATGCAAGCGGAATGCTAGTGTCGACTTACACTACGGTTAATCGAATTAATGCAAGCGGAATGCTAAGATCGACTTACACTACGGTTAACCGGATTAATGCAAGCGGAATGCTAAGATCGACTTACACTACGGTTAACCGGATTAATGCAAGCGGAATGCTAAGATCGACTTACACTACGATTAACCAGATTATTGCCAGCGGAATGATCGACTTTTGAACTAATCTTTTGGAGATGAGTAACGTAAACACTATACTAAACGTTAACACCATCTGTGGTCAAGAGATAATATGGGAACCAAGTGTCAATATATGAGTGGTTTGTACGGGTACGACCTCAACTCATCTGCTCGCTCGGACGACGGCTATGTGACTGCGGAACGTCAATTGATGGTATGCGGATGGTATAATCTTGGATCAACACAACATTCCTATTATATGTCCAGATCGTCCAATAAGACCATAATGTTTTCATATGAAAGCGAGAAGTGCTCTAATGAAACTGATACGCTGGGCTATGAGATTACAATAAGAGTAATTTATTAGTCATTTGCATAACTAAGCCGTTTTCACGAGATCTGGGTAAATTCAACGTGACTTTAGCGATTGATATTTATTCTGAGTTAGTGACATCACATTAGTGACAATGTATTGCAAATGGGGCCATGATACTATGGAAATATGACCATTGGCTATTTCATAATAAACTATATTGGTTCCATCTTACGGTTCTTGGTGAAAACGTAATTTGAAAAGTGTGCATATAATTATTTACGTTTAACTTTGTAGAAAATCACAAATATTTTGTAATCAAAGATTAAAAGGAAGAGTTGTTAATATTTTAAGCACATGTAGAACAATATCACTGTAGAACAATATCACCAATCCTCGATATATCCATGATGTTTCTGTCACCAATCCTCGATATATCCATGATGTTTCTGTCACCAATCCTCGATATATCCATGATGTTTCTGTCACCAATCCTCGATATATCCATGATGTTTCTGTCACCAATCCTCGATATATCCATGATGTTTCTGTCACCATCCCTCGATATATCCATAATGTTTCTGTCACCAATCCTCGATATATCCATGATGTTTCTGTCACCAACCCTCGATATATCCATAATGTTTCTGTCACCAACCCTCGATATATCCATAATGTTTCTGTTACCAACCCTCGATATATCCATGATGTTTCTGTCACCAACTCTCGATATATCCATGATGTTTCTGTCACCAACCCTCGATATATCCATAATGTTTCTGTTACCAACCCTCGATATATCCATAATGTTTCTGTTACCAACCCTCGATATATCCATAATGTTTCTGTTACCAACCCATGATATATCTCAGATGTTTCTGTCACCAACCCTCGATATATCCATAATGTTTCTGTTACCAACCCATGATATATCTCAGATGTTTCTGTCTCCAACCCTCGATATATCCATAATGTGTCTGTCACCAACCCTCGATATATCCATAATGTTCCATCAAAATCCATAAAACACCTAGTTGAGATATCCTGTCCACAAACAAACGCAGCCAACGCACAATAGCACCCGTTCCTACGGTTGGACCCGGGTAAACTATGTGTACAAAGTCATCCAACTCTGTAAACAATGAGAATAAACATATACACATTAAACTAAATGTTGTGGTCTGCAAATAGAACAGTGTTGTACATATAAAACAGTCACGATGTTAAGGATATAGGTTAATAATAGGAAATATGGCGTCATTTACATTTAACGTCATTTGCAAGCAATAGCAGAATATATATTTCTAGTATTATAATAATAATTATAAAGACTTTATTTAACTAGAGAACTCATTCGAACAATTAAGACAATCTATCATGAGACCCTCAACAAATTAAAACATCAAATAGCATAATACTAATGTCAACCAAGTAAAACGGTGGTCGTCAGATCGGACAGGTGGTTTTCTCCGGGTACTCCGGTATCGGACAGGTGGTTTTCTCCGGGTACTCCGGTATCGGACAGGTGGTTTTCTCCGGGTACTCCGGTATCGGACAGGTGGTTTTCTCCGGGTACTCCGGTATCGGACAGGTGGTTTTCTCCGGGTACTCCGGTATCGGACAGGTGGTTTTCTCCGGGTACTCCGGTATCGGACAGGTGGTTTTCTCCGGGTACTCCGGTATCGGACAGGTGGTTTTCTCCGGGTACTCCGGTATCGGACAGGTGGTTTTCTCCGGGTACTCCGGTATCGGACAGGTGGTTTTCTCCGGGTACTCCGGTATCGGACAGGTGGTTTTCTCCGGGTACTCCGGTATCGGACAGGTGGTTTTCTCCGGGTACTCCGGTATCGGACAGGTGGTTTTCTCCGGGTATCGGTATCGGACAGGTGGTTTTCTGGTACTCCGGTATCGGACAGGTGGTTTTCTCCGGGTACTCGGACAGTGGCCGGGTATCCGGTATCGGAGAGGTGGTTCTCCGGGTACTCCGGATCGGACAGGTGGTTTTCTCCGGGTACTCCGGTATCGGACAGGTGGTTTTCTCCGGGTACTCCGGTATCGGACAGGTGGTTTTCTCCGGGTACTCCGGTATCGGACAGGTGGTTTTCTCCGGGTACTCCGGTATCGGACAGGTGGTTTTCTCCGGGTACTCCGGTATCGGACAGGTGGTTTTCTCCGGGTACTCCGGTATCGGACAGGTGGTTTTCTCCGGGTACTCCGGTATCGGACAGGTGGTTTTCTCCGGGTACTCCGGTATCGGACAGGTGGTTTTCTCCGGGTACTCCGGTATCGGACAGGTGGTTTTCTCCGGGTACTCCGGTATCGGACAGGTGGTTTTCTCCGGGTACTCCGGTATCGGACAGGTGGTTTTCTCCGGGTACTCCGGTATCGGACAGGTGGTTTTCTCCGGGTACTCCGGTTTCCTCCCACACGAATGATCACATTTACGCTTTCATCCGCGCCAACGAGAGTGATTAATATAGGTTGTTTCGCAATCGTTGTAATAATTATAAATAAAGCTTAAACTTTAAGATTTAATGTGATATAAGCTAATTGGCTGAGCAGGTACTGTTCACAGCATAGTATAAGTGTAGGTGACAGTGGAACATTTACACAGACTGATCTGTAGTCCAGTGGAAACACGCTGGACTTGTAATCCAGGGATCGCAGGTTCGATCCCCAGTCTTACCCTAATAACATTAACAGCCTTTCAGATGGGACGTTAAACCGAGGTCTCGTGTCGGTGCTTTACATCGTGTACGTAAAAGAACCAGAGAAGACTCTGGAATGCCTCTCTGTCTGTGTCATTGTCATTATCACTGTCCTCCAACAATCTAAAATGACTAATCTCGTCAGGAGGCGTCGCTCATATGGGCAACCGGTAGCGACGATAAATAAACACACACATGAACATTTACCACCATATTGCCTTGACAGTATGTGTGACATTAGCATAAGCAATATAGAATACCACAGTGCTGGTGTTCCAAGGATAAGTCAGTTGAAGAATGCAGTGTATGGCAATACAATATCAAACTGTATATTATAATGGAGGCGTATGGAGATTTCAATAGCGGTGTCTGACCTGAAATGGGTTCAGGCGTGGGTTATGACTATACCAATAATCGTGTGTGATGCATGCCAGGTGCTTCTATAATATACAATATTTATATATCTTTCAAATACACGCAATGATAGATATCCGCTATTCTCTTATTTAATAAAAGATTTAAAAATACACTTCCTGATAAATATGATTCTCCGTGGGGTGTCCTCTGGTTTACCTTGTGAAAATAAATAACCAGATAGGAGATTAGGCTAATCCTATTGTTATCATTAATTCGCTGTCCTCATTCAATAAACTGGGTGAACGGCCTTTGATGTCGGGGACACACAAGTTTGTGGTCAAAATGAAGCAGCATTACAACAGTCCTACCCCACAACAGACGGATCTGTAGTATAGTAATCCATGGTTTGATCCCCCGTCTGACGGATCTGTAGTATAGTAATCCATGGTTCGATTCCCCGTCTGACCCTAATAAAATTAACAGTCTTTCAGATGGGAATTTAAACCGAGGTCTCGTGTCGGTGCTTTACACTGTGCATGTAAAGGAACCAGAGGAGACTCTGGAATGGATCTCCGTCTGTATCATTGCACTATCCTCAAAAAATCTAAAATTTCTAATCTCTTCATATGGGACAACCGGTAGCGACGATAAATAAATGTAAAACCCACACACCTACCCCGAAACTGCACAATCCCATCACTCCTACTTTAACCTACTGACCTAATACTAGTATACCGAATTAAAACACTGTCGTAACGTCATACCTTTGCACTGGCAGTCCATTATTATTAATATTGGACTCAGTGCTGTCAAAAGCCCAGAGTATTATATTAAATCCTACGCGTAAATATAAGAAACTAACAATTGTAATTAGTAGGATCTTGTGTGATCACGGCTTCCTCTTTCTTCCCAGGGTGACAAGTCCTGTATCGATGTTTCTTTCTTTCGAAAACAGTCCATGTTAGTGTTACATCCTCCACATTTGTTATTCCGCAGTATCAGAAACCGGCACATAGGTTCTTCGTAACATCAAGGCATTCCCGGGATCCCTAATGCCAAACCTACACGAGGATCTGAGTCTATGTCGCAGAGACGACGAATAAGCTGCTACTGCGGGACGTGCATAGCTCGTGGCGTGCACGTTGTGGAGGTAGACCTTGTATCGAAAGAAATAGGGCTGTCATATCTATGAACAATATATGATGAAAATAACAATGGCAAAATGCTTACATGGATTGTCTTTGAATTTGACCTAGTACGCTTGTTTGTTTATAGATATGGCTGATTATAGAGTGTACGAGGAAGCTACAGACATGGATATGGCTGATTATAGAGTGTACGAGGAAACTACAGACGCGGCTAATCACGTATACCTGGAAAACTCCAGTGACATCAGCATTGCAATTCTAGGAATACAGACATCGAAGACTCGTTTGATAAGATAAAAAGATAATTAGTAGTACATGTGTATATCCCTGTTTACGTTTCCTGTACAATAGTACATATGTATATCCCTGTTTACGTTTCCTGTACAATAGTACATATGTATATCCCTGTTTACGTTTCCTGTACAACAGTACATATGTATATCCCTGTTTACGTTTCCCGTACAACAGTACATATGTATATCCCTGTTTACGTTTCCCGTACAATAGTACATATGTATATCCCTGTTTACGTTTCCCGTACAACAGTACATATGTATATCCATGTTTACGTTTCCTGTACAATAGTACATATGTATATCCCTGTTTACGTTTCCCGTACAACAGTACATATGTATATCCCTGTTTACGTTTCCCGTACAATAGTACATATGTATATCCCTGTTTACGTTTCCCGTACAATAGTACATATGTATATCCCTGTTTACGTTTCCCGTACAATAGTACATATGTATATCCCTGTTTACGTTTCCCGTACAAGTATCCCTGTTTACGTTTCCCGTACAATAGAACATATGTATATCCCTGTTTACGTTTCCTGTACAACAGTACATATGTATATCCCTGTTTACGTTTCCTGTACAATAGTACATATGTATATCCCTGTTTACGTTTCCCGTACAATAGTACATATGTATATCCCTGTTTACGTTTCCTGTACAATAGTACATATGTATATCCCTGTTTACGTTTCCCGTACAATAGTACATATGTATATCCCTGTTTACGTTTCCCGTACAATAGTACATATGTATATCCCTGTTTACGTTTCCCGTACAACAGTACATATGTATATCCCTGTTTACGTTTCCCGTACAACAGTACATATGTATATCCCTGTTTACGTTTCCCGTACAACAGTACATATGTATATCCCTGTTTACGTTTCCTGTACAATAGAACATATGTATATCCCTGTTTACGTTTCCTGTACAATAGAACATATGTATATCCCTGTTTACGTTTCCCGTACAATAGAACATATGTATATCCCTGGTTACGTTTCCTGTACAATAGAACATATGTATATCCCTGTTTACGTTTCCTGTACACTAGTACATATGTATATCCCTGTTTACGTTTCCTGTACAATAGAACATATGTATATCCCTGTTTACGTTTCCTGTACAATAGAACATATGTATATCCCTGTTTACGTTTCCTGTACAATAGTACATGTGTACTCAATAATTATCTCATTACATTGTACGTATATGTCTAAACGTGGGAATTTCGTGCTAAACATGGAATTATCGCAGGTAACTACGGAGGAATACTTACGCGATACAAAATTGAATTTGTATTCGCTTTTATTACCTTATTAAGTTACATGAACTATACATACGTCTGAGACAGCACCGCCGTAGCACGCTATTTCTTACCAAGACAAAAAGACTTTAGCAGATCGTATTTCATCTTGCTGAGAAATTAATATATAAACAACATTACTGAAATCAAGAAGGAAGACGCGTCGCGAAATTATATGCCATATTAATTAATGCTGCTAACTATTAATATTTATGGACAAACCTGGAGACGAATATCTCCTTTGAAGTTTTAATCATATTTCTAAAACTCGTATTCGCATAAATTTTTATATCTAATGTGTTGATATCCTCACGATTTCAACCCACACTATTTTCTTATTACCCAAAATATTCTTAACATTTTATTCGTTTGATATAGATTAGCCATTGGAAAGAAAGGCAATTTTGACTGCTCAATTTTACATCTAAGTAAGCTATCTTTCTGTTCACGCCACCCACTTGGTTAATAGTAGCATTCAACATTACGTTGAATAAACGCCAATTAATGCATATAGAATTGTGCAACTATTAGGAGATGATATATTGGTGGAATTTATACGGAGGCCAGAAGTAGGGACGTGACAAAATGCTATACGGAGGCCAGAAGTAGGGACGTGACAAAATGCTATATGGACGCCAGAAGTAGGTACGTGACAAAATGCTATATGGAGGCCAGAAGTAGGGACGTGACAAAATGCTATATGGAGGCCAGAAGTAGGGACGTGACAAAATGCTATATGGACGCCAGAAGTAGGGACGGGACAAAATGCTATATGGACGCCAGAAGTAGGGACGGGACAAATTGCTATATGGACGCCAGAAGTAGGGACGGGACAAAATGCTATATGGACGCCAGAAGTAGGGACGGGACCAAATGCTATATGGACGCCAGAAGTAGGGACGGGACAAAATGCTATATGGGCGCCAGAAGTAGGGACGGGACAAAATGTTGTATGGACGCCAGAAGTAGGGACGGGACAAAAAGCTATATGGACGCCAGAAGTAGGGACGGGACAAAATGTTATACGGAGGCCAGAAGTAGGGACGGGACAAAATGCTATATGGACGCCAGAAGTAGGGACGGGACAAAATGTTATACGGACGCCAGAAGTAGAGACGGGACAAAATGCTATATGGACGCCAGAAGTAGGGACGGGACAAAATGTTATACGGACGCCAGAAGTAGGGACGGGACAAAATGTTATATGGACGCCAGAAGTAGGGACGGGACAAAATGCTATACGGACGCCAGAAGTAGGGACGGGACAAAATGTTATATGGACGCCAGAAGTAGGGACGGGACAAAATGTTATACGGAGGCCAGAAGTAGGGACGGGACAAAATGTTATACGGACGCCAGAAGTAGGGACGGGACAAAATGTTATACGGAGGCCAGCACTAGGGACGGGACAAAATGCTATATGGACGCCAGAAGTAGGGACGGGACAAAATGCTATATGGACGCCAGAAGTAGGGACGGGACAAAATGCTATATGGACACCAGAAGTAGGGACGGGACAAATTGCTATATGGAGGCCAGAAGTAGGGACGGGACAAAATGTTATACGGACGCCAGAAGTAGGGACGGGACAAAATGTTATATGGACGCCAGAAATAGGGACGGGACAAAATGCTATATGGACGCCAGAAGTAGGGACGGGACAAAATGCTATATGGACGCCAGAAGTAGGGACGGAACAAAATGTTATACGGAGGCCAGAACTAGGGACGGGACAAAATGCTATATGGACGCCAGAAGTAGGGACGGGACAAAATGTTATACGGAGGCCAGCACTAGGGACGGGACAAAATGCTATATGGACGCCAGAAGTAGGGACGGGACAAAATGCTATATGGACGCCAGAAGTAGGGACGGGACAAAATGCTATATGGACACCAGAAGTAGGGACGGGACAAATTGCTATATGGAGGCCAGAAGTAGGGACGGGACAAAATGTTATATGGACGCCAGAAGTAGAGACGGGACAAAGTGCTATATGGACGCCAGAAGTAGGGACGGGACAAAATGCTATATGGACGCCAGAAGTAGGGACGGGACAAAATGCTATATGGACGCCAGAAGTAGGGACGGGACAAAATGTTATACGGAGGCCAGAAGTAGAGACGGGACAAAATGCTATATGGA
>CM026400.1:41126410-41141410 GCA_014843695.1 Archivesica marissinica
TAAATTGTCAAACATATCTAAATTTTCTATTCCCTTAGTATCTGTGCAGTTTGTTGAAAAACAACTTCTTTCACTTGATGTATCTAAATCAACGGGCTCTGATAATATACATGCCAGATTCTTAAAGCTTTCTGCCAAAATCATTGCTCCAATTTTAACACAAATATTCAATTCTAGCATAAACTCCAACAAATTTCCCAAAGCATTTAAATTAGCCAAAGTTATACCCATTCACAAAAAAGGTGACAAATCAGATAAAAATAATTACAGACCTATATCAATATTACCTGTTATGTCATTGATTATTGAGCGCCATGTCAGCTTTCACTTGAAACAATTTCTCGAGGAACATAATTTATTATATAATCGACAGTCCGGATTCCGTAAAAATCATTCATGTCAAACTGCCCTTACACGCTTACTGGATGACTGGATATCAGCAATTGATAAGAATGAAGTAGTGGGCACAGTCTTTCTGGATCTTTCCAAAGCCTTTGATCTGGTTGATCATTCTATCTTAATACGTAAATTAGCTTATTATGGTCTTGCTGAATCATCACAAAATTGGTTTTCCTCGTACTTAGCTGACAGGTTCCAACAAACGAATGTTTCTGGTGCTCGTTCTGATGCTGGACCTGTTGTTTCTGGTGTTCCTCAGGGGTCTGTCTTAGGTCCCATTCTCTTTATAATTTACATCAATGACTTACCTATGACTCTTACCAGCACAGTTGCAGACATATTTGCTGACGATACAACTATATCTGCCTCCGATCAATCTCTTGACACTCTTACTACTTCTTTATCTACTGATTTGATAAATGTTCAACAGTGGTGTTTAGACAATCGTATGATTCTCAATACTTCTAAGACCAAAATCATGTATATTTCCTCTAAATCAAAAGCTCATAGTATCAGTGAGTCTGCTCTTGAAGTGAAAGTGAACAACACCGTCATACATCCGAGTTCTGCTGAACGACTACTCGGAGTTATGATTGACAACACACTATCCTGGGATAAGCATACTGACAATGTTCTCAAAAAATGTAACTCTTATTTATATTTATTGTCTCGTATAAAAAGGTATCTCTCTATTCCCAATCGCAACCTCTTCTACAATGCTTACATATTGCCTCACTTAGACTTTTGTTGTGTGATTTGGGGTAACTGCAACTCATCTTTAGAAGATAAAATAGTTCGGTTACAAAAGAGAGCAGCTAGACTAATTCTAGATCAGGACTTTGACACTCCATCGCAATTATTATTCTCCCAACTAAAATGGATGACCTTTCCAGAACGAGTCATATATCAGAAGGCTATACAAATGTATAAAACATTACATGGAGCTGCTCCAGACTATTTAAAATCATCCTTCACTTTTACTTCTGATATACATCCTAGAATTCTTAGATCAACCTCAGAATATCAATTATACACACCAAGACCAAATTGTGAATTATTTCGTAATACATTTGAATTTTCAGGATCATCTATTTGGAATTCATTGCCTCACTCAGTTCAAAATGCTCCAACCATCCAACAGTTCAAAATTCTCTACTTAAGGTGGAACTATAACAATTCAAACTAATCGCGCACTTCTACTGTTATTATAAATGTGTATTGCGATTGCTATATTTATTAGAATCGTAAATATTGCTGCTGTCTTTAAGTTGATTTCATACATATTTTGAAGATACCACTACAAGTCAAATCTGCATATTGTTAGATAGATCTAGTATCATTAATTGTCTCATTCCTATTTTCTACTCTGCTAGCCAATTCCATATATCATCATATTCCATTACATATTAAATATAGTTTCTCTATTTTTCAGCTTTTACATTACTATATTATTCCAATGTGCAGTTCTCACTTATAGTGCTATCTTTTGATTGCATTGATTGTATATATGTTGAGGGCCTCATGGTAGATTAACTTTTGTTAAATGAGTACTCTCATTAAATAAAGTCTTTATTATTATTATTATTATTATGTGCTATAACTGGTGGAGATGCGTATATACAGATATGCGCTATAACTGGCGGAGATGCGTAGCTACAGGTATGTGCTATAACTGGCGAGATGCGTAGCTACAGTTATGTGCTATAACTGGCGGAGATACGTAGCTACAGGTATGTGCTATAACTGGCGGCGGTACGTAGCTACAGGTATGTGCTATAACTGGCGGAGATACGTAGCTACATGTATGTGCTATAACTGGCGGGGATGCGTATCTACAGGTATGTGCTATAACTGGCGGAGATACGTAGCTACAGGTATGTGCTATAACTGGCGGAGATACGTAGCTACAGGTATGTGCTATAACTGGCGGAGTTACGTATCTACAGGTATGTGCTATAACTGGCGGAGATACGTAGCTACATGTATGTGCTATAACTGGCGGAGATGCGTAGCTACAGGTATGTGCTATAACTGGCGGAGATACGTAGCTACATGTATGTGCTATAACTGGCGGGGATGCGTATCTACAGGTATGTGCTATAACTGGCAGAGATACGTAGCTACAGGTATGTGCTATAACTGGCGGAGATACGTATCTACAGGTATGTGCTATAACTGGCGGAGATACGTAGCTACATATATGTGCTATAACTGGCGGAGATGCGTATATACATGTATGCGCTATAACTGGCGGAGATGCGTAGCTACAGGTATGTGCTATAACTGGCGAGATGCGTAGCTACAGGTATGTGCTATAACTGGCGGAGATACGTAGCTACAGGTATGTGCTATAACTGGCGGCGATACGTAGCTACAGGTATGTGCTATAACTGGCGGAGATACGTAGCTACATGTGTGTGCTATAACTGGGGGAGATGCGTAGCTACAGGTATGTGCTATAACTGGCGGAGATGCGTATCTACAGGTATGTGCTATAACTGGCGGAGATGCGTATCTACAGGTATGTGCTATAACTGGCGAGATGCGTAGCTACAAGTATGTGCTATAACTGGCGGAGATGCTTAGCTACAGGTATGTGCTATAACTGGCGGAGTTACGTAGCTACAGATATGTGCTATAACTGGCGGAGATGCGTAGCTACAGGTATGTGCTATAACTGGCGAGATGCGTAGCTACATGTATGTGCAGTAACTGGCGGAGATGCGTATCTACAGGTATGTGCTATAACTGGCGGTGATGCGTAGCTACAGGTATGTGCTATAACTGGCGGAGATGCGTAACTACAGGTATATGCTATAACTGGCGGAGATACGTAGCTACAGGTATGTGCTATAACTGGCGGGGATACGTAGCTAGATGTATGTGCTATAACTGGCGGAGATACGTAGCTACAGGTATGTGCTATAACTGGCGGAGATACGTAGCTACAGGTATGTGCTATGACTGGCGGAGATACGTAGCTACATGTATGTGCTATAACTGGCGGAGATACGTAGCTACATGTATGTGCTATAACTGGCGGAGATACGTATCTACAGGTATGTGCTATAACTGGCGGAGATACGTAGCTACATGTATGTGCTATAACTGGCGGGGATACGTAGCTACAGGTATGTGCTATAACTGGCGAGATGCGTAGCTACAGGTATGTGCTATAACTGGCGAGATGCGTAGCTACAGGTATGTGCTATAACTGGCGAGATGCGTAGCTACAGGTATGTGCTATAACTGGCGAGATGCGTAGCTACAGGTATGTGCTATAACTGGCGGAGATACGTAGCTACAGGTATGTGCTATAACTGGCGGAGATGCGTAGCTACAGGTATGTGCTATAACTGGCGGGGATGCGTATCTACAGGTATGTGCTATAACTGGCGGAGATACGTAGCTACAGGTATGTGCTATAACTGGCGGGGATACGTAGCTACATGTATGTGCCATAACTTGCGGAGATGCGTAGCTACAGGTATGTGCTATAACTGGCGGAGATGCGTAGCTACAGGTATGTGCTATAACTGGCGGGGATGCGTATCTACAGGTATGTGCTATAACTGGCGGAGATGCGTATCTACAGGTTTGTGCTATGACAGGCGAAGATGCCCAGCATTATTGACAGCAACTTTGACAATATATACGTACCCGGTACCGAGACATGTTTTTCTTTTGATAACATTCTACGATCTGCACACATTATGTCACAAGTATTACATGTACCCAACTCTGCTGCTATTTATACCGTCTGCGTGGCCTAGGGGTCAATGCGTCCGCCTTCGGAGCGGGATATCAAATGTTGGATATGGCAAGTTGGAGAGCCGAATATTAGTTAAATAATGGTTACCGATTACCTATCAACCTGGCTGCATGATCTACAACGATATGATTCGAGAAGTGCTGATGTTCATAAATAAGGGGGGTGCATAGGTCAGTAATGACAATAGGGGTGACACTATAATAAACAAACACTACATTTTATATGTTATACTATGCTTAGGATCATACTCCTAAACAACCGAAATTACATTATATATACATATGCGAGTGTCGCGTTTTAATGCCAACACTTTTATTAATATGATATGGCACTACGCCAGTACATAATGATCATTGTAAACAGCGGTGAAGTATGGAACGCCAATGCTGCCTTCTGTTGGTACTGATCTGTGTGTTGTGTGCATTTACTAAGTTGCTCTGTGTTAACATCGTTATGTTATGAGTATTTGCCAAATCGTTCTGTACTTAAGACATTTTGTCTTGTGCAAACACCAGGTCTTTCTGTGCATTTGTCATTATGTTATGTGCATTTCCTAACTCGTTCGGTACAAACGACATTTTGTTGTGTGCATACACTGTTTCTTTCTGTGCAGTTGTCATTGTGTTATGTGTATTTAACAGGTTGTCATGTAGACACACTATGCTGTCCTGTGCATATGTCAATATGTTATGTCCATTTACCAATTCGTGATGTACTAAAACAGTTTGTGATGAGCATACATCATTTCGTTATGTGTGTTTGTCATTATGTTGTGTGCATTTATCGTGTTGTCTTGTGCTTACAACAGTTTGTCATGTGCGTACATCATTTCGTCCTGTGTGTTTGTCATTATATTATGTACATTAATCATGTTGTTCTGTACTTACAACAGTTTGTCATGTGCGTACATCATTTCGTCCTGTGTGTTTGTCATTATGGTGTGTGCATTAATCGTGTTGTTCTGTACTTACAACATTTTGTCTTGTGCTTACATCATTTCGTTCTGTGCAAACATCATTATGTAGAGTGCACACATCGTTGTTATATTCGGATCAATTATATTGGGCATTAAAAGGGGTAACACCGGTGCGAAAATTAAAATGACGGACAATCGGCTGCATGACGCTCTCGCGGCTGTTGGCCTTAGCGCCATTTTACCTCGATTTATTGAGGAAAAGATCGATATAATTATCATCAAAGAAATGTCTGATCGAGAATTGACAAGACTCGGGGTCGAGACAATTGGCGATCGTGTTAGATTGCGACAAATCGCCCAGCAGCATGCACAACAGGGACATGGCCATGATGGACATGAATCTCAGAATCGGACCAGCGTGAACAGTACGCCGGCCACAATTACTGCGTCACCATCTGCATCAGGTACACATACCCTCTAGAACCCAATGTATACAACTTTCATTGTCCGGCTATCCTTTTCCCTTTTGGAAGAAATTACGCAGTTGCCTCCCTTCTACTTCTACCTTGTAGGTCTAAGCTTGTTTATAAATTGGAAGTTGGTCAGAAAATGTGTCTATTTATCTATCTATCTTCCGCTAATGTCGATCCCCTCGCGGGGACGTAGACATGTTGCGCGTCAAAAACCGCAAAGAAGTTAAAAGTATGAGTAGTTAAAAGTATAATTTAAGAAGGTAATGAAAATAATGAAGTTGGAACATTTTGTTTGTTTTTGTCAGCTAGACAATAGAATTTACCATGGCCATGTCCCTGTTGTGCATGCTGCTGGGCGATTTGTCGCAATCTAACACGATCGCCAATTGTCTCGACCCCGAGTCTTGTCAATTCTCGATCAGACAATTCTTCGATGATAATTATATCGATCTTTTCCTCAATAAATCGAGGTAAAATGGCACTAAGGCCAACAGCCGCGAGAGCGTCATGCAGCCGATTGTCCGCCATTTTAATTTTCGCACCGGTGTTACCCCTTTTAATGCCCAATATAATTGATCCGAATATAACAACGATGTGTGCACTCTACATAATGGTGTTTGCACAGAACGAAATGATGTACGCACAAGACAAAATGTTGTAAGTACAGAACAACATGATTAATGCACACACCATAATGACAAACACACATAACGAAATGATGTACGCACAAGACAAAATGTTGTAAGTACAGAACAACATGATTAATGCACATACCATAATGACAAACACACAGGACGAAATGATGTACGCACATGACAAACTGTTGTAAGTACAGAACAACATGATTAATGTACATAATATAATGACAAACACACAGGACGAAATGATGTATGCTCATCACAAACTGTTTTAGTACATCACGAATTGGTAAATGCACATAACATATTGACATATGCACAGGACAGCATAGTGTGTCTACATGACAACCTGTTAAATACACATAACACAATGACAACTGCACAGAAAGAAACAGTGTATGCACACAACAAAATGTCGTTTGTACCGAACGAGTTAGGAAATGTACATAACATAATGACAAATGCACAGAAAGACCTGGTGTTTGCACAAGACAAAATGTCTTAAGTACAGAACGATTTGGCAAATACTCATAACATAACGATGTTAACACAGAACAACTTAGTAAATGCACACAACAAACAGATCAGTACCAACAGAAGGCAGCATTGGCGTTCCATAGTGAAGCGTTACTTCCCGTGTTACCAAATTACCTTTCGTTTACGGTTACTTCCCATTGTATTAATTTCGCCATTATTATTGTGAAACGTGTTTATTAAATGATCAAAGATTTCCATCGTTTGAAGCTGTTTATCTGTTGACTGGCGCTACCTATCAACGGGGAAAGACAATAAAAGGTTGACGCCAAAATCAATTACTGAAATAAACACCGTAGAAGGAATATGACAACATCTCCGCGAGGGGATTGACATCTGTTGAAGTGTTGAAGATTGATCAATTGACCAAGCATACAGCTTATTATTGCCCCAAGTATTTGTATGAAATTTCACTGTTTCTAGGAATTATTACGAGTTGGATTCATTAGGTTGTTCTGGTCTATGTTATAGTGTCTTTGACTACTAGCGTGTCAATATATGTGCAGTCGATAATATTGACGATAAGTGCTGCTGTGGTGGAAAGGGTTAGCATGCTATAAGCGCATTCTCCTGGCATATTCGTAGAACCTGCACACACAGTGTTACGACTTTGGCTAGCCGTTACTGTACGTACCACATACTAAACATGTTCGTACACTGTATGCATTCAATTCAAACTTTATTTATTGTCAGAGTGCATGTGTATAGTGTATTACTGCACTAGCTGGCTATACATGTTAATCGTAAACCGTGTACATAAATGAACAAAGAACAACATGGTAGAAAACAATATATAAGCCACCATGTCCTTTTTTAAAGTTATTTATACTGGTTGTCCATTCGTACTGTTTACCCAACAACACCTTTCCTGGGCAGGCTTCAGCAGTATTTGGTGCACCTCTTCAGTCGGCGAGACGAAGATCAATGAAGCTGGATTGAGTTGAACCTAGCTTCCTCTTCAGTCTCGGCTAGACGCAGATCGATGAAACTGGATTGGGTTGAACCTAGCTTCCTCTTCAGTCCCGGCTAGACGCAGATCGATGAAACTGGATTGGTTTAAACCTAGCTTCCTCTTCAGTCTCGGCTAGACGCAGACCAATGAAGCTGGATTGGGTTGAACCTAGCTTCCTCTTCACAATCGGCTAGACGCAGACCAATGAAGCTGGATTGGGTTGAACCTAGCTTCCTCTTCACTCCCGACTAGACGCAGATCAATGAAGCTGGAAAGGTTTGAACCTAGCTTCCTCTTCAGTCTCGGCTAGACGCAGATCAATGAAGCTGAATTGGTTTGAACCTAGCTTCCTCTTCAGTCTTGGCTAGACGCAGATCAATGAAGGTGGATATGTTTGAACATAGCTTCCCCTTCACTCCCGGCTAGACGCAGATCAATGAAGGTGGATTGGATTGAACCTAGCTTCTCCTTCACTCCCGGCTAGACGCAGATTAATGAAGCTTGATTGGGTTGAACCTAGCTTCTCCTTCACTCCCGGCTAGACGCAGCTCAATGAAGGTGGATTGGATTGAACATAGCTTCCCCTTCACTCCCGGCTAGACGCAGATCAATGAAGCTTGATTGGGTTGAACCTAGCTTCTCCTTCACTCCCGGCTAGACGCAGATCAATGAAGCTGGATAGGTTTGAACCTAGCTTCCTCTTCAGTCTCGGCTAGACGCAGATTAATGAAGCTGGATTGGGTTGAACCTAGCTTCCTCTTCAGTCTCGGCTAGACGCAGAACAATGAAACTGGATTGGGTTGAACCTAGCTTCCTCTTCAGTCTCGGCTAGACACAGATCAATGAAGCTGGATAGGTTTGAACCTAGCTTCCTCTTCAGTCTTGGCTAGACGCAGACCAATGAAGCTGGATAGGTTTGAATCTAGCTTCCTCTTCAGTCTTGGCTAGACGCAGACCAATGAAGCTGGATTGGGTTGAACATAGCTTCCTCTTCAGTCTCGGCTAGACGCAGATCAATGAAGCTGGATTGGGTTGAACATAGCTTCCTCTTCAGTCTTGGCTAGACGCAGATCAATGAAGCTGGAAAGGTTTGAACCTAGCGTCCTCTTCAGTCTCGGCTAGACGCAGACCAATGAAGCTGGATTGGTTTGAAGCTAGCTTCCTCTTCAGTCTCGGCTAGACGTAGATCAATGAAACTGAAGAGGTTTGAACCTAGCATGCTCCCGTTTTATGACGCTATGGTTCAATATCACCTATTCGAGAGGTTTCTTATCAGGCGAGAAAACAAATAAATCATTAGCAAATTAAAATGTTACAATATCTAGACCGGGTGTTCAACTACGTTAAGGTCAGTATTACTCGGTCAGATTACTATGTCTTCCACTTGATTATGGGTCTATTGTTCCTGGCTGCCTGGCGGTCGAGATATTCATCTAGGTTATACGCTTGTATACATGTAAATCCAATGTAAAGCATCATGTTACAGACTAAACGTTCAGGCATCTGCTTCGTGGTGGTTGCAGGAACAAGAGAATATCATTAATGGAAGTGCGAAATGCTGCAGTTCGCCTCCGCTGGAGCCGTTACGATTGTGCCCTTAGGCAATGCATTTTAATTCCACAGTGCCTCCTCTCTCTCTTCCTCGTGGAGATTGATTCCATCAGGAATGAGGTCTCGAGAGTGATTAATATATATCTTATTTCCTATGAAAGTTTTACTGTTTACATGTTTCATTGTGCTATTCCATGTATTAATTTGTTGAGGGCCTCGTGGTAGATTGACTTAATTGTTCAAATGATTTCTCTCGTTAAATGAAGTCTTTATTATTATTATTATTATTATTATTATTATCATATGCTTGTATGTTTTTAGAACTGTCACTGGTATATATATAAATAAATATTTATTTTTTTAAATTCCACATTCAACATAGATTACAATAATTGTTTAACACATTTACAACAATAATACTGCTCCTAGTGAATTTACATCATAGGACATTCATGATTCGATTGTATTCCATCAAACTATGAAAATTTCGGACCAAAAAAAACATTTAATGTGAAATATTTCGTGGATATTTTTCTTGAAAAAAGAAGGTATGTCCATTGACAAAAATATAGACTAGACACGGCCTGGGCGGGACTCGAACCCGTGACCATCAGTGATGATAGGTTACAGTGGTATACATGCCAGCGACCTTAACCAGTCGACAACGGAGGCGGACACACAAAAAACACGGGCCTCAAGCTTCCATTGTAATATTGGGCCAAAATGGGTACTTTTCTCTGTGACTGGGTGTTTATTTCGGCAATGTTTATGGTACGTGTATATTGTTTTCACTGTTTATGGTCCGTTACACTGTCAACCACGTGTACCAGGTAAGGTGCTACACACTGTCATCCACTCAGACATATAGATTCCGCTCCGCGCCAGTAGTACCTATTCAATATTTACCTGCTATTTAGTTTTCAACTCACACACTGTACAATGTTCACAGTTCATATATCACCAGACTTCGGAAATCAAATGTGTCATGTTAAATATACTTCATCGGATGAATCCAAACCGAAATATCAATGCGAAAATGACACCTAAATAGAAGAATTAAAGCATGACATATGTCTATAGATATGTACAATTTATACTGCTCGCCTATTTAGCAAGCGCCAGTCAATATATTATCCCGATGGTAATGATATGAATACATTACCCCACCCGCCCCGTCGAAACAGCGTGGTTAGGTCTAAATATGGGACCGTGAACATGTAACAGAACAGCCAAAAAATTGGCTTCCTGCAGTTCGGATCAATATGAGTTATTTAAGGAATGATAATCTTATTATGAACACAAGTGATTTGAAATTAATATCGTATCTCTTACTTCAAGGTGGTACTAGGTTCATTGGGTCTTTATCACATAGGAGCTTTTAGAAAACCGGGTGTGATGTTCAAAATGTTAAGTTGATCTTGTAACCATAATATGTCCGTTTTGTATTTATATGATTCTCTGGTCCAAAATTCAAAACTGATTAAAGCTTGTATAGGAAGAAGGTATTGGGTTATTGAATGGGATGTTTTGAATGTAACCGGGTCTGTTTAAAATAATTATTCGTTTTGACGCCCATTTATAAATGTCGTTGACACAGGAATTATGATGCAGTGTAAACAAAGCCCTATTACATCAGTAAATTATATGTTAGGATAACTTTTTCTTTTATGTGTAGATATATCGTATTATTGTGTACATTAACAGTCTATTGGTGTTTATATATTCCAACATGTAGTGTATCAATCCTTAATCTGCAACTTTACCATCACAAACCAAATAATGAACATTTTATACAATCGTTCTTATATTCAGGGTCACACTTGTGGAATTCTCTCCATTATCACATCAAAACAGCACATTCTGTTCCACACTTCAAAGCTTTAAGTCTAACTTTATTTATTTTACAACGATTGCAAAGCGCGGATGGAAGCGTATATGTGGTCATTCGTGTGGGAGGAAACCGGAGTACCCGGAGAAAACCCACCTGTCCGATCTGGCGACCACCGTACCATCTCCCATACTTCGGTCCGAGAATCGAACCCGAGTTGCATTGGTGAGAAGCGAGCGCGCTAACCACTGCGCTAATCGGACAGCCAAAGCTTTATATACCAGGTGGTGCAAAGAATATAATGTTAACATTATAATCTGATAAATTATAATTATACATGTATATAAAATTTAATTCGTGTAGCAGATATTTTATATTTCACTTAAAAGTCTCACTGGTCATTGTTTACATGTTTCATTATGCTAGTTGGTGTTTTATATTGTTGAGGGCCTCATGGTAGATTGACTTAATTGATCAAATGAGTTCTCTCTTAAATAAAGTCATTTTGATATTGCGTAGTTTCAGTGTGTGTTCTATCAAGCTACCCTGAAACGTGCACGCATTTTGGTCACGAACACGTCCGCATTGTTGCGTGCAAACACGTGCCAAAAATGTTCGATTTTGGGGGCACAACACTTTTCATCGCGACACAGTCAAGGATAGTGTGTGCAATGTCGTACATCCGACACGCATAGTATACAGTTATGTCATGGGTGCTTGGGGAACAGTCAAAAATATTGTCCCGAGGTATCAGGGAAGACTTTCGAACTGTTGCCCGAGGCCGTTAGGCTAGGACTCGGGCAACATTTCGAAAGTCTTCCCTGATACCTCGGGACAATAGTTTTGACTGTTCCCCAAACACCCATAAAATAACTGTTTTATTACCTAATGCTCTATATAACTGTTGTACATACCTTATATTCTATAATATTTGACTAACTCAAAAAACATTTTTAAAATCAATGACTAATCAATCATCATTTGTAAACGCTTGGTTTTGGTCTAAAAGCCGGTACTCCGGTAAGTATGCAATAAAATACGGAAAGGAATTAATGAACGGAAAGGAGGGCTTCACATAATGTATATCGATGACTTCAAGCGCAGTCAGAGCTAAAATGTATTCGGGACGTATTTTTTACTTTGACTTCCATAACACCCTATTGCGCATCCTACTGCGCACAGCGAAAGCATACTCAGAGTATGATTGGTTCAAAAGTCTAGTATGAAACAGTTCAAACTATTGCCCGGTCAACAGTTCGAACTGTTGTCCATACCTGAGCGAAAGATAAAAAATGCAATGAAACAGGCAAAAATAACGAATTACAAGTTATATAGAGCATTAGGTAATAATTACGAATTAGGTGCACATCTGCCACGGAAACGTGACACATGTACGTCACGCAATGGCCCACCTTGGTAATCAGCATTACGCCATAGTTGCGCCAAAGGTATGCACTCTGTGTGCATAGGTCGCGGTGTTGTCAGGCTTGTGTACGCATATGCACTCGGTGGCAGGAATTGTTTCTCATTGACACGCCATAGATATGCATACATACATGCATGAAATCATCGTTCAGGAATGTTGGGGGGCACGGCCAACGCCATGGAACGCTACATAACGGTCACCTGGCAATAAATTATAAAGGCATGGTTCAAAGAGTTTCGTGCAACAGACGGATCTGTAGTCCATTGGTAGCACGCTGGACTGGTAATCCAGGGATCGCAGGTTCGATCCCCCGTCTGACCCTAATAAAATTAACAGTCTTTCAGATGGGACTTTAAACCGATGTCTCGTGTCGGTGCTGTACACCGTGGACGTAAAAGAACCAGAGGAGACTCTGGAATGAGTTTATGTCTGTATCATTGCAATATCCTCCAAAAAGCATATGGGCAACCGTAAAACACACGAGCTTCGTGCAGTCAGTGTTCAGTGATTGAAGATACACTGTATATAAGATGCTGAATTCACAAGAATGTAGAGCGGAGAACGTGTTTATATGTGGTGGTTACAAGCATTGTGATTCTTGAACATCAGTGGAAATAGAGGAGGACGAATAGAGAGAGGGGAGAGAGGAAATAACCTGAAGCAGAACATGGACACTAATGAGTGTGTTTACAGTTGTTTCTGAAACGTTGCTGCTTGGTTAGGTTGATTGACGTCACAACTAGCACACGTTTCTATACCGTTGACGACGGGCACTAGTAACGACGCAGTGCCATTGATTCAAACGAAACGACGTAGATACAGATTTAACACATCAGAGGCACGCAATGGCGAGCAGTGACACTTGGTGACCGGTAATTGTTGAGCATGAGTTGCGTATACATTGCGTATTAGGTTCGTCATTGGACCTAAAATGATGTCGTGACACAATTTTGTTGGGAACATTTCAAAATTCCGACGCACGCACTTGACACGAAGCCCTAAACACACTTTTACGAGTTGTTCCCCCCTTGGCACGCCACAATGCGGGGCTATACCTGCCACCCATGCATATCGTGCACGTGTCAGGGTGGCTTAAGTGGCATTTTGATAGCATGTTCATAAGGGAAAGTGCATCTAAAGAAGATTGCCAATAGTTGACCGAAATTTGTATATCTACGTGCATTCTGTTTTGGGGTGGCATTTGACAATACACGGGAGTAAACAGATAACTATTTCTTAGAAGATACAGGGCCCTAGTTTGTTTTGTTTTTTGGCAGTTGAAAGTGTTTTTGTTTAAAATATGGCAGGTTGTGAGGAACAACGCTGTGGATCGTGTTTATTTAATATAGTTGTACCATAGCGTGTGCATGCATCCATGTACATGTATATAGCATTGCTTATTAACTCTTGCCTGCAGATAGGCGATGTTAAGCTAATTTTATTATTATTTGCTGATAATATGGCGATATTAGTTAAACCACCACAGGATCTACAATATAGTTGTGATTTATTGTATTCTTACTGTACAAATTGGGGTTGGGGGTAAGCAAAATAATGGTCTTTAGAAAGCGATGTGGCCTACTTCCTAGTGAAAATTGAACGTACAATGATGTTGTAAATACCTTCAATTACTTGGGTATAGTTTTAAATTATACAGGACCTGTCCTTTAACCAGGAGTATCCAGTTGGTAAGGTTTTAAACGCACGTATTGTCCTATGGGTGGACTGTATCAAAATAAAAATGAAACCTGGAATTATTCGCTAGTTGGTTAATGCCATTATGGGTTCAACGTTGTCATATGGTTCAGAAATCTGAAGTTTTTTTCCAAATTTGCAGAAAAGAGTGCATTTAAAATTCTTCAAACGTGTGTTAAACGTAGGATACCATACTAGTACTTCCGGGGTATATGATGAACTGTGGCGTTACCATCTTATGATCCGCGTTTTGTTAGAATTACTAAATATTGATGCCAACTTGTAAAGACCAATACATGTACATATAATCCTTCATACTGTTGATATTCAAGCGCTAGCTGATTGTAAAGGGGCTGATTGTAAAGGGGCTGAATGCAAAACGACCCAGGACCAACAGGCAAAACATTCAATACCACCATCAGTTGCTAACTTGCTTAGCATTACACCAGACGACCACCGGCAAAATGTGTACATGACTTATTTCCCTTGACTACTCTTTATTGGTAAGAAGAAAAGATGGATCCGACTTATATAATTTCATTATAATTACTTTTTAAGTTATAACTTTGTAACAGCATGTTGTTCCAAATTCACAATATAGCTCTTCAAATATGAGACATTTATACTACATAGAAAACGCACACCTACATTATATACTAGAGGACATAGAAAACGCACACCTACATTATATACTAGAGGACATAGAAAACGCACACCTACATTATATACTAGAGGACATAGAAAACGCACACTTCGGATAAATGTGTTTTTACATGAAAAACAATAACTATATAAATACATAGTTTTAAACATTTT